>OY787663.1:27824594-28424594 GCA_963678985.1 Spisula subtruncata | reverse complement strand
TTATACGGACAAAAACACGTAGTCAATATATTATGTAGACTTATTGATGGTACAATGAAATTCAATATTAATATTCAATAACACACAAACGAAACAATCAAATATATTCAGTGTACATGTACGATGCATAACCTAGTTGTGATAAAAACCAATAATACCAAATCGGACAATGTATGAAGAACTTCACAAACTTATGAAGACACTCCACAACCAGTTAGTCCCAACAAAATACACGGGTGTCAAGTAATAGCTCTGAATTTAATGAAACCACAAAGGATGGAAAGGACACTGCAACGATCGTTGTAAAAATGTTATAGCAGTTTAGCGCTCACTCTATTTATTTCAATATATGCAATACACGAGAGCCAAAAGCAACTCTCGTCAAAATAAAGTCAAATGAAGGCAGCGATCAAGAGCTTTCTAAAATCAAAGTACTGAAATACTGTCGGAAGGCGATAATTTCGTTGTATGTAGTGTAACGAACAGTTATACGTAGGGTGTTCCATAATTGATAGGTCTTTTATCATAGCAGCACAGCAACTCATTAGTTAAGAAAACTTGCTATAAATCAAACTACTTTTTCTGTGGTTTGACCTGTATTAACTTGTAAGTTCATACCTTGACATTCGTCGCCAAATGCAAAGCTTCAAATTTAAAATCAATATAACAGTAAATCATGTGATAATCACCGCGCATCATTAAAATTCATTTACCCCAAAACTGTACTATCCACATTAAACAATTTACCGGCATGGTTCTGGCCTTTTTCTTCCGCATTCAATTTAAAAGATGCCGTGAATGCTTTTCCAAACATGTCTAAATTTGCAGATCTACATATTAGTTTAATCATGAATCTATATACTTGCGTACCACATGTACGCTCTCGATAACATTCCTTATACACTCTAAAACATTTCATGAATGTGTACTTTTTTAAAATATAATGTTGTGTTAAAATTGGCATTTTACTATTAAGTTTGTTTATATACAGTGTACAGAACTATTTGGTATTTTTATTCCCGATACGACGGGGAAATTTGCAAGAACTGAAGTGAAACGTACTCGAAGAAACGCCACCCATTTGAAAAATACATCGCCCCGGGGGTTATAGTGGGGGTTATACGGTGGATTAGGGTGCATAATTTATGTACGACACAATTAATGTGAATACATTGTATGTAGAATTCTTAAATGAAGTGCCAAGAAATAATTTTGAAACAAACAGAGAATCGATTTTTTTTAAATTTTGTAAATTACGTTGACATGAATTACTGAAATAAAAAGATATTTTGAAAGTTTCATGTTCCGAGTTGCGTGAATGTCGACGAACTATTTTCGATAGGGGTAAGGATTTATACATAAATACATGTGTGTTTAGGTCCACACCACTTCCGGGGAAGTGATGACTATAGAAGACGAATCACCTTCTAAAAACCGATAACCGTGTCATGTTTCACGTATATGCAATGTATTTCACCTTCTGTTCGGCGGAATTGACAGTATTAAGTGAATGAATGCGTCCGACGATTAATAAAGTTATTTACTGTACATGAACGTTCAGGTAAAGTTAACTGAAAGATAAGTTTGCCAATGAATCCTTAATCTAACAATGAAATGTTCTACCGCATTAATCCGTTACAATTATCAACGGTGACAATATTGCTTCCTATAACGAACGATGTGTGTCAGCGATCCACAACGATTAAAAACACTTTAATGATTAATTTCCCAAGGGGGCTGCAAATTGTTCATTATAGCGTAAAATGTGTCTACTGAAGATCAAGGTAAAAGATATAGTGACTTTAATCATGACAACGTTATTTTCTAACAATTGCTGGAAGATAAACATGTCGAGAAAATTGGTTAGGCACAAATTATCAAGAAGAACGCAATATGACTGATACTTGTGGTGTTAACCTATTTCGTAATTGTGTTTGACACGTCAATGATAATTATAACCAACTATTGATATAATATACAAGATATTTACACGAATGGAAATGTCCGCTATTTTAATTTTCAACGGATCTGAATGAGCATTATTGCCGACTGGCAATCTTCTTTTATATGTTCATTCAATAGTTAAAATTATTACAAAAACGTGTACTGTGCCCTTTCGTTGAACTGTATTCATTTTGTATATGAGCTGTGCTGTGGGATTTCCAACCTGATGTCAAAATTCGACATCTTCACATTTTGGTAGGATTGTGTAGAGTAATGTTGAATGATTTCAAAAAGGAATACCTTTTCAAAATTGTACAATTCAGTGAAATGCTATGATAAAATGAAAACTAGAGGCATGAATTTACACTTACGTTCAAAATGACGTCATAGACGTCACAAAAATGAACAAATATGGTGACATCATATAATTAGTACAGGTCCTGTTATAGAAGCGCCGTACGAGAAAATGGAAATTAAATACACATATTTAATTTGTTGGATCATAACACGTAAAGGATGTATTGTAATCTAATTTGATATTTGATTTTATTTTAGTAAACAAAACAAAATAATGAATAAATTCTCATAATTCTCACTTTTCGTAATGTTTTACACTATTTCTACCCGAAAATACTATCATTTAGCAAAACATTCTGGCACTATAGTTTTGATATATTAAACTGCAAGGCACTATGTGCCTACCATAATTAACAATTTTCAACTATATCTTTATGACATTGTAATCAACCGATTCCAAAATTGTCGCTTTTGTTTAGATTTTGACAGGTTTTTCCTCGCAATATCAGATTTTAGGCAACGGTCTGGACAATGATTTTTAATATCGTAAACTACATGTAGCAGCATACTTATCAAAATCTATTTTATCCCATAAAACAGTAAATGGTGATGTGAGTTACTGATTCCAAAAATCATGCTTAGATTTTATATGTTGTAAGGTTTTACCCCCAAAAAATAGACTTTCACGAACATGTAAGTACCTAGAGTTTTAGTATGTTACAAAGCACCCGTAGTGTGACATCATCAAACAAAAAATATTATATTATTACATTCTCAAAAAACTGTGTGCTCTTAACTAAATATTGTTTTCCCAAAAAAAAACAATATTTTATCAAGCGGTTGAAAATCGCACAGCAGAGCTCATATATACTAGTCTGCAACAATGTTTGTTTATACACAACAATATATGCTCAGTACATCTAGAAACGCAACGTTTTCATCCTTGATTTTTTCTTACTTCCATTGTTCATACATTTTTTAATTTTATGTCATAATATTGTATAATCACCTAGAAACTTGGCTATTGTCCAAATTTTATCGATCGGGTTACGTAACTCTCGTGCATCAAGAAAATCACAAAACGCACAAACTCCACAAGCGCCATTTACGCATGATAAAATTTGAATTAAATTGCTTCGAATCAATGGTAAGGTTTGCCAATGGAAAGAAAATCACAAAAGAAAAGTTCTTGGCTTCGGAATAAAAATGTCAGAATAGTCCGAACATATGCCAAATCAGGCCATTCGGGTGCCTATGACGGATATGTCAAATGGGAAGTTCACTTTGGCTTAATTGTCATGAACCGACAATGTTTCATCTGGAGACACTGTACTAGCACTTTGGCACCATTTACAACCACCCATGTCAAGGTCATCCATGTGAAACAACTCTCCGACAGGACCAGTAACTCCGCATGTACCATCTCCAGGCAAAGTTTAAAACTGATTCATACACTGCTACACAACTTGTTGGACGTCATGTGTATGTTATCAATCAATAACTAGAACCATCACTGTCGTGATCAGGGCCCTGTTGTTATCATTGTCAATAAGTATTGCAAGTTTCATTTGAATATCTTGAAAAGTTTTTGAACTATGGCCAATGTAAAAGTTTTGAAGTCGAAAAAGGGGCACAAGCCAAAATTTATTAAAGCTAGAGTTGTTGCCCTTTGCTACACATGTGCGTATTGTCACTGTCAATATGTATAGCAAGTTTCATTTGAATATCTCTAACCTTTTTTGAAGTAATGTAGAAAAAAAAGATGAAAAATGAGGAAAATTGTAATTTTACAAAGGGCCATAATTCTTACAATATTGTAACTGGAGTAACATAACTTGGCATACAATAGTGTATTGTTGCTGTGACCTTATGTTTAAAGTTTGAAGTCGATACCTTTAAGGGTTTGCAAGTTATTAAGAAAAAACATTTTGAACTATGGCCAATGTTAAAGTTTTGAAGTCGAAAAAGGGGCACAAGCCAAAATTTATTAAAGCTGGAGTTGTTGCCCTTTGCCACACATGTGCGTATTGTCACTGTCAATATGTATAGCAAGTTTCATTTGAATATCTGTAACGGTTTTGAAGTAATGTAGAAAAAAAGATGAAAAATGAGGAAAATTGTAATTTTACAAAGGGCCATAATTCTTACAATATTGTAGCTGGAGTAACATAACTTGGCATACAATAGTGTATTATTGCTGTGACCTTATGTTTAAAGTTTGAAGTCGATACCTTTAACGGTTTGCAAGTTATTAAGAAAAAACATGAAAAATGTGGACGGACAGACGGACAGACAGACGGACAGACGGACAGGGTGATTACTATAGGGCACCTGCAAAAATGTTTGCAGGGCCCTAATTAATCAAGATTTGACCAATTCACGTAGAACAACGATTCTGAATAAATTATGATTTTACACATTTGTGTTCCGTTACTTTTTAGCCGCACTATACACACAACAACTGTTTAATCGGATCGGTAGCACTATATGAAAACAATGTTACAGTTGCATTGTTCATGAAATAAAATATCATCAAGTTAATACCGTTTGGTTGCCAATCATACAAAGTTTGAAAAAGTGTTGACAGTAACACCTGTGTTGCGTTTCTAGATGTACTCAGTATAGCATTTCTGCTACATGTACATTGTATATGATGCTTTGTTGAGTGACCTTGTGATGTGTTGTCATCCATGTAATTTGTGCGTGTATGTTCCTTCCATGAAGACTGTCGTGACTGTGACTATTCGCATGGATCCTTTGTAACTGTAGTATTGGAATAGTCTGTTGCTTCTACTCGTATGCCTCCCTATCAGATTTGATGTCATATGATTGAAATTGTTATAAATGTATGGTCAATTGTAAATGATTATGACATTGTATAAAATAGCTAGGTTGCGATAGAAAAAAATCGTGTTTTTTAAAGATTGCTGAAAATCTATTCATCAGATTTTGGTAAAAAATTACACATAACTACAATAACTTCCTACCTACTCCCATTTTGAATTTCATATTTTTTAGTCACAAATTAAAAAACATTTATTCTTCATTAAATATTGAAATTACATGCGTATTTACAGTTTAACGCAGGGAGGTAATCTGGTATTCGATTGATGATTTACTATCAATTATTTAACCGTTACAATCCGTGATCAGCTGGATTGAGATTGCTGTTATAAAGACAAGACTTAGGAGGCCCTTGTGATTCGAATTATTTAGGTATGTTGCTTGTAAACAATGTACAGCAATAACATGTACTTCGTCATATTCAAAGACGGGCCTCGCATGTGTTGAATTAAGTAGGTTGCAAATACGTAAATATTCCGTTATGCGTATCACGTGACCGTAAAATTGGCTGTTGCAAGTATCAAGTCTTCTTACTTGATATTTCATACAAAACTACAAATATGTTACATTGAACTTATGAACAAAACTTTTTTAACTTATTTCTGATGTTGCTGAAATCTCAGTGTAGAGAAATATTTAAAAAAAACACGATTATTTTCTATTGCAAACTAGCTTTACTTTTATACTTATAGTTCATGTTCATGTTCCATTTCCTGACAGTTTTTAGACAGTTTTCGTTATGATGACAAACCTACGTAAAGCATCCAAGCAAGACAAGGTCGTCATAATCATAACATCTGCACACCCTACACTATTGGATAAAACGTATCCAGGATCATGTATAAAAACTAAAACCATTTCATGATTCAGTTTAAAATTATGTTTTCTCCATGTGTGTTAACGTTATCAATGAGTTTGCATGATGTGTGGTACTTGTTATGTTTTATATCGCACATAAACAATTGAGGATGGCTGTAGACACGATGGTATATTCCATGAAAACAAAACACAGCCCATCTAAATACTCATTCAAGTCAAAAAGTAATTTGAATGAGGAGATGTCGGAAACTATCAAACAGTATGATCAATGTAGAAGACAATAAATATCAATTAAAGATGGTCGTGATAAAAGAACTCGTTATATCGTGCCATAAATACTGATAGCAACAAGACATGACGTAACAGAAGAACAAAATCATTCATGTTTTCCATTCAATATACACAACACTGAGAGGGCATATGGAACTACCTTATAATAATGAATGAAATCAATCGGACAAGTAAGGTGCATTAAGCACTTAACATAAACGACAGAAAAAGCACACCACAATGCATGAATGTCAAGAACAAGCTCTCGATTTATTGATACATCGACGGATGCCTATGGAAAGCATTGACTGTCTTATACGTACAAAATGAACGTTGTTGTGTCCAAATAGCAATATATTAAGCCACGTTGTCAATATATTAAGTCAATATATCAGTATATTCAGTGAGAACGTCATTATATGATGCCGATGTGACCTTATATTGAGTCAATCTGTCATTATACGATGTGCATTTATGAATATATTAAGTGAAACAGTCGTCATATCGATTCAACAAGACAATATATCATGCCGATGTGACCATATATTGAGTCAATCTGTCATTATATGTGCATTTATGAATATATTAAGTGAAACAGTCCTTGCATTGATTCAACAAGACAATATAGCATGCCGATGTGACCTTATATTGACTCAATCTGTCATTATACGATGTGCATTTATGAATATATTGAGTAAAACAGTCGTTATATCGATTCAACAAGACAATATATCATGCCGATGTGACCTTATATTGAGTCAATATGTCATTATACGATGTGCATTTATGAATATATTAAGTGAAACAGTCGTTATATCGATTCAACAAGACAATATATCATGCCGATGTGACCTTATATTGAGTCAATATGTCATTATACGATGTGCATTTATGAATATATTAAGTGAAACAGTCCTTATATCGATTCAACAAGTCAATATATCATGCCGATGTGACCTTATATCGAGTCAATCTGTCATTATACTGAGTTCATTTATGAATATATTAAGTGAAACGGTCCTTATATCGATTGGAGTCGTCTGAAAATGACAACATACGAGGTTCTTATTACTCATTATAACGACGGTTTCAATAAACATATTGATTATTTGGCATAATATAATTTTCAGACGACTCTACGAAATGATTGATTGGTTTTATATCAGAGCACTAGCTCTCAATATATTGACAGGTCGACTAAACATAAGGTCACATCGGCATGATATATTGTCTTGTTCAATCGATATAAGGACCGTTTCACTTAATATATTCATAAATGAACTCAGTATAATGACAGATTGACTCGATATAAGGTCACATCGGCATGATATATTGACTTGTTGAATCGATATAAGGACTGTTTCACTTAATATATTCATAAATGCACATCGTATAATTACACATTGACTCAATATAAGGTCACATCGGCATGATATATTGTCTTGTTGAATTTATATAAGGAATGTTTCACTTAATATATTCATAAATGCACATCGTATAATGACAGATTGGCTCAATATAAGGTCACATCGGCATAATATAATGACATTCTCACTTAATATATTGATATATTGACTTCATATATTGACAAAGTGGCTTAATATATTGCTATTTGGGCACAACAAAGTTCATTTTGTACGTATAAGACAGCAAAGGCTTTCCATAGATGCCAATGACATTTGATTGTTGATTCGTGCGCATACTACATTCAAAGCACAAAAAGTTGAATTATTACCCAAGCGTCTAGTACAATGTAGGAGTGTAAAAGAATTGAAACTGCTGATATTACACATCGATATTATGGAGTAAAATATTACAATTATCGGTAAGCCTCAGGTCATATCGAACAGCTCACTACCCAAGAAGTGTCAAATTTGATATAAGTTGTGTACTGCTGATTACAGTCATGTTAAGTATATTGAATTGTTTATTTATCTGAATTATCCCTTGATGCTGATGTGGTATACACATGTTTAGGTGTACACTACTGTGTGTACCAATAGGAGAAAAGAACACGGGTTAGGTTGTGATACTGTACATGTGGTCATACTGGAATTAGGTGCCAATCGGGCATCCACTGGTCTGTCAGGAGTATCATGATAACCTTACTGACTCATTCCATTATCGAGGCACGTGTCCCTTGATCATGTACTACCAATGAATGCGTGTATTGAATTATAACTCCACGTTGCCGACGATGTTTTCCCCAGTGGGATCTATGCTTTAGTGACACTCGCCAGAAGTCCTCCAAAGTCATGTTTCATCGGATAGAAATGGTGTTATTATGTATAAATGCAAAAGTCGTAGACGGTATAATTTGGTAATTGCTACAATGGCGTTGCTGAAATTAATTCCACAATTACGAAATCGTAAAAGTACTATTAGGATTTAAAAAATAAACACAAACTATGTATACCTCGTATATGTTGATGCTGGTGCACTTTGATTCTATTTCTTATTCAATGTGATCACAATATAATACAACATACACATCAAGAGATCTTTATCAAATCTTAACAAAGTCGTTAAAATAATATGTCATTTAATCGAAAACTTAACACTTTATTTTGCATTACAAAATCGTGCGTAAATAGCCAATCCAGAAAGTTGGTAACATAGTCGTGGAGAGAACAGAGCGTTGACCAATCCCACACCGTTAATGGAAATTTGTATAAATTGGTTTCACTCTTGTGGTAAACTGTCTTCGTGAATTATTACATTAGGTATTTCCAGGAAATCTAAATTAGTTCACGTATTGGAGCGGCAATTGTGATTTACTTCATTTGCCTTTCACATTGCCGTATCAAGATGGAAGTCGAACTTCTGTGCTGTATTGGCATTGGAACAATGCAACGCATAGTTTTTGTCACTGTCTCGTTTTGTTAAATGTGAATATGTTATAATTAGTTATACTCCGTCATGCCCACTGACTCCATTCATAAAGTGTACATTATTTCTGTAAATGAACACTTTTGTGAGACATTTTCTCAGAAAATGATTGGTCAATTTAAGCTCCAAACTATTTCAAATTTGCATAACCACATATACAGTTAAATAAATGTCACTGCTGATTGCCTGAAGACTAAACATTGTAAAAACACACAACGAGGGATTAGCATGACTGTGCTACTGTAAACTAATCAAATTTGCAGCATTACATTTTAATTAGAGTCTTTTGTAAAACTTAGAAAAACAAAGCAATGTAGCGTTTATTTAGTCTTGGTTGAACTAAATGCTAAAACAAAATAATCACAATTTATCTACACCCCAACAATATTAGTACAATGGCTAATCCTTTAATATTGCTGTCCACAAAGTTAAGAGCAACGTCCATCAAAATTGAATGATTTTACGTTATAGGTTATCAAGAGGAATACATCAAACCTATAAACAATGTATAAAAAAATCAATATACATTGTGCAACCGACAAGAATCCTGAATTATTATTAAACAATGATCGAAAGCAGTTATAACTTTTTACTTGTCTTCATAAGCACACGTGATGCCACTTAGAATCACTCGAATACAACATTATATTGTAGTTAGTAATCATCAAATTATGAAGCCCTATGAAAATGAATGTTTAAATTAGAACATGTGTCAATTCATTACATCGCTATTATAATACAAACATTTTTTAAATAATTATCTATAAAATAAAACACACTGTCTTAACATCAACTAAACAACTTTAGATATATATATATATTTATAAGAATCGGTTAACATGATCCTGTTTGAAAATAAACATTAATTTGATAAATAATTCCATGACAATCATCTATTTTTTAAAAAAGCAATTGAAGACAAATAATATGCTTTATACCTTTGTGCATCAAGCCATAATCCATGAATGTGGAAAGTAATTGCTTGTGTAATCTTAGCTTTTATATGTTGTATTAATAGTTTCTTGATTTTTACTCAATCTATATGACTGTTAATCCCTCAAATGTGTTAGGCCAAGGTTATTATGTTACATAGAGTCATTTTTTCTAAAATTCAATATGTGTTCTGCTCATGAATTGTGCCAGAATTGATTGTGCTAATCATTGTCTCTCTGGAGATCATTTAGTTTTTGCCGGAGTATAAGTAAGATAAAGTACAATTTTTTTATCAAAAGTGTCCTCTTACAAGCATTATAGGATAGTTTTGTAAGGACGAACAACAAATTATCCTCGGCTTCGACTCGGACAATTTCTTGTTAATCCTTACAAAACTATCCTATAACGTTTGTAAGAAGACACTTTTGATCAAAAACTAGTAGTGTATCTATTACAAATAGTGAATATATACCAGTGTATTATCGTACAATAATGCACGGTCACGAATACGATGTATAGTAGTTTCATCATGAGTACATAGCACAATCAATACAGTTTGTTAATCAATGGTTTGTTTATTACTATTGGTTATTGTTTGACTGACTGAGGTTGAACACTGTGAGAACTCCGAGGATGACCACATATCACAGGAACAACACACAAAGCGAACGGATGACCAATCAGATGTCGGGTTATATTGTTGTTTACATAGGTATCGTTTACTTTCATAGAATAAAACAAGAATCTCAAAACCACCTATGTTATGTAATGTTGCCTATGTCATCGTTGCAAAATATTTCTTATACATTATCATATACATTGTATTATCATAGTCCTTTGTAATATGTGTCGTTCAAGTTGTGGTATGTACACGATTCCATATTTGAAATATGTCCCAAAGTTACAGCTCCTATGAATATTTTGTCAAAGTATTGTTTTCTATTTGATAGTTTTCAATATGTCTAGTTCATTTCATTGTTATTTTTGTCATAGTGTTATGTGTTATGAGTATCACGGTAGGGAATCACGTGGTTTTGATGGTAGGAGCCACCACAAAAATGGCGGCCAAATAGCGTCGACTTAACCCATATTTTGAGGTAAATATATAACATCGAGACTCGTTTATTTACGGACACCCCGGCCAGCACGCAATGGCTTCTCCACTGAATATTTTGGTACCTTACTTTCCACGATTGATCCCGTAGTTTCTTCAAACACTTCGATATTGTTCCGTAAATAACAAAACACTAGCGAGGTAGACCTCACGATAATGACGATTTTGACCATATTATGACCATATCTCTTTTATATCATCATTATTTCAAGCGATTCCAATGTGCAAACATTTCGCCTACATTTGTCAACACAATTACAACCAGAATATCATGAATTTTGGTTTACTGAAAAATTTAACAGTCAATTTGCATGAAAGATAGGATCCACGCTATGGGTAGGACACACGATTGAACCTAAGCAGAGCGCATCCATCATTGCGGTCGGTAGTTTTCTACCGTGACATGGCGGCCTACTCGATCTGTACTAATTCATCTACAAACAAGTCAGATTATAATTAATATATATATATATATATCTTATTAGGTATTACACGAAGAATTTCATAACGATGCGGACTAGACAAATAGAATGAACATTCATATATGTGGAATTGAACAGCTAGTCCAGTCGTAATTTATCGTTTGAGATATATCAATGTTCGCTGTGAGATATTTGGTAATAATTTATTATAATTGAAATATTATATTTTATATTTATGGTACCATTTATTTTAACCAAAAAGTCTTTGCATTGCCGCTTGACGGCTAAAAGTTGGAATATGAGAAGTTATAATTTTGTAATGGTGGAATGTTGTGGAAAGCTGCCGCTAGCTGTGCGATGTAGTTTGCTATAACTGACGCCTAGAATTCAGTCTTTTCTCTTTTAGCAACTTTTACCACTCGAAATCCCGGATTTAAAGAGTCTGTTACTTTTCAACCAATTAGAACTCATGAATAGTTACAAAGGGCGACACAGGACCCCGAAGGGTTCTCGAAGCAGAAATTCACCGGATCGAGATGGTTCGGCATGCCATCATACCAATTAGATACCTATAACAACATGAGAGTGATGCCTCTGGTACACTTCGATCTTCGATTTAAAGTTTAAAAAAATGACGCCGAAGGTCTTGCTTGGAAGTGCTTCGGGAGAGTTTCAGTAAACCATCGGCATTCACTCCGCATCTTCGGGATGCCTTCTGTGAGGTTTCGAATTCATTAGCCATCCCGAATGGTTCTAGATGGAAAGTCGAATCGATGCCGAACGCTTCCCGAAAACGGCGAAATGATGAGATTAACACACGGAAACTATGCCGATCATGTTATGAACTTGAATGTGTGGTGCAGTGGTACAGTAGTTATCGCTTTCAACCGACTATTTTTTATTTCCAGTGTAAGTGCAAAATACCAGAATGGGACTCGAACCCATTCATTCAGTTCTGAAGAACTCGTATTCATAGTAGCTTAGCCAACTGCGCTATGCGCACTACATGATAAAACCATTTCTAAATGTATGTTTTATGGGTAGATACACCCCTATAACCTGGATTACTCCAATGTTAAAAGTATATTTACGCCCGAGTGATTGTGGTTTATCTATAGTAAAACTAACTTACGAATTTGCGTAAATATACCGGCGTAAATTTACGCGACATTAGCCCAGTTGTATATCCCGAATGTCAGCTGAAGCGATGCCGTCAGTGTGCCTCTAGGTCGAGCTAGACAACCTTTCGGCAACCTATCGGCATCGATTCGTAAACCCTTCCGCATATCACGCGGTCGGGGGAAACATTCGGGACTTACTCCTGAACTGACGGCATTTAGTCGCGATACGTTCGGCCACTTTGGATAGGCTTCGGCATTTCTACTGCGTGTACATGAATACAGCAACCATTCTTACCCTAAACTGCGAATATCGTACTTCCCGAACAAGCACGATGACACGGCTCCGCATATTGTTATTGATACATGATCCCGAAGGGTTCCCGAAATGAGCACATTGTAACCGGCATCCCTTCCGCGTAGCATCGGGGTCTAGTGGACGGGAGGTCTAACCGCAACCCGGCTTTCCGCACGATCGGATCTACCATTCGGCTATTTTGGATAGGCTATGGCATGCATACTGCGTGTATACCACAACAATACAATTTGTATACCGATCCGCGAATACTTGCCGAACAACCACGATGACAAAGCTCCGCCGATTTTTATCAATAAATGATCCCGAAGGTTTTCCGAAACGAGCAGTCTGTAATCGGCATCCCTTCCGCATAGCATCATGGTCTAAGTGGACGGCAGGTCTAAAACATGATTACATCTACACTTCAATTCTGTCTCAATATATTAATACTGTACATATATTATAACCCAATGGAAACAACTTAGCCTTCAATTCACCCGTGAAATAGTATACAGAATATCACATACAATATAGTGCAATAGGATACCGGCGATTATTGGTACCGGAGGATAACGGTATTTAGCTTTTAGTTACACGTGTATCCTCGCATAAATTGGTCATCAATATATGCGTCATCGATTTATAATGGAAATTTACGAACTGTCCTCGGAACGAACCGTCGATTTCAGATCGTAAACAACGGGGTATTTTGTTCACCACACAAACTACTAAATTGGCGACTTGCGGAGATGATTATTCAAAGGATGAAAGTAAAAATAGATCAAATATGGATGCTGACTCTATGCCATTTAGGGAGCTCTATAACTTGTCAATGTTCATGGTCTTATTAGGTAGTAAAATATTTCTGTTTCTGAAAATTTGTGGGACTTTTTCAACGCATTGCTCTGAAAGAAGTGAAAGAAAAAAATCAATTTGATGACATATTACATAGAATATTAGACAATATGTGTTAAAATATAACCGATTCATATACGATTAACTGGAGAGTCAAGCTATTTCACACGGGCTTATTAACAACACCAAGCAGTACTATCATTAGAAGCATATTTCTGCAACACATTGATCGACACATATACACGAATTATGTAGGGAGCGATGGCCTAGTGGTAGGGCGCGCGCTTCGGGATCGAGAGGTCCCGGGTTCGACCCCCTCTGGACCACTGGTTAATTTCTCTGAGCAAGACCCACATGCTCCACTCCACCATGGTGTAAAATGGTACCTGTAAGGACAGTGTCTATTCCTGGGCGCCGCAGATCGATGTTGGCTGCCACACCACAGGAGAGAAATAGTCTACCCAGGGAGACACGAGTGTAGGTTTCGATATGTAGCCCAATGACCAGGGGAAGCTGAATTGTCAAAGGGTGCTTGGGCGGCCTAACAGCTGAAAAGAGCCCTAGAAAATCGGTAACTTAACTTAACGTGTATTGTTTATGCATCAACATCATTTGTTTAAAAAAAAATAGCTGTCAGACTAACATATCCCGTTGACAAAGGACCACATTACATTAAATTTGCAAAATCAATCCATCACTGATTATTTCTAAATGTCAAGAGAAAGTTTTGGGAAACTCCGGCAACAACAGTTACTGTAGGTCGAGTTGTGTTCACTAGAATTCGTCTTTCGAACAGACTGACTGAAGGACAGACAATATACACACTACAACTGTGTTGTGTGAGCTTATAAAATTCAATTATAAACAAAATATGCCAGAAAGCATACTAATTACGTACATGCACTTATACATGGACCGTACACACTTATATACTGATACTTATATAGCTTCCTGTATAAATGTACACAATGTGCCCGTTCCGCATATGTCGATCGATAGAACCGTAGAAAACTGCCGACCGCACTGATGAATGTGCACTGCCCAGGTTCAATCGTGCGTCCTATCCTTAGCGTGGATCCTATCTTTCATGCAAATTGACTGTTTTATTTTTCAGAAAACCGAAGTATATGAAATTCTGGTTGTAATTTTGTTGGAAAATGTTGGCGAAATGTTCGCACTTTGTAATCGCATGAAATACGGATGATATAAAGGAGATAATAAAAATTATGGTCATATTATGGTCAAAATCGTCATTATCGTGAGGTCTACCCCGCTAGTGTTTTGTTATTTACGGAACAACATCGAAGTGTTTGAGGTAAAGAACCACTTAATGCCTCCGCGGACCAAGTGGTGATACACTCAAGTAGTCCTTAAAAAAACTTTGTTTTGCCTGTAAATGGAGATATTTCTTGACAAATGTGGAGTTGAATGATGAAATTGAGTTTAAATGGTTGGTAAATATGCATGTGGTGTAGTAAAACTGTAATATTTCTATTATTCCACTATTTTGTTCTGGATACCAAAGTGAAAGTAGACTAGGGTAAAACCCAGAACTCATAAATCCGGACATGCGTAAAAACGGATAGACCGTGTTTGAAGGACAAAAACTTTCTTAGAAGATACATGACCCCCCTTTTTTATTTCATTATTTTGAAGCTTAAATGCCCCTCTTTACAATGATATATGTGGTCCAGGTGGCCATAGACTAAAAAAAGTTGAAAATTGGGGCCTACTATGGCCAATTTACATTGAGCTATAGAGCAAATCTATTTGGTGGTTTCTAACCTTAAGAAGGGCAAAATTCTATTAAATTCATGTTTTCATTTTTTTGCATTCAAATGTATGGAAATGCATCCCAGATAGGGTTTTGACCACTTTTATCTGTTTAAATTGTCTAAAAAAGTGAAAATTTGGATTTTTATCATGAAAATCTAGAAAATTTCAGATTCTTTTCTTCTAAAATTGACATTCTTATGCCAAAATTTACCTTATTTTAGTGTCAGACAGGGGTAATTGTGAATAAATATGAAGAATAGACACATTATTAGGCATTTAAAGCATAATTAGTGTTCAGTGAAACAGTTTTTCACAAATACAACCCAATTTAAAATCACTATTCATAATATTTTGCAGGTGCTGGCCAAATTTCTCCTTAAAGGCGCATATGCGTGTTTGTCATTTTTTCTAGAATTCATGCACAATTTGTCTAGAATTGATTGTTGTGTGCTGCATATACATAGTAGTATTGAAAAAAGTGCAAAAATCACTTAAATATGTAAAACTAGGCTGTCTTAAGGTAAAGAACCACTAAATGCCTCCGCGGACCAAGTGGTGATACACTCAAGTAGTCCTTAAAAAAACTTTGTTTTGCCTGTAAATGGAGATATTTCTTGACAAATGTGGAGTTGAATGATGAAATTGAGTTTAAATGGTTGGTAAATATGCATGTGGTGTAGTAAAACTGTAATATTTCTATTATTCCACTATTTTGTTCTGGATACCAAAGTGAAAGTAGACTAGGGTAAAACCCAGAACTCATAAATCCGGACATGCGTAAAAACGGATAGACCGTGTTTGAAGGACAAAAACTTTCTTAGAAGATACATGACCCCCCTTTTTTATTTCATTATTTTGAAGCTTAAATGCCCCTCTTTACAATGATATATGTGGTTCAGGTGGCCATAGACTAAAAAAAGTTGAAAATTGGGGCCTACTATGGCCAATTTACATTGAGCTATAGAGCAAATCTATTTGGTGGTTTCTAACCTTGAACAAACTACGGGATCAATCGTGGAAAGTAAGGTACCAAAAGATTCAGTGGAGAAGCCATTGCGTGCTGGCCGGGGTGTCCTTAAATAAACGAGTCTCGATGTTATATATTTACCTCAAAATATGGGTTAAGTCGACGCTATTTGGCCGCCATTTTTGTGGTGGCTCCTACCATCGAAACCACGTGATTCCCCACCGTGAGTATGCGAGTTCTTATATTTTTCTTATTCCTATAATTTTATATTGACGTTAAAACACTAAATGAACATTATGCCCAAACCATAATTAACCAAATCATGCAAAGACAACAGCATTATAAAATTCTAAAACTGCACAGCAAAATAAACCACCCGCATTATGCACAACTCGCAGGGATAAACGTATGCTAGAATGATCACTTTAGTGCATGTTATTGTTCATTGCAATGCTATAATCAAACCAGGCAAACTGAGATATGGTTGTCCACGCATAGTCTCCGATTTTGAAAATAATTTGCACCTTTTTTGGTATTCACTCACAAAAATGATTTTAGGGCTCAAAACGTAATTTTTTATACCGTTATTGAAATTCGAATTTTCATATTTTTCAAATTTTTGTCAGTTTTAAGCTTTTTAAGAAGGACTCGTGACAAAGTAGCCATCAGGCATCCTGATATTACATAGATTATATTATATCTACTATTATATAACTGCTAAAATCATATGCTCCAAGTCGATTTAGAATTATTTTGTACTCATTTTTAGTCCCTTCTTTCTCCGAACTGTGTTTTTCTGAAAATGAAAAAGGTTTTTTTTCTAATTAATTCAGAATATTGCTTCCATTTAGATATCCAACTGTGGGGTCATTACGGTAGTTAACCATGGCAATATTGTTTGCTGTCTATAACCAAAGATGAGTGAAACTTATACAGATCTCTTCGATACAAATACTTAGAACAATTAATTTCCCAAGGGGGCTTGGAAGTTTTTATATAATGATGTTAGTGTCTATTTTGAAGACCCAGTCAACCGACATAGTGACTTTGATCATGACAATTTTGTTTGTAACCAACCATTAAATGTAAAGCGACTGTCTTTTTCCACACACACGTATAACATATTTGTCAGTAACCATCCTCTTTGGTAGATATTTATTAAGACCTAACAAGTTGGTATAAACTAGGTACATGTACAAGCCCTCAGTGAGAAAGTGACAGTGACAAAATTGTAAGTGCAAGTTGGGCCTCGAAAACATAAGTGCATATAATTTCCTACAAATATATCTCTTGTTGTTCCCTTAGCATTTTTCATGTAACATCGTGTTAACCAAATGCCATGATAAACAATAGGAAAGTAAAATAAACATTTTATGAACCAAATGTTGAAAATTACTCTCAAACTATCGTTTCAGACTAAACCCCCCCCCCCCCAATTATCAGCACATGTGCGTGATACCAGGCACTTATTGTGTTCTGCATCGTGTAAGAATACTTTAGGAATGGCTTCAAGACAATATTGCATGTTCCATACAAATAATACTTTCTAACTGTTATGTAAACTTTTCTTCTGAAAGCATCAACTACGTATTCAGTATGTTTTAATGCGCTGGAGATTCTAAGCATGAGGTTTGTCTAAATACAGACTCATCAAGTCAAAGTAAATGGTGATATACTGGAACGCTTATTTCATATCGTACAAATAACAATTCATTGAAGAGCGTGACGAAAGAACTGAAACCTAACTGTGACATTGTACAGACACATTACGACAACATGGCTATTGTACATTTTTGGCGGAGACAATTATAATAATTATATTTGTTATATAGTGTTTACATGTATATGGTAAACATGAATGATGGATTTGGGGAACTCACGACAAGCTTGTATGCGACGCAATCCGAACATAGCAGTAGAGTATGATGTCTTCACCAAAGCTCTTTGTCACCTCAGAAGGTGATATTGAAATACAAATGTACACACATGAGAAAATGATAGGGCATCGACGGTACGTACATGGTGTGTATATATATTAGCTGCTCTCGACGAAAACCGGGCTTAGTGACAAAATTGCGAATACGTACAGTGGAGCGCACTCATAGCGAACTCGCTTATGACGAAAACTGGGTTATAGCGTAAGAAAAATAAATCCCCTTCGTTATAATAGTCACATTGTCATCCATATTTTCATGTGAAAAAAACGCCTACATATGTATAACAATCAACGATAGGCAGTACATGATCACCACATTAAAAAACAACATCTGTAAGTATTGTAGATTTAGGTCGAAAATGAATGGTGTACGGATTTACTGACATATCATTGGTAGAGCACCTATCATTTAGAACTCTAAGTAGACATTGAAGGTCTTTTGCACTATCAGTTATTATAACAATATCATCTGCATACACAAGAATACAATATTTTTCATCTCCAATGTCAATACCTAAATCAAATTAAATCATTGATAAACACACTAAAAAGTAACGGTGATAAAATCCTTGACGAAGGCCTTGACGAAGGCCACATTTGACATCAAACCAATCTGATTTAAAGTAATTTATCCTAACACATGACATGACTGATACATACAATGACTTAATTGCAAATAACATTCTGCCACAAACCCCTGTCTCCTGCAATCTATTCCATAGCATTTCTCTATTAATGGTGGCATAAGCTTTCTTTAAATAAATAAAAGCACAATATGTTAATAAACCAGTCTTCCTCTTGTATCGATAACATTATGTAATGCTAGTATGTGATCTACAGTACTACGACCTTTCCGGAAACCGTTTTGTTCGTCAGCAAGTTTTGTATTTGATTCAACCCATGTACTTAATCGACTATTCAAAATTTCACACTACAGCTTATACATAGATGGTGCAATGGATATCCCACGTTACGACAATGGGTCCAGTTTATCTTAAGTAGATGATTTAGGTATAGGGTTGATAATTGACTTGCTCCATTCGGAAGGAACAATTCCATTATCAGACCAAACATTGAATAATACTTGCAAGACTGAAACAGCCGTAGCGGACTTAATTTCATCGATACCACAAGCTTTGCCCTTTTTTAGCTTCGGTCACTGTTTTCTGTACTTCCATGATAGAGATATGGTCATTGAAATCAACACTGTCAGATTGTGAAACGTTATGAAAAGTAAATTTTGAATTGCTTTTATGTGTGTATTTTTGAAATAACGAATTAAAATCATGCTTCCATTTATTCACTACGACATCAATGTCAGTACTGATAGAGCCATCTGAAAGTTCAACTTTATAGGAATTTGTTTATTCTTCGAACAATTAATTCCAATTTTTCAATAGGCTTCCAAAATTTGGTAAAATCGACATTGTATTCTTTTAAAAGACTATCTTTTAATGAGTACTAGTACAAACGTTTATATTTCAGTACTTTTCGATCGAACAATTTACGGCTACCGACAGATTCTGACTCCAAAGCAGACTTATTTCAATTATTTCAAGAAAGCCAAGCTTTTTCAGCAGAACAAACACGATTCCACAAATCAGTTAAACAGTTAAACCATCAGGACTTACCCGGACGTCTTTTCTTGTTACATTCTCCGAAACTAACTTGCTTAAAGGGTAATGCTTTATACATAGATTGTTTAACAATCTGTGTACACATCATCTATATCACTCTGAGGTCTGTAACTACATTCAAGTATATATATAGCACAGTTAACATTATATAAAGTATCAGTATCAAACATAAAATCACACGGTACATGTCTCACACCAAACTTAGTAGATTGAGTGGCAGGTATAGTACTGTAATTAAAATATTGAAGCTTAAGAACAATAAATCCCCGACTTCGTCCCTTCTTTATTTAAATGTAACACCACTCAATTTAAGCAATAATGATTCTTATTTAATGTATAATATTCCTCAATCGATTTAAACAATCAAAATTATAGGGAATGCATCTGTAACGATATAAACTTAAACTTTATGACACAAATATATATACAGTCTTCCAAACAGCATTTGCATGTCTTTTTGTTTAAGTTTATAACTTTGTATAGACATAAACACTAATTAAATGTTATAAGTACACCAACACAGTACATTGCGACACGTGCAAATAATACATGTAAAGTTGTTCATATCTTGAAAAATGACAAAATATAGAATTGTTATAATACGTTCATGACTTCTTATGTTTAAACTTCTTAAACTTTGTAAGTATTTAAGTTTTTTTTGTCTAGTATAGATGTGTTATACGAGGGTCATTCAATATATTCGTGGACAATCGTTCTCATTTTATTATATTTGTGTTTGAATGATAATTTCTTATATCAGTATAAACATTTAACTATTACCTACCACAGATACAAATTTATCTTCAATTATGCAACACAGTAGCATGTCATCAGCTGCTGTATTACCATAGTAACGCGCTACCACCCCCGATCGACGAAACGTGCCATTTTCACTAGATCAACTAGTTATAAATTCCGAAATAATTCATTTACATTCCCATATGTTTGCCAGATTATTGCAAGATATTATCATAATATTTGGTGAAATTATTAAGTTGTTTTGACGTTTCAGTTTGAATTGAGAAGTTTTTGATCTATGCCTGTCACGTTTTCATTTAAGTCAAAATGCCGATGAATTTACGCAAGGAAATTCATGCAACTATCAAATTGTGCCCTTGTCGTGGAAATACACAACAAACACACATAAGCTGCTAGTGAGAGCAAACGGAGAACATGCAATATTCAATGTCCCTGTATTTTAGTGACAAAATCACATTTCTGAAGAGCAGCATGGTATTAAAAATGATACAGGGATCGAACGAAATTAGCAAACCTAGGGACGCTAGAGGAAACACCAGTCAAAATTTGCGAGGCGTTTCAATTTAGCATACAACCATTAAGTCCAGCTTAATTCTTAACTTTGAATGCAAAATCTGTGTAGAAGATCTATTTAATAATATATAACTTTTAAAATATTTGTGTTCAATTCCATATTAATGACATAATTCAATTTCGGGTTTACCATTTGAAAAACAGCAAAACGTCAATAACGTCGCTGACGTCATCATATATTTGCGTTGTGTGTTGGTTGCGGTAAGGTGATAGTTTTGTTTTATCCATATTTTCTTTAAAACTGCGCCGATTCGTGTAATATTTTCTGCACTTGTGTCCGAAAGACTGTAGTTTAGTGTGGTATAATTAGTTATTATCTGTGTAAATTTGTATTAAAATGGCGAGTCCAGTCCACGAATTTATTGAATGACCCTCGTATACATGCACAGTACAGGCGTGCCGATCGGTCGGTCGTCATGCCAAACGGTTTTTTACCAATAACTCCAGAACGGGTGGACATGGGATTCTTAAATCTAAAGTGGTGAGTGTTTTTCTTCCGCATACGGTCCTACTCAATTTCAAGGTCATTTGGATCAAAGTTCAAAATCACTGTGACCTTTAAATACACTACACTCTATGGTCCACAACGTAAGAAATATACGTAGGTTCTTAGATCGTAAAACTTTTCTGACAGGTTGCTTCATTACTAAACATCAGCTGTAGACTTCACAAATGTTAAGGCCAAAAGGTGATAGGTCGTGATGACCTTAATAACACTAGACTATTTACTGTCATGAGACGTGTTTGTTTCAAAAACATCCCTTGTACTTTCTGTTGTCAGAATTCTTGCAATGTGTTTGTTTTCTTGGTGTGGGTACTAATGGCTAATGTGTAGGTAATGTTTTGAGACTTCATGCAAAAACGTTTGTTTTGCACGTGCATTTTTCATGTTTTGAAAATTAATGGTTCATTGCTTGCAGCGGCCACATTATAATTATCTAATTATCGTATAATGTAGCAGTAGTACTCGCATGAAGACATGCAAAATACAAACAGGATAGCATGGCTAATTACAAATGATGTGCACATTACAAGTTGGTATACTTACGAAGTTTAAAAAGTGTATACCTATTCTTATTTCTAGTGAGTTGACCTATGAATCAGTATTTCTAGCCGTTGATGGGGACTTGTCACAACATGTTTGTTACCTACATCTATTCGCCCCTGATTGAGGACCATTACTATATGCTTGTCAAGAGAAGGGGTCTAGAGCAGTGAAGTCTTTCCACATCTCTTATAGTGTATCTGGAGAAAGGTATGGTTTGTCTGAGACTGCAACGTGTACAGCATAATACCAGCTGAATGGGTTGACCTTTCTCAGCAAGTGTGCTGATAACTGCACATATTCCTGCTACGTGTATGTTTAGAATCGTCTGGATAAATCTCATCTTGTGCATTGGAAGCCATTCTAATTATAACATAGTTTTGCAATATATGAGACCAACGCAGCTCTCGTCTTAAATAATAATCCTGTAGAATCAAATGATGGCAGCGATCAACCGAATGCTTTCCAAAAAACACAATAACCATATCAAGCATTTCGCATATGCAATACTTTTCACCTTCCGTTCGTTTATCGAGATTAACATCTATAGATCTCGCCAGGGGAAGTGGCAGTAATATGTAAATGAAAAGTCAGCCATTTAAATAGAATTATTTACTGTATAAGATTGTACATGAACGTTCAGGTAAAGTAAACACTAAAAAAGATCTATTGCCATCATTCAGACATCTAACAATGAAATATTTATGGTATTAATCCGCTACAGGAATCAACGTTGGCAATGTTGGTTGCTTCCTATAACGAACGGTGTGCGTAACAATCAGCGATCCACTACGATTAAAAACACTTTAATGATTAATTTCCCAAGGGGGCTGCAAATTGTTTATAATAGCGTGAAATGTGTTTACTGAATACAGAGGTAAAAGACATACTGACTTTAATCATGACAACGTTATTTTATAACAATTTCTAGAAGATACAAATGTCGAGATAAATTGGTTAGGCATAAAGTATCAAGTAGAACGCAATATGACTGATACTTGTGGTGTTAACTTATTTCATAATTGTGTTTGAGACGACAAGTATGATTATCACCAATTATTGATAGAATCTATTTTGTTAATTTAATA
Source organism: Spisula subtruncata (assembly GCA_963678985.1). Taxonomy (NCBI): domain Eukaryota; kingdom Metazoa; phylum Mollusca; class Bivalvia; order Venerida; family Mactridae; genus Spisula; species Spisula subtruncata. The sequence goes on along the minus strand of OY787663.1, from coordinate 28,401,010 downwards.
ACACATATGAAAATGTCCGTTATCTTAATTGTCGAGCGATAAGAATTAATTTTATTCATCCCGACTGACAACCTTCTTTTCTATATGTAGAGCTAGTCCATTTTATAGTTACAATTATGACACAGGCGTGTCATATTCAGGTTACATGCCAGGAAATTTCGCAGACAGTTTGCGTTAAGTTCACAGTAATTGAGTAAAGCATTCGAACAAGAAAGAATCGTCATAATCATAACCTCTGCAAAACCTACACAATTGAATAATGCGTGTTCGTGATAACGCGTAACAACTACAACCATTTCATGATTGATTCAGTTCAATAAGGATATTTTCCTTTATGTCAACAAGTTTGCGTGATGTCTGGTACTTGTTATGTTTCGTATCGAGAATAAACATTTGAGATTTGGATATCAATATAAAACATAGTCTATCTAAATACAGATTCATCCAGTCAAAATGAAATATTAATAAGAAAGTGTCGGAGACTACCGAACAATGTGTTGATCTAGAAGACATATCAATTGAGATTATGTCAGGGCAGATATTTCTCCGCCTTATTGTTTGTCGAAGGTTGCTTGGCAAAGGTTTTCAAGTCGAAACATTGGAGCTTGTGCTTATAATTTACCGTTAAAATTGATTTAAAGGGTATTGGTTGACAATTGGCGTAATGTAAGTAATACATGGTTGTGAGCGGAAAGAACTGAGCATATGGTGCCACAAATACTAGTAGTAACAAGACATGAGGTAACAGAAGAACAACATACATGTTTTCATTCTAGGAACACAACAAAGTGAATGCATGTGGAACTACGATATATATCAAACTTAATGAAAACCAATCGGACAGGACACTTAGCAGAAACTGCAGCACAAGAAATGCAAAACAAAATGTATGGGTGTCAAATACAAGCTCTGTGTGTGTACATACAACGATGGATGTCAATACCTTATCGATTGTTGATTCGTGCGCATAATTAATGCACAAGCACGGCAAGTTGAATTATGCCCCTAGGTGTCTAGTGCAATGGTGAGTAAAGGCCACGAAAGTAGTAGTCCTGGTGAGAGTCATCTAAACCTTGCATTATGGTATTACGTTTTAAATTGCTGTTCCGATTTGTCAAGGTGTTGAAGGACTCTAACCGTTTGATGCCACGCTGGCATGATTTGGGACCTTTTTTATTGGGGGTTAAAGATGGCCTCCAAATGGGCGATTTTAACAATTAAATATACATACTGTTATTACATGTAACATTTGTAATACAGTCACAATATCCGTGCATTCATTTTTATATCGAAATGGAATAAACATGATTAATAAAGCAAGTGTAATTATTAAATAAAATTCAATAAATATTAAAAAATCAACATTCTATGTATAATTTACGTGACAATGTGTGACCAAAATAATAAAATACAATAACACTCATATACGTTACTATTCAATTGTTTATATTCAAAGTATGAATTTTACTCGTCCTGGATTATCAAACTGATGTTTTGTCTTGGTAGGCATCTCATTAAATTTGACATGTAATTTTACTCCATACTCAAACGATGATTTACGTTACCATATGTTACCAAATAGAAAACAACATAATATATTATATTTTACCATCAATGTGTTTTAATAATTTTAATCTGGAATAATATACACTTATTCATAGAGAATTCTAAGTGAACAGTATACAAGAATGATAATATACACGAATCTATCGATTTGGGAGAAATAGTGATTGTGAATTTGACCTACATTTTGTCTTCATGATCCATGTGACATGGTTTCATAAAGATTAGGTGAAAAGGACGCCTTCTAAAGATTTGTTCTATTATTTGGCCTAGTGACCTAGTTTTAAACTCAGGTTGATCCAATTTCACGCATAACCTTGCTTTTTGTAAGATGATCATTGCGACTAAATTTCACTAGTGTAAGGTCGAAATTGCGACCCCTGGGTACTGTTTTATCAAAGCATTTACGAACTTTTTAAAATAAAATTACCACCCAATCGCGAAAACATGAGACAATTCAATATATTTCTAAATATCTCAGACCTAGACCCACGAATATTCAATTAGGACATTTTGTACATTGCTAAGGAAAGCTTTACGTACCATATAAAGTTAAAATGACTTGACTAATTGGTTATTTATAGACTGACTGAGGTTGAACACTGTGAGAACTCCGAGGAAGACCTCATATCACAGGGATAAGACACATAGCGAACGGATGGCGGGGAAAATTATTGTTTACATAATATCTTATTCATCATTTAACAACACTGATTTTGTGTTTAAAATGTGTTTTACCATAGTCTAGTGTGACCACGACTAAACTTGACTAGTATTATTTTATAATATTTTTACTGTAATTGTATCCGCATCGTGGATTTTTAATTTTTAAAACGGGACTAGCACCCTGTTAAGTCTTTTACATATATTATCAGATATATTCAGATGTTAAACTGCATAAAAACAGTTATAACAATAATCAATACAGACACACAACAATGATATTGACAATAACCGAAAATGGACATAAATATTCTATTTCAGTTCACGCGAACAATTTCCCGAGGGAAATAATTGACATTGGCATCACTGTCTCTTATGATTGTTTAACTGTATTTGCTGAACACATTATATCATATTTTCCGAACACATTAACCATTGAGTTATTAAAACTACATTGGGTGCAAACCTATATTAAAGGATCAGGTCTTGCTATGGACTAGGAGATAAATCAAAGCACTGAAAGTACTGTTGTGTGGCGAACTGATGTCATTTTGACCATTCAAATAAAGGCTGCACCAACATGCTGTGTCAGAGTTCTAATAAGCCCAGACTCACTCGAATGTTTGTGCTGCTCTCAAGACACCAAGCGTCGGTGTCAAGATGAGTGACTGGGTAGTCTCCATACAACTGATGAACTGGGAATTAAAACACAACAAACGAGATGCCCCCCCCCCGCTATGGAAACAGGACTAGGTAGAAATATGTTGGGAAAATTAAATAAAGGGAGGTAATTAATAAGATAGAACCAGATTTCAATAGAAGGAAAATATAAGAAAATGATATCAATGGTAATATCATGACTCTTTTTTGGTTGAATGAAATAATTCAAGAATGGAACCAGATAGAATTATGGTTTCATGCCACAGCACTTCTCTTAGATGCCATATACATGTACATATATATTTAAAGTCGATCAATTGAATTTAGGTGGACAAGTGGTCCAGTGGTAAGGACTATTGACTACTGATATGATTATAATGAAGGTTGTTCGTACTCCCGCCGGATCAAGAGCAGAAATGTTTTTCGGAGTAACATAACTAAACTTACGAACAGACTTTCGGACCATACTCAGCGTAAATTCTATAGCATTCTGTCCGATATGTTAATAAAATCGTATTTAAAACAGGTCAATTATATATTTTGGAATATACTACAAGTTATTTTTTGAAAATCTGACGATTATTAACCTGCGGCCTTATTATTTAAATATTGCGTATTCTGTTCCGAAATATGAACTCGCGCTAATCAGCGGGTGATATTTATTATAGCTATATTATGTTGTATTTAGCATATTTTTATGCACAAGTCAGTGCGCGACCATGGTCCCATCCCAGGTGATGGGCAGTGGATAGCTGATAGTTTTCAAATACATTATTTCTTATTAAATCCATATCAAGAAGAATGTATTTAACTTCTAAATTCTGAGTATCAAAGTTGTAAACCCTTTTTTATACCAGTAAATTTTATGACCCTAAATTCCTTACTTCTGCAGCTGTCTCCAAATCAACTAACAAGAACCCGATATACAACCCATTCAATTAAAAATAGTTTTAACGGTCTATTTTCTGTCTCATGCATTCTCATGAATCAGTGTATAGTCAATTACGGAGGAAAAACACGCTGGTTAAACGAAAATGGTCTCATGGTGTGTTCAATCCCTTGTAAAAACATAGATCCCTGTGTTACATGACCCCCAACTGTCCCAAAACAAGTTACTAACGACCTACCAATATACAACCCCTTGAAGTTTACCAGATTGTATGGTCAATTTTCTGCCTCATGCAGCTTCAATAATTGATTACAAATTTATTGTCAAAATATAGATCTAGCTAGGATTATGTAATGTTACATAATAAGGAGGGGCTAATTAAAAAATGCATAGATAATATTGCACAACGTGGCTTGTGGGAGGAGCTAATTAGATATGCATTAATGGGCTTTATAACTGCACATTAAGTGGGAGGAGCTTATTAATTATTTATAATTATTGAAGTATGTTTGCCCAAAGACCTGTAATTTAGGTCTTTGGTTAAGAATTTGGTTTGCCCAACGTGTATATAATAATTAACGGCCTATTAATCCAATTACCGTTAACTTTTCAATTCGAAACCTTGTGAAAATATATTACCGCTTTAAAAGGCATATTAGTTCTCACGTTGCGCGTTTAAACTCGCCGTAGAGTGTTTATTAAATGAGATCTATATGAAAGTCGCACATCTTAATGAAACTGAACGTATCGTCTTTAAAATAGCTTTTAGTTGTTAATGTTACTTGGAAAGTAAAAATATAATTGGTGATTTACGACACCAGGTTGTTGCTAAAAATCGCGCAATTCATGAATAGAAAATGTAAGTGCTCGCTGTTTAACTCGTCAGCATTAGTTCATTTATTTTATAACCGCAAATTAAATTGGTATAAGTGATCTTTAATATGTCATAGTATTGACAATTTCTTTTAATCCGAAAATACTTTACTGAATTCTCGTTTATTGCTTAATTATTCTTTCTCAATTCAAATCCTAAATAGCGTTACGTGTTGCAAATAGCCGCTATGAATACCACAATTAGTTCGCACGATGCGCGTTTAACTCGCTGTCATGTGCTTATTAATTGAGACCGATATAAATGTTGCACATTTTCTTGAAGTTGAAAGTTTCCTCTTTTCAGTGAGGTATTATTTGTTTATGTAAATTAGAAAAATTGTTACTGACGATTTAAAACCTCATGTAGTTCCGAAAATTTGGCGCAATTCGCGAATAGAAAATCTAGGGACTCGCTATTTAACTCGCCAATGTGAATTCATATTATTTTATAATTTAAATTTAATTTGATATTAATAAATTGAAATATCTCATGGTATTGACAAAATTTATTTTGTCAAAATCCGATAGTAATTGACGGAACTGCAATTAATTGAATATTGCGTGACAGTACTATTCTAAACCAGAGATCTATTAAAATAGTAGATCCCGTCTAAGCTAATCAAGTTAGTGTATCGATCGTCTGCTAGCGGTTAGATAGACTGTATATACTGTCCTTGAACTAATTCAGCTTCCCGCCACCAGTGAAAACATGTTGTTTCTATTTATAGCATCAATGTTTGTAAACAACATAATTAGGTCATCGTCTACAAATGTTCAGCGGCGGAGTGATTTTAATAGACACATTTCAGTTCATCCGTGTTCCACCAGAAATCTTTTGGCTGAATTAACAATACAAACTAGTCACTGACCAATAGCTCGTTGTATATCAATTTGCATATGAATGCCCCGATATGTAAACATGAAACCGTGGGATTACTTTCTCAACCTTCTTGACGGTCCTTGGCGGTTCGCAGGCCTTTGATAGTAGGAATATAGTCCATGCGGAATGATTTGCTATAAAATTAAAATATCCTCAAAAAATAAAAGTCTGATGTAATTGTTGGTCTTAATATTAATAAATGTTGGTAATGTAAACAAATCGGGTTCAATGATACGTGTAACCTGTGTAGCATGCTTGTTATATTGTTCAAATCATAGACCTATTTATTGGTGTAGGCATAAAGGCGTTAACTTAATAGTATATATAAAGCTGAAAAAGGCTGAAAGATAGTTATTACATTGTGTGGCTTATCGCGACACAAAAACAGTGGGGCTCGTTTACTTTATTCAATTAAAAACTCTATTACGTTTTATGTGTGGCTTTGGTTTGTGCCCTACTATTTATCAAGTTACAGACATAACGTCCACCACAACGTTCATACCATTCATCAGCTCATTTCATTAGTTGGTCCTTGTCTTAGTGTATTTCAACATATTCAAATAGTTTTCAAAGACATATACGCTAGCGAGTCATAATATGCTCGAAATAGGATATGCCAAGTGTTGATCTGTTTCAGAAATTGTCTATAAAACTGTAATATGTGATTTCCCGTGTGTCATAAATGATAGTCTCTACAGATGTTTAAATATTATTAATAATACTATAATGTGACTCGATGCAATCAAATGTTTCATATTACCACATTTCATGTTGCCTTAGTGTGGTTTGAAACTCCCTTAACAATTATGAGACAAAGTACACCAAAAACACGATCTAATATGCCATTTCACCCAAGAAATATCCACTGTCCTTTGGTCTATCACATTGATTCAAACATTTACTATATATTCCTTGTATCCGCGTGCGTATTTTTGCTAGTTAAGTGGAGTGCTACCTTCCCTGTCCGATGTCCGATATTTTGACATGATCTATACTCAATAAATGTTGTAAGTACGCCAACACAGTACAAAGCGATACGTACAAACAGTACATGTTAAGTTGTTTCTAGCTTGGAAAATGACAAAATATAACTGCATTATTATGTTCATGATTTATTAAGATTAAAAATCTTTATATTTGTAAGTTTTAATGTCTGGTATAGATGTGTTGTGATGTACAGCGCATGCTAGTCGGTCGGTCGGTCGAATGGTTTTCCAACAATTACTCCAGAACAGGTGAACAAAGGATTCTAAAATTTCAGTGGATATTGTTCATCCTCCACAGACGCCCACAGACGCCCTGACTTAATTGGATCAAAGGTCAAAATAACCGTGACCTTTGAATACCCAACAATCTCTGGTGTACAACGTAACGAATATGGGTTCTTAGATCGTAAAACTGTGCATATATGTTGCTGGTCATCAGCTGTAGATTCCTACACAGGTTAATAGGCAATAGGTCAAGGTCATGGGGACCTTAATTACACTAAACTAATTTTAAAATCCACTGTTCACTGCTTGCAGTGAGCAAATTACAATTATCGAATAAATGGATATTGTTGCTTTAGTACTTAAATGATGACATGCATAAAATGAACATGATATCACGCATAATAAAACAGATACACGTATTATAAATTGGTGTACTTGTAACATTTAACAAGTGTATGTTCAATACATAGCCTAATTTTCGTTCGTACAAGTTTCCTCCAATTATGAAATAATTCTATCTAACACTTTGATCACGCACCTCAATAATAGTATTAATGTTAATCGACAATTAGATTGTTAATTAGATGTTGGGCATGACCCAAATTGTTTCGTTTGTGCTACAAATGAACAAAAAAGTCCGAGAGCCGATATAATTGTTGATGGGTATGCACTTACCTGTATCAACAAGCCTCTATACAAAAGGAACATAATTATCGAACCACAAAGCGCTGGAACTCGTACCTCAACTTACCATTTGCAATCATTAGACTTTTGGAACATTAAATATTTTGGAAGTATTAAAATATTTCTGAATAAAATAACCCACTGGGTATTCGACTACCTGCTAGTCGGATAGCGACCAGATTCGTCAACTTTGTCTTCAACGAGCGTGAAGAAGTGAGACGCCGAAAAAATGTATATATGTACCTTTATTGAGAGTTTTAGAATGACATTTGAACATAAACATACGAGCATATATTAAAAAATGCAGAAGTAAGTTTCCTTTCCAATATTTAATGAGGAAGTGTGCGAAAACGTCCGTTTATTGTGCCGAAAATGACAATATTTCGCTTCTCACCATTTCATTCCTCATTAAATGTTTTATCGAGGATAATATAAATAGTTTGGGCTAGACGATTAATAAACAGTCCTTAATTGTGCAAGACGATACAATATTGTCCCCTCGCCAGACGTTACCTGTATAGGGCGTTTTTTGAAAGCACTGGTCAGATTATTGGCTACCGGCCACGATCAGTAATATTGAACGAGGCAACCGGTTTCTTCGGGCATGGCTACAGTATTCGATATAGGTATAAGCCATTTTATACACATTAAGAGTGGTTTGGTGTGCACTTGTTAAATTATTAACAGTCTAAGTTTCACTATTCACAATAACATGCATGCCAATTACAAGGTGACTGCAAAATACTTATTGTTTTCGTGCACTGACTTATTTGGAACATCTGTCTCCACACATGGACAGATGTTAAATAAAATACGGTTGTGTCGCAGAGCTCGTCATCATGTATGTGTACATTTGTGTCGTTAATTGTTGGAAAAGAACACCACTGCATAACATCAACCCAACAACGAAAACGGAATTTGGTATATGTCAAAGACATTTTATTGCAAGACTTTCATATAGGACGCAAAATGACAAATCACTTTAATTCAATCATTTGTCTTATCGTCAACTTTAGTGAGGGTTTGATGAGCATCTGAAATTAGTAGATATGACTACCATTATAGACTGCTTAAACATATCCAGATTAAACGTTTACATGGATCGTACCATACTATAAAACAGAAAACATCCAAACATTATTCCCTTCCCTATCGATGCAGGGTCAGACAAATCTTAAGATCTAATAAAGAAATAGAAATAAGGAAACCGTTAGGATATGGTAGTGCGACAGCGGATATCTTTTAGTTACCTTTAATGAGGTGTGGTCAACTTATCCTATTTAAATTATTGGCGTTCATGTTGATGAACAACATCCTCATACCTTCAACCAGAGTATGTGACTCCCACAACTTGATTTAATGGAATTAATCCGATATTTTGGTGTTGCAAATTATTCAGAGGCTCTTTGACGCAAGTTGAGTGCCAGCCATGTTGAATTGCGAGGATTACATGGACTTTTCAAGAGACCGTGTATGGTATCGAACCACATTCCCTTGTTCGTTATATTGACACCATTCTAGCCAACAATATTAAGAAAAATTGAAACATAAACTTCACCTATTGAGTTTAGACAGGTAACCAAAGTCAACAGACTTAAATTCCATTGAAAATTTATGATTTGACATTGCGTGTGTGCTTCAGTGTCAGATTCTGGCAAACAACAGGCCATTTAGACCATTGCACATGGATATTGATGAAAAAATGGCTCAAGAAGATACAAACAACAGACAATGTAAATACGAGGGTCTTAAGTCACAAAAATGTAATCCAGTTGATGATATACACATTAATTATTGGCCACACACTTGAGCGCCAGTATAGTGATTTTTTCGTGGATTATGGATAATGTCGTTTTCCTCACAATTTTCTTTCAAACCATTGGAAACTATTGGGTTTTTATCATTTTCTTACTTGCTTAGTATTATGACATCATATAGCAGCACTTTATTTAATCTATTTTACCTAGGTATTAATAAATCGATGTAAATCATATAATTTGAAGAGTGTGAAGGAACTTTTGAAGGGCAGTGTAGTTCATAATTGAGAGACAACATAACATATGTATTTTATTTCAACCTGTATATAATGTTTGTTTTTGGTTCAGACAATAAACCATAATAAACTACAGGTTTAAAACCTCGAAGTAAATGTGCTCTTTAATTAATGTAAAATGTCAAATATATCCATGTGGATTCCTCAAAACCCTCCAATCAACAGAAATAGATTTAAGCTTTAAAAATGAAAAATAAATCAGGGGTTGCACTATATCATACAAGAATAATTTGGTTCGTCTAACGCGGTAAACAAAGTTTTTCACGCGCGCGGACGGATTGCCTGTCCATTAGCCCCTACCCTATGTTCACTTTCAGATGTAAGCCATAATGGTAAACATTTATGAATAAAACAGTTTCAATTCTAACATTACATACATGTGCATAAAGCATAAAGCATTTACACCCAATAACACCAATCCAATGCAGGTTTGCTAAGGTATTTGGTGGTTTGTTACCTATATATTTAGGCCATACCAAATCGCTGTTATGTTTAGCGTCAGGTCTGGTTTTCTGAAACCTAGCGATCTAGAAAAAAACCCAAAGCAGTTTGAAAAATAATACAGACTAACTTGTAATCTTATACTTTTTAGTTGCATTAAAACATCCGAGTGACAATACCCTACCGAAGGGTACTTTAGATATTTAACAAGTCAGTAAATTCATTTTAGCAACATTATTTTGATAATTCAAATGGGAATCAACTTTATCAGAGAAAAGTGCCTCTAGAGCATGAAAATTGTGATCATATCTTTCTTGTGAACTGTTTTTTATTTCGAAAATAGACTTTAAACCTAGGGACACGACAACTCTAAACGTAAAAAAGTTTGGTCTGTCCTTAGTCTCATGATAATCTTTGACATCGTAAGTGCCAATAAATAAAACAAATCTAAGTAAACGAGAGAATAACTGCAGTGTACAGCTCAATCTATTACTATCTAAGAGTGTAGATAGTTTCAAGTCTACTGCTTTTGAAAGGTATTGATCAAACTTCAAGGCACACAAATAGCCCATAGATGGTTTAGATGGTTTAAGGTTCGGTAACTAAATGTGTCACATCACAGAGAAATAAGTCCTCTCAAATATAAATTTCCAATGTTTAATTATTCTTATAACATAAACAGTTTGTATAAGCAAAAACAATAACTTGAAAACGAGTGGGCCTACAACAGGTATAAGAAAATATTACACGTAATTAAATCATGAAATCTTCGCCTTCAACCCGGCATACAAAGGACTTCAATTATATTTATGATTTAGTGTGCCATACTACCAGATCATATTGTTAAAGCGGGTTTTGATTGGTTAAGCGCATTTCCATTAAGAAAACGGTAGCCATCTAGCGTACATAGTTAACGAATCCGGTTGCCCGGTAGATCGTGGCCGGTAGCCAAAAATCTGACGAGTGCTTTCGAAAAACGCTCTATACAGGTAACGATACGTCTGTTGAGGGGACAATATTACATTGTCTTGTACAGGGAAGGACTGTTTATTGTTATTCTAGCCCTAACTATTTATATAGTCCACGCATAAGCATTTAATGAGGAAACGATATGGTTAGAAGCGAAATGTCGTCATTTTCGTCACAGTAAACGGACGTTTCACACACTTCCTCATTAAATATTGGAAAAAAAACTTACTTGTGCATTCTTTAATATATACTCGTATGTTTTATGTTCAAATGTCATTCTAAAACTCTCAATAAAAGTACGTAAATGCATTGTTTCGGTGCCTCACATCTTCACGCACTTAGTTGACAGAGTTGACGAATCTGTTAGCTATCCAACTTGCAGGTAGTCGAATACCCAGGGTGAATAACCGCTGCAAGGGGAGCATTTAATCCCTGTTTTCCAAACAATTAAACCAATCTCACCATCGCTGCGGTAGTACATGTATGACTATTGTGTAATTATTTTACATTTATTTTACTTGAAATTGAGCGTTCCTAAATGACAGAGACCCACATGTGTTGTTCTTGACATTACACTGTTCTCCAATTACGCAATGTGAATCATAATTAATTATTCAAGTATTAACAGTCATGCAGTTAGGTTTTCCCCTCGAGCAAAGCATAATACATTTGTTAACTGTTTGTATTGTCTGTTCTTGACATTAGTTTGTTAAGCTATTGTATAAACACGTGCTTATCTATCGGTTTTACATGCTGCAGTTAAAGATTTGAATATTGGTTTTTACCCCATTACCAACGCTTGAAATCAACAACCTATATACATGTACGTGTTCGCATTGATGATAGACGATAATATACCACATGTAAAACTCATACGGTTTGTTGTCAACGAGGTTTATCCTGTTTTCAACACTACTTACATCACTACAATGACCTTATGCATGTTTGCATGGAATACATTGTGGACGAGAGCTAAGGATGTAGCAACTAATGCATAACTTCTTCAAATGTGGGCATATGTCCGTAACTCTAACAAGGCGTTTCACTCAATGTTTATCGAACCTAACGCTGGAAGTTGATGGAAGTAGGAGATCTACTCAGCGCGTTAAAAATAGGGTAGTCGAAAATATTAATGTGAACACCTACTAAATAAAGTATGTGAATTATTACGCATTGTTCATTTTTGTTTTTCAATGCTTTATCGTATACCAGGGTCTTTATCACTGCAAAAGAAATTAAATTGCCGGAGTCTGTAGTTTTTTATATAATTATAATATCATCATATCACCGGTAACCAATTTGTTATCCCGTACCTAAACACTACAGGTATAATAAAGTCGATGATATCAAACATTCTCGGTATGTAGGTCTTGTAAAACATGGAATGTAACAATGCATGTGAATGGTTAGCTCATCAAGGGATCCCAGAACATTGTTGCAACATGATGATAATACTCCCCAAAGGAATATTTGTTGAATGTCATGTTAACATACAGGTGTGCTTTTTCGTCGGAAACTGATGTATTCATACATAAACCAAGCTACGATATATTGTTTATTGTATTCAAAAATCATATTCGTTAATTCCAATCTCATCATAATTCAGTATGAGTTGTACGAATTAATTTTGGTCGTGAGTTCACTTGTGTATAAGTTAACAGGCTACATAGATTCGATTAACATGAGCGCTAATTTCAATTTGATGAGAATAGAATTGGAGTTGCTCTTATACAAGTGTTATAATTGTTTTTCTTATACAATTGGTACATCACACTAAACATAAATGCTGATGGTATATGACAAGCGATTCAAATAAAGAACGAAAATTAAACACACGAGGACGAATGTTTTTAAGTTAAAAAACACAAAAGTGACAAATACAGAAAACATATTAACTAGTTTACATGCGTTAAAAGATATATATGCCAAGGGCGCCATTTGTAAAAATTAAGTTCACTTTTACACAGTACACATCGTTATATTGAAATTGATAATACGTTCACATTAGAATTCCGTGGCGTCACCTTTCACCACACTGCAGTTTACCTCAACTATATGGCCACCCGCATTGATCGATTCTGTAAACTTATACTGCCCACAGATGCCATTGAGATACAGTTTCCTCTTAAATATCAACACGTTATGTCAAAACAATTAGAGCATGCTGTGTTATATAAATCAACACGGAGAATTGAATAAAAATTAACACTACACATAGGCCAAACACTTTCCACATATGTTATTGTAGTCGTTATGAATATTAGGGTTATGATATGGTGACAGTGACGTCATCATTTATGTGTACCCAAAAGATTAAAACCATTGCTTAAATAGGATGAGTTTAGTTTGGTATTGAACTGTTAGTATAATCCATTATACTTGTTTTTACACGGTACAAGTGAATTGTTCCACTGCGTCATTGGATTTTTATCTTAACTGGACTGTACGTATGCATTATTTGATTACATAATATGTCTAAAAACAACACAATCAGGTCAACAGGTCGCTTGTTTTTAGTATAGATTGAAATAATTAAATGTATTAAAAAGTAATTTCTTACAAGTTTTAGCTTTTCCAAAAATCGTTGCACGGCATATCCATTTTTAAGAAATGTTTCAAGATATAGCATATCAATGTAGACTGCAGAATCAAACCGTTCTTCTCAGTCTATAGTCAGCTTTGTCATATTTGAAAAGTCATGCTTAACAAACAGTAGTTACCTATTAGTGTTGGACGCTGGATTTTCGTGTAATTGATAGTAATCTGGCTCATCTGTGAGTCAAAATTCTAAACATAACAAGGCAGAAAACGCATAAATATAGGTCACAGGGTTAAATTACCAGCATTGCATGTAAGAAATCCCTTAGTGATGGCGAATAACTATGTATAATTTCAACTTGATACTCTGGGTAATTAACATTTTTGTGTAATGATTCCAAATATAACCGCCATAAAATGCTTGTCTTGTTTCCTTTACATTAGTTGGGGTTAATTGACCGAGACACGCGCAAAATGACGCAGTTATTAAACACGTGACCTCAGATTTCCCGCGGTTTGGAATTATTTACTGATGTGGACGCGCTGAACCAATCGTAGGCGCTCGTTATAATATATGCGTTTCTAAAAATAGGCGTGGGAAAGCATGTGTCGTAAAATAGAAATTGGAAATGAGATGTTTGGCCTGGGGTGAAAAAGTTTGCTTTGGGAATGTTTATGTGTGTATCGCGTGTAAAATAGGAAAAAATAAACATTTACTGTATAATTGAAAGCAAACCCTAGAATTTAGAAGGTTTTAAATACACATCGCAGATTTTACACAGTTTGGACTTTCAAAGAGAGGTTCATTTACTGGTTATTCTAGATTTTTATTTACACCAAGCTACGCCCCTGCATAGCTGCAAAGATACATGTATCCCAGAATCCTGTTCGTCTCAAGACGGAAGTCGAAACGATAACAAGAGTGCACAAAAAATTGATACCAAAAATGCATTTTATTTCATTTTTTATTGTAAGCCAAGGCTAGAGTTATCATCGGCGGACTATACTTGAGAGGATAAAAGTGACTTTCATGGTAATGATAACGGTATTCGTTTGCTTTTTTCTGCGTTGATTTGTATTGGGCGCATATATGCAATGAGAAAATACGATGAATTACCAATCAAGAAGTATAAATACACCTGTTTATGGAGACCACACGTAACTGAATATACTACATGGACCCACTGCTGTTGATATAAGCGGTTTTACTTGACTCAAACTTCAACTTGCCTTTTTGACATTGGCATGTCATCAAAAGTCAGTCGTTAAAATACATGTACCACAATAGTCATGAGAAATACTGTTTGCAGAACGTAGAACTCATAGTTATTCATCTCGGCTTGAAATAACTGCTACAGGTGTTTGCCTAATCCATTAAGCACAGAAAATTTCCACAGACGTAATCCTTCTGACTTTAGTTTCAAGGAATACAAACGTCTTATGTTTTTATTTCTTAAAACGTGTAATCAAAACATTCTTATTGGCTTAGTAAAATTAAACTGTCTCTAAACTTAATTCTAATAACAATAAACACATTTCTACCACATTCCACGAGTGCCGAGTTAAAATAGATACTATAGAAGCATGGCAACGTCGCTTATGAAAGCAACATTCTGTTTTCTCAATCGGGTAGTTTAATCAACATCGTTTATATACATACTAGTATTACCAAGCCAAGATTAGGTCCATCTGATTAGCAACGTGAATAGCAGTAGCGGGGTAACTACTGCTACTCTTATGATGAGTTGGGATTTATGATCTAGTGATCTTTTACGTGCTTGACGTTTGTTTCCAGCAAGAACGATGATCAGAAAGACGTACCAGGTTTCGAGGAGTCAATCATAACCAGAATGTATTTGCTAAGGGTACTGTTTCATAATCAATTTTGTGTTGGACAAACAACCATTGTATTTATAACAACTCTATATAAGGGCACTTTACATGAACAGAGGTTACTTAAAAAAATAACATTGCAGACAGAAATAATTGTCCATGCTAATAAGACGATTAGTTCATCAATATTTAATGTTAATATCAAACTAAATAAATTGACTTTTGAATCTCAATCCGTTTGAACAGTGTCTGCGTTCAAATCAAACACTCATACATTGTACTGTCTTTATAAACCGGTAGTGTTGAACAATTTCATTGCCCACAGCTCAAAATGACAAAACACAGTGAGACATATATAAACACATCTGCAAACATAGACAATTCAACATTTTAACCTGTGTAAAAGCACCAACACCATTTTTATTTCACACTGTACCATACACATTGGTCGCATTTAGAGAGACAACATATCAACAAATATCATTTGCTAGCTAAGAATGGTAAGGTCGTAACTACTATAATATTACTATTTATAAGATTGATACATATTTGAAATCTGCTTTTTTTGCATGAAAATCGGAAAGTATCATTTTGACCAAAATTAAGTTTTAAAAGCTTGATTTTCCATAAGTAAAGGGTACATTTCAGACAGATTTTCTTCTTTTCAAAATTTTGTAATATAACAAACGAGGGAAAATATAGCAATGTAAGTTAACTTTGGTACGCTCGAGCAGACATGGTGACTTACGGCATTGTACTGTATAGAAGCAACATCAAACTCTTACCTTATATTCGATGTGCTTAATCCATGTGTAACATCTAGTCCATATCATAGATAACTTATGTATTGTTATGTGGATCCCCTGCTATAACCAAATAATGAACCAGGAGCGACCAGTCAGTCAATATTACCATAACACCATTTAAACATCATCTAATTTATATACATAGCATAGACTGTGATAACAACATTTAAACATCATCTTATCTATATATATAGCATAGACTGTGATAACAACATTTTAACATCATCTAATCTATATACATAGCATATACTGTAATAACATCTAATCGATAGACATAGCATATACTGTAATAACATCTAATCTATATACATAGCATAGACTGTGATAACACCATCTAAACATCATCTAATCTATATACATTGCATAGACTGTAATAACAACTAATCTATATACATAGCATAGAATGTGATAACAACATTTAAACATCATCTAATCTATTCACATAGAATAGAATGTAATAAGAACACTTAAACATGCATCTAATCTATATACATAGCATAGAATGTGAAAACAACATTTAAACATCATCTAATCTATATACATAGCATAGACTGTAATAACATCTATATCTATATACATAGCATATAGGAATGTGATAACAACATTTAAACATCATCTAATCTATTCACATAGAATAGAATGTAATAACAACATTTAAACATGCATCTTATCTATATACATAGTATAGAATGTGATAACAATATTTAAACATCATCTAATGTATATACATAGCATAGACTGTAATAACATCTATATCTATATACATAGCATAGAATGTGATAACAACATTTAAACATCATCTAATCTATATACATTGCATAGAATGTAATAACGACATTTAAACATGCATCTAATCTATATACATAGCATAGACTGTGATAACAACATTTAAACATCCATCTAATCTATATACATAGCATAGACTGTGATAACATCTAATCTATATACATAACATAGACTGTGATAACAACATTTAAACATGCATATAATCTATATACATAGAATAGAATGTGATAACATCTAATCTATATACATAGCATAGACTGTGATAACATCTAATCTATATACATAGCATAGACTGTGATAACATCTAATCTATATACATAGCATAGACTGTAATAACATCTAATCTATATACATAGCATAGACAGTGATAACATCTAATCTATATACATAGCATAGACTGTGATAACATCTAATCTATATACATAGCATAGACTGTGATATCATCAAATATATATACATAGCATAGACAGTGATAACATCTAATCTATATACATAGCATAGACTGTGATAACATCTAATCTATATACATAGCATAGACTGTGATAACATCTAATCTATATACATAGCATAGACAGTGATAACATCTAATCTATATACATAGCATAGACTGTAATAACATCTAATCTATATACATAGCATAGACAGTGATAACATCTAATCTATATACATAGCATAGACTGTGATAACATCTTATCTATATACATAGCATAGACTGTGATAACATCTAATCTATATACATAGCATAGACAGTGATAACATCTAATCTATATACATAGCATAGACTGTAATAACATCTAATCTATATACATAGCATAGACAGTGATAACATCTAATCTATATACATAGCATAGACTGTGATAACATCTAATCTATATACATAGCATAGACTGTAATAACATCTAATCTATATACATAGCATAGACTGTGATAACATCTAATCTATATACATAGCATAGACTGTGATGACGTCTAATCTATATACATAGCATAGACTGTGATGACATCTAATCTATATACTGTAAAATCATTAATTTTCGTGGGGGATTAAAGTTCGTGGATTTCGTGGTTCACTTCAACCACGAACTTTAATCCCAACGAACATTGATTTTGAGCCTTGTGTTGTTACCTGGAATGCAAAATCCACGAATTCAAGTGCCAACGAAATTGTCCTTTTTACCAAAACCACGAAATTTCATCCCAACGAAATTAAATGATTTTACAGTACATAGCATAGACTGTGATGAAATCTTATCTATATACATAGCATAGACTGTGATAAAATCTAATCTATATACATAGCATAGACTGTGATAACATCTAATCTATATTTGCATAGCATAGACTGTGATAACATCTAATCTATATACATAGCATAGACTGTGATAACATCTAATCTATATACATAGCATAGACTGTGATAACAGGGCTCAACATCAACACGTTAAGCGAGTTTGTGATGCTTATTATGTAGTATTTATCTCACAATTGCGACCAGAACGTAGTTTCGTTGATTGTATTCAAATGTAATTAGCGTTGCAAATTGTAAAGTCATAAATATGCGCGTGTGCACAATGGTTCTGGAATGTGTCAATTAAATTCACTATACATGGAATTATTTCACATCAAACATTCCGAGATAATTAACCTTGCATGGTACAAATTAATGCACGGTTCTTTTTGCGCGGTTTATATGAATTTCCACGTGAAAGTAGTACTTTGTTGGTGATTTAGATACCTCGTACATTTTAATATTATTCTTTGCTTACGAAAAAAACACACGGAAATAATAGATACTATAGCAGGACTCCGTGGTACAATAATAAGTTATACTATTACATGTAGAAGGTTCGAATGTTATGTTATTGTTTGCAGTATACTGGTAATACGTAACCGTATTAAATTTTTTTTATCCCATTTATGCAGTTTATCCACGAATGCACGATCTCTCGAATTTGCTTTTTACTAAACCCACCAAAATTTAAAACACACGGAAATGTTCCAGTGCATTGTTATTACATTTATGATCCTATGTTTTTATAACCCATGATTATATAGCGATACATTTTATCAGGGATTATTAATGGAGTGCATTCCTGACAAATTGTTGCAATTTTATGAATAATGTCATATTGTGATACGTACGAGTATATTGCAAACATGTATCAATGAAAACTAAATGCCAATATGCAGATCAGCTTCATTTTTATAAAGGATTATCTAAAATAAATCATTATCGCTGATATTTCACGTCAGCCACAAAGTCACGTGATTGTGGGACAGACTGTAAGTTCCTGGTCTACATAAATTACAGATGCGTCTCAAAGTCACAAGCAATTCTCTAAAAGATAATAGCAAATGAGCCAATTATCAAAAAACCTCAGAGCAAAAGAAGAGGAGTTGATATATCGAAATACAATGTAAACCTCACCCCACACGAACAACCCTAAAACAGCACTCTGCATCATGTATTCCATTTGAAACAGGAAATGGTATAGTGATGACTAACGCTTTATGCTAGAGGTCAAACTTGCAAAGAACCGTTTTATCTAGTACGGTTTTCAAATATACTTTTGGCAAAATCTGGCAAGCTTCAAAATCGATTAGGTAAATCCACAACATGACATTGTACTGAATCGTTCTTATATAAGACGTAGTGTAAGTCTGATTATTGCGTATAGCTAGTTTGCGATAGAAAAAAATCGTGTTTTTTAAATATTTCTCTGTAGTTACTACACCTACAAGTATGAAATTTTGCACGAATAAATGAAATATATCTACCTAATACACACTAAAATTTCAGCAACATCAGAAATGAGTTAAAAAAGTTTTGTTCATAAGTTCTATGTAACATTTTTGTAGTTTTGTATGAAAAATCAAGTTAGAAGACTTGATACTTGCAACAGCCAATTTACGGTCAAACGATACGCATAACGGTATATTTACGTATTTGCAACCTACTTAATTTAACACATGCGAGGCCCGTCTGTGATTATGACGAAGTACATGTTATTGCTGTACATTGTTTACGAGCGACACACCTAAATAAACCGAATAACAAGGGCCTCCCAAGTCTTGTCTTTATAACAGCAATCTCAATCCCGCTGATCACGGATTGTAACGGTTAAATAATTGATAGTAAATCATCAATGGAATACCAGATTACCTCCCTGCGTTAAACTGTAAATACGCATGTAATTTCAATATGTAATAAAGAATAAATATCTTTTAATTGGTGACTAAAAATTATGAAATTCAAAATGAGACTAGGTAGGAAGTTATTGTAGTTCTGTGTAATTTTTTACCAAAATCTGATGAATAGATTTTTAGAAATCTTTAAAAAACACGATTTTTTTCTATCGCAAACTAGCTATACGAGTTTCTAATTATTGTCAGTTGTTTTGTGTTGGGCATCGTCAGTTTAACAAGTCTTTGAAATAGTATTTTAACTATATTTTATCTGCTTCTAGGTACGAACACTATGTTATGTCATATACATATTGATATCTCCATATGTTAAATTATGTTAGGAAAACAATAGCAATGATCCACTCTGGCACCCGAAGAATAATATTGACACTATTAGAATTTGGCTATAACGAGTATTCTATATAGTTCAGTCCACGTAAATAATTTCCCGAGGGAAATTGCCCCTGGCATCGATGTCTCCTATGATTCGTTTGACTATATTTACTGAACACTTACCATTGAGTAATTAAAAAACCATTTGATGCAAGCCTGAGTGTATTAAACATTTCGTAACGGAATGTTTCCTTACGTAAACTTTCTCAAAGCATTTAAGTAGTTTTTATAAACTCAACCTTGACAAAGCGTATGACCTGACATTCCAAATACTTTGCATGATTCGATTTAAAAGCAAACGTGTTTCTTAGTTCTTAGTGTATAATTTATATTTATTTATATTGGTCACTTGCTTCGTTTCGTCAGTGTGCTGTTTATTATAATTGTACTAATTATCTTGTAATCAGCGAATATTGTGATTTCAGCTACATGTTTATATAAACGGAATGTGCTGGCAGACAAATAAAATGTTATAACGAATCGGACATGGAATAAAGAAATGAAACAGAAATATCGAACATGGGACGCACAAAAAGGACACGTGGGTAACATTTTCTTTATATCACAAACGTTTGACATTGCATACGGATAACTTATCAATAATAGAAATATCAATAATATAAGAAATATGTGTGGTTATCATTGTCAGAACACATGCCAACAAACTGTCCATACTGTGAGGTACCCCCAACAAACTGTCCATACTGTGAGGTACCCCCATTGTATAGAAGGGATCTGGACAAGAAGTCACCCAAAATATGTTAAATGTACTACTGTACCTTGGTCATGGCATCTTTCATAATATTGTGTCGAATATTATCGGACGAAAACAGAGATGTGTACTTTTGTTGAGGGTATATGTTATATGTCTCGTGACAACGGGTTGTTTGATACTATCACATTTTATGTAGATTTAGTGAGGTTTGTAATTCCCTTATCACTTTTGTGATTGATAAATTACACCAGCAACACGATATATGACACATTCTAATATGTCATTGCATCCAAGCAATATCCATTATGCTTTAGTACATTACCTTTATTTTACCTTTATTTTACCTTTATTTGCAGTATGTTTATCTTGAGCATGAACAACAGACCACCCACACATGTTTTTTTCCCTTGACTTTACACAGCTCTATAATTACGCAATGGGAAAGAGAAACACTGTTCAAGTGTTACTCAACAACCATGTATTAAGGTTCCCCCTAGAGCAAAACATAATACATGTGTTAATTGTGTGAAGTGTCTGTTGTTCTTGACATTAGTTGGTTACGTTATTGCCTAAACACTAAGTCTTGCTTATCTCAAAGAGTAACATACAATAGTTAATGTTCTGGATAAGTTCTGGCCCAATTTCAAAAGCCAGTAATATAAAAAAAAACGTATTTGTTCAAGAGAATATAATGTTTAATGTGTACCATTATATAACTATTATTTCCGGGTTTCATCCGGTTTACACCAAAGAGCGCACGTACAAATGTCTAAAAAGGTTTATTGCCGTTTTCAAATGATGATAATGCTACAAAAAGTATTATTGTTGGAAAAATAACTCATAATTATCTATTATGCTGAATATTTGTTTTAGGTGTTTGTCTAATCGATTAAACGCAGAAAATATCCACAGACTTAGTCCTTCTGACTTTAGTTTCACGGAATACAAACGAATCATATTTTTGTTTATACGAACGTATAATAAAAACATTCTTATTGGATTAGTAAAGTTAAACTTTCTCTAAACTTTGTTCTAATAATAATAAACAAACCTCTAACCAACAGAGTGTCTAGGTTGTTCAGATGTTGATAAATTCTGGGAGTGCCGTTGTAAAATAGATAACATTGCTAAGTCGCTTGCGAAAGCAAATACTGTTTGCTCAATTGGATAGGCAATCGCCTTTGTTAATATCCAACTGGTTACATGTAGTGAAGTATTTAGAAGAAGGTGCTGGCTACAATAAGCCGTTTTCTGGAGTTTAATTATCAACAACGTGATCTTACTTGCTGTTGTCTAGTAATGTTTCATGTAATTGTCCCGGTAGGTCAAGAACGGAGGTATTAACTAGTGTGGCTAAATAACGGCCCTTAACTCGACAAAAAAACTCAAATATAAAAATAGAAAGACAAAAACGAAGTTAGACACAAATCTTTAAAAAGCATAACTGACTTCGACATTTATATTTTTGCACATTTTATTATCACATTTTACCATAATAAAATGTTTCCGACGATTAACTACATTAGCGATTTTGCTGTTGCAAACACATTATTTCATGTGACAATATTTGTTCCTGAGGTCACTCAAATTATCTATTCAAACTTATTTTAAAACCAATTGTCAATCCAAATTAATGGTAATGTCAAACTAAATTGCATTTTAAAACTAAACTCAATGTGAGAGCCATGCTGTTAATGCTCTTATACAATGGCATCTGTAATCTAAACCATCTACAAACAAACACATCAATAACAACACCCGTCTGTTAATGATTTTCCCGTCATACCATTCTTCATCCGACAACAAAGACTATACTGTTATGTTGTATATAGATTTTCTTTACATACAATCCCTGACTGACACAGTAGTAGAAACATGCAACAAGTTCTAGATGAGGAGTACAGTGAATGATGTTAAATTAAACGGAATGTAATGGGTTATTGATGAAAGACAAATTCCTTCCGTTAGGATACGAAACCTAATCAATTTAATCTCAATATCGACTTATATTTGCATCATTATCCTACAACAGTACACGTCACGTTAACGGCTCTTAAACGTGACTCGGCATAATGAAAAATTATATTACTTAAATTTTCCTTTTGGGACAAATACGGTTAATTGCCTTTTTATTATCAATCGATAGCTTTGTTCATTTTCACAGAAAGCAGTTTAAATATCACCAAGACTATTTAAAATGGGAAACAATACAGCGAAAAAAACTTAAGGAATGTCACACCATGTATATAGAGAATAATAGGTTAGTGTCATGGATGAGTAAGTTTATCTGGCAAGGCGGAGGAACTTATCGGGTGAGCCGTAGGCGAATCCAATAATTTCCACAGCCGAGCCGGATAAATGTTTCACGTCACTAACCTATTATTCTCTATATACATGTTGCGACATTCCTTGAGTTTTTTTCGCTGTATTGTCATGGATGAGTAAGTTTATCTGGCAAGGCGGAGGAACTTATCGGGTGAGCCGTAGGCGAATCCAATAATTTCCACAGCCGAGCCGGATAAATGTTTCACGTCACTAACCTATTATTCTCTATATACATGTTGCGACATTCCTTGAGTTTTTTCGCTGTGTTGTCATGGATGAGTAAGTTTATCTGGCAAGGCGGAGGAACTTATCGGGTGAGCCGTTGGCGAATCCAATAATTTCCACAGCCGAGCCGGATAAATGTTTCACGGCACTAACCTATTATTAAATTTATCTTGTCGTTACATCAAAGAGAATAAAAGTCGGGATTATTTAGTTGCCTCTTCATTATTTGTCCGTAACGTCACGTTTTTTCACTGATGTCACAACAAAACAAAAATGTCGGACATCTTGATAACGTCATGCACACGCAAGTAAGTCGTAAAACAATAGTTATTGATCGACCCAAGCTCGTTTTAATTAGGAAAACCTCATTCTTGGGTACAGAGTTTCAGCCGGCGACTCCGCTTTGAGAAGAAGTCTATCAGATCACGTGGTCACTTGACGGGATATTGCAAGTCACTTGATCACTTGGCGGGATATCAAACAGGTTATCCGGCACCCCTTTATCAGGCCGATTTTGCCGGAAATGACTGGATAAATACGCGTGTTTTATACTCCCCTAAGAGATGGAACATTATCATATTTCAATACGCTTGTAAATATATGTAGTAACAAAAATGAGCCTATTTCATACTGATTATGACCACGTGATTGATTATCGCCTACCCGCCCGGTCTGCAATCTTATAATCATAATCGGCCCGCAGAACGGGCGCACGTTACGTTATCCACGTTAATATGACGTCATGTTGGAGTCAAAATGACCTCACGTTGAAGCTAAAATGACGTTACCTTGAAATTGCTTTGATAATTATATGTATAAGATTTTCATCATAAATTACTTTTAGATTTCCATGAACTGAACAAAACGTGAGTTGTTGTTACTCCCATTGAGTTTGGAAAATAAAACAATTGTATTAAATACTTAAATACAATTCAGAGCCTGGTCGGAAGTTGATAATCGCCTTCCGATTCGGCTTTGTCGTGTAGTAACCTCTAAATATTAGTGAAAAAATCAACGCCAGATATACGTTTTTACTACAAGTGTTTTAATAATTTTCTGCCAGCTAACAAATGTACGAATTCAGCGTTCTGAATAAACTAGAGGTATGTAATTGATTGTCATTAGTCATATGTAATGCGCTTGTTGAAACATGAAAACCGCGTCAAATAG
Organism: Spisula subtruncata; assembly: GCA_963678985.1. Taxonomy (NCBI): domain Eukaryota; kingdom Metazoa; phylum Mollusca; class Bivalvia; order Venerida; family Mactridae; genus Spisula; species Spisula subtruncata. The sequence goes on along the minus strand of OY787663.1, from coordinate 28,376,147 downwards.
CATTATACATTATTTCATGCACTTGACGACATGAAAACATATTGCTACAGAGGTATATTATATTGTAATGTGAGGTACTCTTACAGACCAAGTCATCCGGTGACAGCGATTTACATAGCTGGGATACATGTATATATACATAAAAGGAGGTGGTCGAAGTTGTATTAGATCGCGAGCGTCTATAGCAAGGCTGTACGGGAACCTCGAAGTTACACTTTCCTAGTCTGGGTCGCGGAATCATATGACGATTACCGGACGATTACAAATGCATCGAAGCTGTCGCGAAGGAATTTGCATCACAAGATTGCACAATCTAAGGATTGATTAAACATGCATCACTTACATATTCACAGTAGATAATACATCCATATTTGGTAAATCCAGAGGATCACAGTTAGCACGCATGTTTGCAGTAATTATATGCAGAGACTACTTGTTACTATTTATGGAACTACATGTAGGTCAAATTCCTGGAAAACCCTAGCCGTCACCATCGATACAATCGAACGGTGCGCTCTGTGACCAGTACTCTTTGCATACGTATAATTTATGGATCGCCAAAGTCATAACAATACAGTGTTTATGATTACAAGCTGAGATATTACACATATGATGGCAGAATACATCTTCTGAGTATTCTGCAAGCACTTTGATAGCGGAGAAGACTACATGTTCGGATCTAATTCTTGTTCGGCGTAATAACACATTGTTCGGGAAAATCCGAAAGTCCGCTGATAGGTAGATTGGAACATACGTAAAGAGGGTGACTCGAAGCTGATTGGTGGATACTTGACGCGTCACTACTCTTTTGTTCTTAAGTATCAAAGCGCGGCGAATATAAGAGAGAATGCTCAAAGGCCGACAGCTTTTTCACTTCGGATTTCGGCCAAGGAAGTCAAAATTCACTCATAAGTCTACATTAAATATGTACATACAGAAACTTTACTCCGTAATAATAAGTAATGCGACATTAATATCTACAAGAACTTACTATCTATCTACAGTAGCTAGGCTCATATAAATACAGATCTAGATCTACCATATGCTACATGTACAGAGGGACCACTTGTCGGATTCAAGGACATCAATATGGCGGAAATGTAAATAACATGACTTGACATTATAAATCTAGAATCCAGATCCAGCTTCGAATCTAATACTAAATAGATCGTATTATATTGTAAAAGTATCTACTTTATCTCGAATAATAATTACTTTGTGTTGAACAGAATTTTGTATTGTTGTATTTCTACTGTCATTTTGATCACGTCCAGCCCCACCCCGGCCAAAGTCAAACACATATCATTTAGACCGCCGTCCTGTTACAATATTCATTTACAGCCCCCAGTTTGGTCCATATAACAAATACATGTACATGATAAAATCAAATTATCCAATATGTCGTTCTCAATGTTATTTTGTCGATACGTTAATTTTTTGTTAGGCATACGTGTATGACGATATGACTCTGTGGGGATTTTTACCAATATATATAACAACCTAATCAATAGTTGTTATTATTGTCCCTTTTGAAGCGACACCATGGTCAAGTGAGGCATGTGAACAGGTGCTAGTGAAGAGTATGCTTCGCTCAGTTTTTGTCAATATTGTTGTCGAAGATTTCATGTAGAAAGGTTTCAAAGTTTTTCTAACAATATGAATCACTTCTTCACTAGTCAAATAAAGTGACGATTCACATAAAAAATATGTAAACATCTATCATATAGTCAATTAAAATCCCATGTACTATAGAACTATTATTCCCTACAAGTTTCCTACGTTAAGTGTGAATCTATCTTCTCATCCGTGCTAGTGCATGTGTATGAGTGTCGTTACCGTACGGGGACATTGTAGTTTGCCATTTCAGAAATGAGGGACAAGTGCATTGTACTATACATGTATATAAGCAACAGAAAAGTCTTAGTTTATTCTTGCTATGCGATATACGTGTAAAACATATAGTCCCTATCAATGATAACAAAAATAAGTTATGTGAAAACCCTGCTATCCAAGATAATGAACAAAAAGCGATGAGTCAATATTAACGAATTTTGCAAAAATATCTTATCTATCTACATAAAAGAGAATATGAACAAGCCTCCATATGGACGATTAAAGAAATCAGCTGTAGAATTATATTTATAGAAAATTCGAGGGTCATTTGTATCTATAATTTGTATTTCATATGTTATGTATCCAAGAATGTACGACCTGTCTAATCTAATTCTATCAAATTTAATACAAAAAAACGGAAATGGACAAGTGTATATTTACTAACATTTATGATATAGTTTCTATAACCCACACCTATGTGGCGATACATATAATCAGGAAGCAAACCTGGAATGCATTCCTGACAAATTGAAGCAATTTGATGAATAATGTCACACATTAATATGTAGCATTGCACAAAATGTCAATATGCAGATCAGTGTCATTATCATACATTGTATTATGTTATCTCAAATTGTTCTCGCTGGTATTTCAGAGCACGTGACGTCGAACAGGAATAAAATGCATGGCTGTGGAGTTGCATTATTTACACACACATAAAAATATTAATCTCAAATCACCCCTAAGTTCAGTATCAGATGCCTACACAAAGTGCAGACTCGGACACGATCAAACATTGTTATGATCAAAACCTTTACATCTACTTTAGATTTACACTCAAATATCAGAGTATAACTGTAGATACCCATTTACAATAGAACAACATTGTTATCAGGCAACTGCAGTTTAACAAACCAACTTTATGACACCAAACATTACTCATTATGTCCTGGGTAAAGGTAATAGTGATATATAACTACATGTATATGTTGTGTGATGATATTTAATAACGACGACGAAAGAATGATACGCCTAATATCTAAGCCTATACACGTCATGTGAAATCTGTTAGAGGTACCGTCTAACAAGTGCTATTAAACATACAACTCAAACTGAACTTCAACTTATGAATGAAAGTCATTATATGAACAACTACCTGAGATATCGATTATAAATAGTTGCCGTGTTTAATGTAAAGGGTAATGATGGCATACATGTATGATATGGTAGTTATAAGTATTATTTATTTGTTAAGTTATTTAGTTTACAGACAGTTAAGCATGCCAAGTACGTATGACTTGTAGGCTACTGTGATGCATATTTGAGTTAATCATTTTTATGCCAGTCAATTACTCCTGTTTCACACCATTATTATTATTATACCATATTTATCTAGCCCTTTTTGTAAATGACAAAAGTGCTGTACAATCACAATTTAGACAGTGTTAAAACAATATGTAATGGGTACAAACATGATAGTAAAAATAAAATGGGTAAAATATAAACAATTATGGACAGTTTATAAATCAACACATTCTTCACTAATTTATGTACACAAGGAAAATTCACAATTTAAAATGGTTCGAGTCCAGTTGGTTTCGTAAGCTGTATGGCCAGTCCAAACAAATCAAAACTCTTTGTTGTACATGTAACCAGTGAAGATCCTTCAACACAGGAGTGATGTGATTGTAACGCGGTATCCGCGGTATCCGTGTGATGAAGCGAACAGTTGTATTTTGAATAATTTGCAGTTTATTCAGAATGTTTTTTGAGGAGCCACACAGTAACGAATTACAGTAATCTAGCCTTGATGTTACTAAAGAATTGATAAGGGCTTTGGTTGCACCAACAGTCTGATTTGTAACTAGATATGTAGTTCTACTAGTAAAACTCAGATATCCGTCGCGGTATGAATATGCTCCAGTACTGAGTTTTATCGCTCTATTAATAGCTCTCCATAGCAAAGTGTAATTTGCAAACTAAACCACCTATTCTGTATTTAACAGCTAACATGGTCATAGTAACGCTTATTTCATTCATAAACTACAAAAAACATCATTAAATATACCTTTACACAACCAATATTAGATAAAACGTTTTCCTGACAGCCGCCGTGAATCAATTTCAGTTGACCCCATTTTGGTTATCTGATGTAGACGCACGTGTCTTAGACGAAATAATTATTCTGTACAGAGTAGTCGTTCTTGATTATCGTTCCGGATTTAATGTTCCGGATACCGGGTTTTAGCCACTTTTTTCGTCTAATAAAAATTCGCCATATTGTTGTTTGTCAACATTCTGGAAATTTCAGTAATTTGGCAGTGGAAGTGAAACTGGATTAATTTGTGCATCAGTGAGGTTAGTGTTCTTGCAAATATTGGTATTGAACGATAGGAAAGGTATTTATGAAGGCATGTGTGGTGTGCTTTAACTGTATATTGAATGTAAATGCTCTTAATCGGTCAACAAACAGCGACAAAGAATCGTGTCGCAAAAAGCTATGCACATCTAATAGCCGCCATTTAGCACCCTAGTTTGTGAAACATAGTGTAGCATACCGTGAAGCAAACGCAGGGTCTATCATTAGCACTACTAGTTATGTAAACTTGTTGGTATTGGGAAGTATTTTTCCATCTATTTGTACAGGATATGGGTTATTGATGTTCTAAGTCATCAGCTCTGTTTTTGTCTGGCTGATATAAAGACCGACTTGCTGGCATATTTGGATAAGCGGTTTGTTTTCTCTTGTATATGTTGGTGAGTATGGGCGAGAAGGGCAAGGTCATCGGCGAAATCCAGGTCTTCTAATGAGGTCTGGAGTTGCCATCTTATACCTCTCGTTGTGTCTTCCGTTGTTTCTCTCATCACCCCGTCTATGACCAGGTTAAAAAGGAGAGAGGACATTACACATCCCTGTCTTACACCCGTCTTTACCTCGAAGAAAATGTCGCTGTTATTGACGCAACAGTTAACATTCTTGTAAAAGTTTTTGATGATTTCTGTGATTTCATGAGGAATACCGTAGGCTCTTAGTATTTTCCACAGTCTCTCTCTTTGTATACTATCAAAGGCTTTTTGGAAGTCGACAAAGTTGACATACAGTTGTCCTTGTAATTCAGTGCATTGTTCTATGATGTTACGTAGGACAAATATCTTATCTGTGCATCCTTTTCCTCTTCTGTATCCAGCTTGGTTTGGTCGTAGTTTTTTGTCTATGGCATCTGATTATCTCTGAATAATGATCTTACAGAGTATCTTACTTGGAATTGATAGTATTGTTATACCACGCCAGTTGTTACAATCACTTAGTGAACCTTTTTTGGGTATCTTTATGATGTTGACTTTTGTCCAGTCATTAGGGATTTCCTTTTTTGTCCATATTGTTGTGAAAAGTGGTTGTAAGATGGTTGCAGCAAGTTCTGGATCGGCTTTGAAAAGTTCAGCATTTAGATTATCTTGTCCAGGGGTTATTCCATTCTTTAATTTCTTGACGGCACTGACTATTTCGCTTCTTGTTGGTGGAGATGTTTCTATTTGGAGGTCGCTGTCTGCTTCTTGAATTGTTGTTGTTTCTTCTATTTAAAACTTCTTTGAAATGTTGGGCCCAGGGTGTCTCTTGTTCTTTCTCTGTTGTTAGCAATTTACCATCTTTGTCTTTAATTGGAATGTTTTTTATTTCGTTTGACATGCCGCTGATTGTTCTGGAAAGCTTGTATAACTTGCCATGTTCTCCCTGTTCAGCTGCTTCTTCAGTCGTCTATGTACGCTCTTTTGTCTTTTCTTGCCAGCTTCTTCACCTCTGTGTGCTTCTCTGTAGTCATCCTTGTATTTTTTTTATTCTTTCTGATTTCGTGGCCATTTCTTTCAGTTTTATGTTTCTCCTTTTCTCAATTGCTTTCCACGTATCGGGACTTGCCCATTTCTTCATTTTTTTGTTAGTTCTGGGTCCTTAGCATTCTTGACTACTATTTGTATATATTGTTTTGACAGTTTCCTATTTATTGTTGATGTCTTGATCTCCAGTTGTTTCGTCAAGGGTTTCAAGTGCTTGGAATCTGTTCTTGAGCTGTATTATACAAATGTTCTACTTTTGTTGGTCTTTCAGCTTCTCTGTATCAAATCTATTGTTAATGGATGGTCTCTTTCCAGCGCTTCTCAATTTGACTCTAATGGTTGCCGTGACTAAGTGGTGATCGCTTGTTACATCTGCTGCTCTTTTGACTTTGACATTAAGTAAGGATCGCCTCCATGATCATCAGGTGGTCTATTTGATTTTTGTTCCTTCGGTTTGGTGAGATCCATGTCAGTTTGTGAATTAATTGATGTGGGAATAACGTCCTCCAATAACTAGGTTGTTGCACACGTTTATCAATCTTTCACCATTGTTTTTTAATGTTCCACATCCATGTTTGCCCATAACTCGTTCCATATTGCTTTTGTCGCTGCCTACTTTGAGTTGAAATCTCCCAATACAATAAGCATGTCATGTATTGGAGCTAGAGCGACTTCGGTTTGCAAATGTTCGTAAAACTGTTCGTCGCCAACTGTCACTGTGATATTCTCGGCTGTATTGGTATTCTGTTTTGGTAAAAACAGGATTATCTCTGTTGTGGTACACACAGGATTATCTCTGTTTTGTCAGCATCTAGTTTCAGCAAATTATCTTACATCCAGTGCAAGGTATCCGTCAGACAAACTTCAATTCTTGGAATGGTTTCATTCCATCGAGACACGTACAGTCTTTTGGTTTGAATATCATATACAATTGTTAGTCATCAGCATATAGATGCTGTTGCAATTGATGTTTCCTACAAATTGCACCCACTGGTTTTGCGTACATGATGTAGTTCTTTGGACCAAGCACAGATCCCTGTGGTACACTGTAGTTCATAAGTACAGGTTTTGAAAGTTCTCCATCTATACAGACAGTCTGGTAGCGGTCACACAAATTGGATTTTATCCACTGTCATGGCTTGCCTGTTTTACCGAAATGATTTTCAATTCTGCCTAGAAGAGTGTGGTGATCAATGGTGTCAAATACTGCTGACAAATCCAGCATTACCAAGACCATGTCAGCTTGCCTATTTAGAGTGTTCAAATAGTTCAAGTATGCTTAACTCTAGGAATTATATAATTCAGTATAGCGTTAATTGACAAGAACTGCACTTGGCATTTAATATGATGTATACATGTGTATATTAGAAATTTACAAACTACAACATCTTGTATTTGATTTGCATTTTCTGTGGATGTTTTATTACACAAGGATTGTCCGCATAAGTTAAGACGGGCAAATTTTCAAACCTCAATTTCTTAATGATGATATTGTAATCCAGTGAACCAAAATTCAATCATTAACATGTTGATAGATTATGATGACAGATTATGGATGCATCAAGTTTGTTAAACTGTGATAAATACTATGCTCATTTATTTTGGTTTTCGCCATCACTGATCATGAGTAAAATGAGACTTTGGCTATTCAAACGTCTGTGACTAAACCTTTCGTATGTTAACCATATGATGATGATGAAAATGTGCATCCTTTCAGGGGTTTTGCAGCTTAAGCAAATTCAAATAGCTTGTTTTACCATAATTTTCGGACAGTTCTTTTTTTCGTTTTCTCAAAATATCAGTTTTTTACTTATGAATTTAATCACTCACATCAATTATATCCATTATTTTGGAAGCCCTAGTTCTAATTGTCCCTTATGTAACAGCATATGCTGGAATTAAGGATTCTGAGCATGAACCCGTTTTTTTTTGGTTATGCTACAAATGAACAGAAAAGTTCAAATCTAAGACGGTCACCATAATTGACAAAGGACTAAGCGTCTGAAACGATTATGCTTACTCGCAGTTTTCAACGACATCTTATAAGGTTGATTATCGTAGCGTTACTTAATAATTTGCAAATTTTAAGTATTTCATGATATAACAGGAGCAAACGACACGTTACATCCTCACACGGTTGTGTGTCTGGGATGTAGCAACACCGAATATTTAGCATAACATGTTACCTCTGCCTGTTTTCCAAACAATTATACTGAATTGATTACGACTGCGCTTGTATGGATGGTATGAAATTACAGAGTATTTATTTGACGTGTTGGTTAACTATAAAGAGAAAATTCCTTAACGATAATCGACCCACATGTGTTGCTCTTGACATGGCACTGTTATATATTTATGTAATGGGACGTATTAATATTGTTCAAGTATTACTCAAAAATGTTCATGCATTAAGGTTTCCCCTCTCAACAAAAAATAATACATGTTAACAATATGATGATGATGGAAATGCGCATCCTTATCAGGGGTTCTGCAGCTTTAGCATGGAGCGATAACTGCGTAATATCTGAAATTCTTACACCTGTCTTCACATGTTGAACTACAATAGCTATCAAGCTGACAGGCGAAGAATGGTTATAACGTTCGCCGAAAGATGTCATAACGACTATTCTATATAAGTTCTCGCAAATAATTTCCCGAGGGAAATTGCACTTGACATCGCTGACTCTTTATGATTCGTTTAACTATATTTTCTTAATACAACACTTCCCATTGGGTAATTTAAACCGCATTTGATGCAAACCGGTATGGAAGGATACGTAGTAGTAATGCACTAGGAGGTAACAGAACAAAAATTATTTCGTGACAGGGTGTTTTCTTACGCAATAATTCAAATTTTGAGTGATATTTATAAACACAACATTGGATAAAACGTATTAACTGTAATGTCAGAAAGTTTTAATGAGTCTATATGTTAATGTATATGCAAGTACAAGTATATTCGTTTCTTAGTTTAAGTGTATATGTGTATCATTTATAACCACAGCTTCAGTCTCCTATTCATCAGTGTGCTGTTGAAGATTTAGTTTGTTTATACCAATTATCTTGTTATCAATGGATATTGTTATGACAGCCTAACCGGAGCATGACGAGCAGCAAATAATAACGAATCGGACTTGAAATAAAGCAATTCAATTGAAATAGCGAAAACGAAATAGACACAAAAGGAAACATGGAATAAAATTGTAAAGAAATCAAGAACACGATATTGGTAACTTTGAGACTTGTGTATTATTTGTAACAAACATTATGGTAAAATGGTGATATGAACTTTTGTGGTTACATGTATCATTAACAGAAGTTAACAATGAATATGTATCTTACTCTCCTTGTCTGCAACGTGCTCTAAATGAACCGTTCTCCAGGAAAACATGCTATTTTAATATAAATGATAATTTGAGCTTTCATAGTTTTAATGGATAATGCTAATGAAACAAAATAGAATTAGGTCAATATCTTGCGTCTTGAGGAAACTACAGCTGTTTTTGTAGAGTCCATATTCTGAGTTTTTGGTCTGACGTCGCAAACGTCATTTAAACATTATTTGACGTTACTCTAACAAGTATTTGATAACTATGCCAGTTAATCAATTTTTGACATAAATTTTTTAAAGAAGAGGGCCTGAAAGGCCCTAGGTCGCTCATCTGTTGCACATTGGTCTAGGTATCAGTACAACCTACATTCTGACCATATAAATTTCATGAAGATTGGATCAAACGGTGACCCCTGGAGTGAATACAATAATTTTCTAAGATTTGACCTAGTGACCTTTTTTTGACCACACATGACCCAGTTTGAAACTAGGTCTAGATTTCATAAAGAACAACATTCTGACCAAGTTTCATGATGATTGGATCAAAACCGCGACCTCTGGAGTGAACACAAGGTTTTTCTTAGATTGGATCTAGTGACCTAGTTTTTGATCCCACATGACCCAGTTTCAAACTTGGTCTAGATTCCATAGAAAACAACATTCTGACAAAGTTTCATGAAGATACGATCAAAATTGTGACCTTTGGTGTGAACACTAGGTTTTATAAGATTTGACCTACTGACCTAGTTTTTTACCCAACATGACCCAGTTTCAAACTTGGCTATATTTCATAGAGAACAACATTCTTATCAGGTTCCATAACGATTGGATCAAAACCACTACCTCTGGAACGAACACAAGGTTTTTCTAAGATTCGACCTAGTGACCTAGTTTTTGACCTCACATAAATCAGTTTTGAACTTGGCCTAGATTTCATAGAGAACAACATTCTGATCAAGTTTCATGATGGTTGGATCAAAATTGTGACCTCTGGAGTGAGCACAAGGTTTTTATAAGATTTGACCTAGTGACCTAGTTTTTGACCCCGCATGACCCAGTTTCGAACTTGTCCTAGATGTCATGGAGAACAACATTCTGACCAAGTTTCATGATCAAAACTGTTTCCTCTAGAGTGTACACAAGCCAATTGTTGACGGACGACGACGACGGACGACGGACGGACGACGGACGAAGAGTGATAAAAAAAGCTCACCGTGTCACTTTGTGACAGGTGAACTAAAAAGCAAATATTAGAATTATGTCTTATTTTCCGAATGTGAATAAACTCGAAATTATTTGCATTTAAAGAAAGCCTATCAATGTGGTAAGTCACTTACTCCTCATTTTTCTCAATCAGAGTACTTTTCTAAAATTGGTCACCATAGCAACGAATTATGTGATTTCGACATAACACTTTGGAAATTTTAAAGCTAAGATATTGCAATATATGGGAAAATTACTTAAATAAGAATCAGTTTACGTGTATTTTTTCTTATTTGAGCTGTGGTAAAACTGTGTTTCATGCTGTAATCAAATAATGTCAACTGAGTAGGTTTTTATTGAGAACGGCTCAAATGAAATATGCATAACATGACGTGTGGCAATCGGTTGTTTGATATTACCACATTATATTTTGACTTGGCAAGATTACAAACTCGCTTAACAAGTAGACGATTGACAAATTACGTAAGACACACAACACATAACACAAACTTATATGTGATGTTGTCTAGGCAATACTCATTATGCATAATATATCACATATACCTTTATTTATATTCCCCATGTCACATAATGCGCTTAGGTAAACATGTCTTTCGCTTGTTGCATTTCTTACTCCCTTGTAATATTATCATTATTATCAGTTGATTTTGAAATTAATTCATATTTGCTGGCTAAAAATCAGACCTTATAAGACTGTTACATAATGAAAAAAGCATTACGAGATGCTTAATATCATAAAACTCTCAACATGTTATGTTGACCAAATTCAAACAGCTTGTTTTACCATAATTTTCGGACAGTCTTTTCTCCTTTTCTCAAAATATCAGTTTTGTACTTATGAGTTTGATCACTCACATTAATTATATCGATTATTTTGGAAACCCCAGTTCTAATTATCCCTAATTTAACAGCATGTGCTAGAATTAAGGATACTGAGCATGAACCCATGTGTTTTGGCTATGCTACAAATGAACAGAAAAGTACAAATCTAGGACGGTCACCATAATTGACAAAGGACGAAGCGTCTGAAACGATTATGCTTACTTGCAGTTTTCAACGACACGTTTAAATCACAGTTATGTTATAAGGTTGATTATCGTAGCGTAACTTAATAATTTGCAAATATTAAGTATTTCATGATATAACAGGAGCAAACGAAACGTTAAATCCTCACACGGTTGTGCGTCTGGGATGTAGCAACACCGAATATTTAGCATAACATGTTACCTCTGCCTGTTTTCCAAACAATTATACTGAAATGATTACGACTGCGCTTGTATGGATGGTATGAAATTACAGAGTATTTATTTGACGTGTTGGTTAACTATAAAGAGAAAATTCCTTAACGATAATCGACCCACATGTGTTGCTCTTGACATGGCACTGTTATATATTTATGTAATGGGACGTATTAATATTGTTCAAGTATTACTCAAAAATGGTCATGCATTAATGTTTCCCCCTCAAGCAAAACATAACACACGTGTTAACTGTTGTATGTATTGTCTGTTCTTAATTGTTAATTGTTCGCGAGGATGATAGAATATAATCTTAGAAGCGAAATATTTTCGTAGTATGTTTTCGTCGATACTTTATCCTGCTTTCAACATTGTATCAGTCGAGAACAGCACCCGGATAAACTTGTCAGATTTTCGGAAATAATTATGAACCAGTGTTTGATGATCCACAAGATGCTACCGATCAAAATATTCTATATAATATCGTAACTTATCTATATGTACTGGATTTGTGACGGACGTTACACAGACGGAGAGGCTCATTAACAATAGCTCTACTAAATTTTACGTATGTTTCCAATTGTCTAAGATACACGGTAAATTGTACATTATGACTGCAATACATATATTTACGACCGACCGGGGCGAAAACAAACCAGATGCAATGTATGAGTTGACGTGGTCATCCAGGTCGTGTTACCAACATGAATGACCTATTTAATATAAAACCAAGATAAGAATAAAATGTAAAACATGAAAATGGCAGAATGACATGTATGAAACATTGTCGGAGTATGTTACTATTGTTTGTATAATTATACTATCATCATAAAAACAGTAACCAAATTGTTATACCGTCCCTAAAATACTCCAGGTATAATGAAATCGATGATATCAAATGTTCGCAGTATGTAGGTCTTGCAAAACATTGAGTGTTACAATACATATGAATGGTTAGCTCATCAAATACTCCCAGAAAATACTTGCCAAATGATGATAATACTCCCCAAAGGAATGTTTGTTGAATGCCGCATTTAACTAACAGGTGGGATTTTTCTTAGGAAAATGAGGTTCGTAATCATTTTGATATAGTTTAATTACAAAATATGTTCGGTAATCTCAATCTCAAAGGAATTAAGTATGAATTGTACAGATATATTTGTGGTCGTGAGGCCAATGTCGTAAAAGTTATTAGGTTAACATTAGCAGCAATGGCGCGAAGTAGATTTCAGGAGAATGCAATAATGTTATTCATGGCCATCAAGTGGTCTTTCTAAGAAAATGAGTTTGTGCAGCTTGTAAAGACAAAATAAATCACTAAACAATCAGTGTCGTTAAAGGGCTTTTATTAAAGCCATAACATAATAACACAATATAAAATTGATAATAACACATTGTAAAACATATCGAGTATAAACAATTCATTAAAAGATGAGAAAGTAACAAATACAGAGTATCTAAAAAAACTGCTACTCTAAAATACATTTACTTAATAAGTGGATCACACTATAGATATCACTATTGCTGTTAAAAGACAACATATACCAATAGGGAACGAAATTGAAAAGTAGACGAAAGTTATGAATTCCAAATTTACAAAAACACAACATATACAGAAAAACATATCGACTAGTTTATGCGTGTTAATAATTTACCTATACATGTTACGAATTGATTCACTTCGTATACCTTAGCATCATAATATTGAAATCGATAACACATTCACATTCGACCGTTAAATTTTCAATGTATATATGAGCTCTGCTGTGCGATTTCCAACCTGATGTCAAAATTTCACATCTTCACATTTTGACAGGATTGTGTAGAGTAATATTTAAGGATTCGAAAAAGGTATACCTTTTCAAAATCGTCCAACTTAGTGACATTCTATGACAAAATGAAAATTAGAGGCATGAGATTACAACTTACGTTCAAAATGACGTCACTGACGTCACAAAAAGTAAACAAATATGGTAACGTCATATACTTTGTACAGGTCCTATTATAAGCACCCAATAAGAAAAGGGAAATAAAATACACATTCTTAAATTGTTGGATAATGACACATCAAGGATGTATTGTAAACAAATTAAACTTTGAGTTTTGAGTAAACACAACAAAATAATAAACCAATTCTCAAAATTCTCACTTTTCGCTTATGTTTTACACTATTTTGCCCCAAAAATACCATCATTTAGCAAAATCTTCTGGCACTATAATATTGATATCTTAAACTGCAAGGCACTATGTACCTACCACAATTAAAAAAATCAAATGTAATTTTTATGACATTGTAATTCCCAAAATTCTCGCTTTTGTTTAGATTTTGACAGGTTTTGCCCCAAAATATCGGATTTTAGGCAACAGTATGGAAAATGATTTCTAATATCGTAAACTACAAGTAACAACATCCCTACCACAATATAATTGTATTCCATAAAACTGTAAATGATGACGTGGGTTACTGATTCCATAAATTCATGATTATCTTTTATATTTTGTAAGGTATTACCCCAAAATAATAGACTTTCACAAACATGTAAGGACCTAGACTTTTAGTATGTTACAGAACACCCATAGTTTGACATCATCAAAAACATATGTGCTCTGAACTAAATATGGGTTTCCCAAAAATCAATATTTTATCAAGAGGTTGGAAATCGCACATCAGATCTCATATACAGAAAACATATCGACTAGTTTACATGCATTATAATACACTTACGCACACTCCTAACACAACACCTTTATTTTCAGGATTACTCAGCTGTTTATAAAGAATAAAGAAATTTGGCTCAAACTTGGCATATGTATACATACATAATTATCTTATTGATATTGTCGTGTTTTTATTATTAAAATCAAATCATGGCAAGATACTTTCTAACAATAAACATAACTATAAATTGAAAAATTACAAAAACATACCATGAAGACTGGGATTAATTTTCAGTAAACTGTTCATTACAGTTAAATGACCAGATGAAATTTCAGTTACTGGTTCTTAGTATCTTGAATGTCTAAACATGCGATTATGATATATGTTTATATATGCAACATTGATAACTTATATTGCGTGATCAATATATGGGCTGCGTTCAAAAATTCTTTAACCAGGGTACTATGTTTTTGCAGATTTTGTAGGGCTGGTAGTCTTCACAGTGGTCTTATACATAACTCGTTTTAACTTATCTTAAATAATATTTAAATTCGAAGACTTTAATGATAGTGGCATTTTTGGTACGTTTTTGGAAGGCGATTCATTGAATCGTCTTCTATTGTCAGCACATCTCAGGAAGTGGTTTGGACCTAAACACACATATACACATCCTTTCACCTATCGAAAATAGTTCGCCGATATTCCCGCAACTTGGAACATGAAATGTCCAAAATATTATTTATTTCAGTAATTAAAATATTTGATAAAATACATAAGTATATTCACAAGCGTAGTCTTTACGAAAACAGCTTAAAAACAATACTTGGAAGACGATTCATTGAGTCTTTTTCTATATATGGCTTCCCGGAAGTGGTTTGGACCTAAACACACATATACACACCCTTACACCTATCGCAAATAGTTCGATGATATTTGTGCAACTCGGAACATGAAATGTCCAAAATATTACATATTTCAGTGATTTAAATATTTGATAAACTACATAAATATATTTACAAGCGTACTCTTTACGAAAACAGCTTTAAAGCACTACGAGTCTGCGGTACATTTTGAGCGGTCACAATTCAGGACGAAGCGCATGAACCACAAGGGAAGTAACTCCGTTTTGTTTGAGAAGAGTTGCTGAGTAAAATTCACTTAGTATACGGCTTTTTAAAGCTGAAAGGTTATTTTGATTGTACGAATCATTCCAACGGACTCGTTGTGCAACGCATTCGAGTAGCATTGTTTGTTTGTTTACGTTTTCAAGCACGCGCTAATTAACATTAGAATCACTGAATCACAATGTTCGCAGTGCGTGCATTATCAATCCTGTTTATTAGCTCCGCCCCCAATACTATAGTTCAGTTCAGTTCACGTAAATTCCGCCGCTAGGTATCGGCGCACCTCTTTTGAAGGCGGAGTCTATTTTCGCTAGGACTATTTACCACGTATTGATTTTGTAACGGCATTTAGTATCCGTACGAAGAAAAATAAACCAACTTAAACTGCGTTTAATGTTAGCTTGAGTCAATATGTTTAATCTGGTTTCATAAATCTAACTTAGTATTGAATATATGGATAATGTATTGATGGATAATATGTAATGTTAATGAATTGACGTGTTTGTTATGATGATTAAAGGACGTTGAAACGAGTGTAAATGTTTAAATTATCAGTAGACTTTAAAATGGGAAACAACTCTTTTGGCATATACAGATAGTCTCCCTTTGTTAGATTAATGAAGCATTTATTTCTACTAAATAACATCTACGAGTATATACGATTTTCGGACTTGAAAAAAATAATTACATATATTATAATTTATCATTATGCATAACACCTCCACACCTTTATGTTCCCATTTAAATGTTAGATTCATGAAACCAGATTAGATTCATGTTATATGCATTTGTCATTTATGCACTAATCAAAGAAGTGAATACTGATTTTTGTGCCAAAACTCGATTATAAGGACAGATTTGGGGTGATATCCACGAACAAGGCTGATTGGGCTGGTTTCAAAAGTAATATGAAGGTGTTTGGTGACTATTATGCCAACTCGGCCAAAACTGACTCAAAACGCATCATGGAACAGCTAAAAGGCAGAAATAGACATGCTGTCAGCCCTACATATCCCCACCAGGTCATGCACTGGAGTATCGCCTTCCACCAGTACTTTCAGTACTTTGATTATTCTACAGTATTGCTTGTTATTTACGTGCTATGGTAGCAAGAGCTATGCCATGCGATGTTTTACATGTCACCATTTTTTTTAATTTACATTTTACAATGACGCTCATTATTTAGTTTTCTTTTCATCTTTCAATAAAGAAATTAACTCAAAAATTCAAGGAAACGTTAAACGAGTGTTAGATTATTCACAATCAAAATTTGAACCATATTCATTCAATAAAAGTTGAGAAATCATGAATAATATAGGCGTTGCGTTGGAAGTGTGCGTAAGTGTATACTAATATATATATGCCAAGGGCGCCATTTGTATCAATTAAGTTCACTTCGTACACATTATATCATTATATTGAAATCGATAACACGTTCACATTTGAATTCCATTGCGTCACCTATCACTACACCGATGTGTTTTGCCTCAATTACTTGGCCACCTGCATCGATCAGTTTTGTAAACTTATACTGCCCACAGATGCTATTGAGATACAGTTTCCTCTTAATTATCTCACGTAATGTCAAATCGATTTGAGAATGCTGTGTTATCCTAATCAACCTGGGTAATTGAAAACAAATTAAGACTACATCTAGGCCAAACAAATTGTATGTCATAACGAACGAGTCGTGTTATAATTTTGATAAGGTGTTGTATATTACGTATATATGATTTTAGGACGTTATCCTAAATCCTCTGATCTCCCTCGCTTGGTTAAACATAACTTTTGTAATTATTTCTGATTACCAGTATAATGGCAATAGACTTTCGTAGATGTTGGAATTGATTAAAATATATAAAACATTCACCTTATCCTTTCTCCTTTGAGGGTAAACACAATTTAATGATACATAATATATCTCTACCGCTTCACCAGAGTGTAAAATTAGTACTTTCATCAGCTTACTTTAAAATATCATATTTATAAGTGATTTAAATTCCGAATGTAAATGTGTGAATGTCATTAAAATAATCAACAAGATGTGGTATGTCCAGGATCTGTAAGCGACAGTCCATAGTACTACCACAGGTAACTGTATCGTTGAAAATGAAAAAAAAACGAATTATATTTATACATTTATATCTTTCTATGAAGGTTTTTTTGTTCTAAATGATCCAGAATTTCAATCAATCAAAAACAAAAATTGACTATCAAAATCCCCATAAACTAATTGTATTCATGTACAGCAATGCTTAAAGTACTTACACTCCAGACCTTATCAAAATTGATCCAACAGTTAAAAAGTTATACTATCAAATTTAAATGAGTCATATGGTGCAATCAACACAAATCACCAGCGACATTTAAAGTAAACCTTTAAGCAATCGATTTTATAATATGAAGTTAATTTTAGACTTATATTCATCCCATAACATTGTTTGTATAAACACACAGCCTTATTTAGATAATTGGTATGCATAAAGCAGTTTTTTCTTATAAAAAAAACAAAGTGCACCTTGAACCGGCTCGTGGATTTCTGTACAAATGGACATTGAAAGAAAAAAAATATATTTTCGGGGAAAAAATCGTTACCTGTGAGTACTTAATGTAAATATCACAATGCTGTTGCAGTAATGTGAAATGTGACGTAAAACTCATATGAGATAAATATATTGGCTGAAAATAATTTATACAGGTGTTTGCATAATCCAATAAACACAGGCAGTATCGACAGACGTAGTCCTTCTGACTTTAGTTTTACGGAATACAAACGTCTTAAGTTTTTGTTTCTAAGAATGTATAACCAAAACATTCTTATTGGATAAGTGAAATTAAACCTTCTCTTAAGTTCCTCTCAGGTCTCCGCGAGTGTCGGCTTACAAACATACTATGTAATCATGGCAAAGTCGCTTATGAAAGCAAACTACTGTTTTCGCAGTCGAGTAATATCGTAAAACAAAAACAGGTGAATAGAATAAGGGAGGCAACTACTGCTAGTGTTTGAATAGCTAGTGTTCTGTTATGCAATTGGTTAAAAACGAAAAGTCGCGGAATAAATCATCAATCGGAAGGTGAAATATTACCGCATTATATACACTCATTAAATGTTATAAGTACACAGTCACAGTACATGGTACATATTAAGTTTTTAAACATCTTAAATTTTCTAAGTATTTTAGTATTTGGTATAGTATCTGGTATAGATGTGTTGTTATGTACATTGCATGATTACCGATCGGTCGATCGACATGCCGAATGATTTTCCAACAATAACTCCAGAACGGGTGGACTTGGGATTATGAAATTTTAAGCGGAGATTGTTCATCCTCCACGGACGACCCTGCCCAATTTCAAGGTCATTTAGATCAAAGGTCAAAATCGCCGTGACCTTTGAATACACAGTAATATCTGGTACATAACGTAAGAAAGATGGGTTCTTTTATCGTTAAACATTCCAGAGAGGTTGCTGATCATCAGTTTTAGACTTCTACAAATTTTGAGGTAAGTAGGTAGTAGGTCAAGGTCGTGGTGACCTTAAATACTCATGAATATTTACTCTCTTGAGACATGTATGTTTCACAAACCTCTCATGTACTTTCTGTTGTTAGAATTATTCCGGTTTTGTCTTTTCTTTGTACGGGTATTTATGGACAATGTGTAGGTAAGGTTTAAAGACTTAGTGCGAAAAACGTTTGTTTTGCACGTGCATTTTTCATAATTTGGAAATTCACTTTGTCCACTGCAGTGGACAAATTACCATTATTGAATTTCGTGTAAGGTTGCTATACTACTCGTATGAAGACATGCAAAAAAATGAACATGGTACCATGTATAATAAAAAAGATATACGCATCACATATTGGTGTACATATAACATTTAACAAGTGCATTGCTTAAAATAATGTAGAAAATCGATGGCAAGACAAGAAATATACAATGTTCAGGGCCATTCAAAAACTACGTAGACAACGTCGATTATTTAACTATCTATCATCCCAATTTCATCAAAATTGGTAGAAATTAGGTTCTACCGGTTATGCATTCAGTGAGTATATTTATCACGAAATATATGTTATATTCGAAAATATGGTAGTGTTGCGCTTGGTATAATAGTCCATGTGACAGACCGAAATCCATTACCAAATTGGTGAACAGATCCAACAATGATTTTCGGTTAGCTTGATATCTAAGCTGTCCAAAATCAGTTGATGGACTTGCGGGACATTTTTCCAAATGACCTTTTGGCGACCATCTTTAAAGATGGCCGTTGTTATTTTAAGCAATCATCGGGTTTGGGAAAACTTCCATTATTCCTTACTCAAAAGGGCTATCGGCTTGTGATTTGTCTTAAAATGTTCGCAATTGAAATGCGCATATAGTTATATATTAATATAAATAATAGAATATGGTTATTAATTAATAATTATTGATTTTTAAGGAAATTATGCTATTTTTCAATTTTTGTCGTTACTTTTTCTCTTTCAAATCGGATCTGAGTGTGTATTTGACCATTTGTTGATTTTTTTATGCAGAGGATGGTTCTAGGCGTTTATAATAAACATTACATTGACATATTTTCATTTACAAATCCTTCATGAGCCAGGAATATTGGATACCTAAAAGTTAAATAATAGTCCTGTCTATAAATGGGATATTTAGGTTAGACCCAACATTGGATTGTATGGTAAATATTTTTTGGTTTTCTGTTAGAGAATATGTTGCAATTGAAGAATCTGAATGATGACCAGCTGTCATCATTGAGCAATTTGTGAAAATCAAAATGGCGTCCAAAATGGCCGCCAAAATCAGAAAAACAATCAGAGATGCCAGAAATTAGTTGCAAATTTCTTTTTTGCCGATTGGTTGTAGTTAAAGTTTTTAACACATGTATTTGTATTTTATCTATTGTTATTCGTCGATTAAAATATACTGTGGGATGGCATCAATGTCGGCTGAAATCAAAATGGCGGTTACAACGGCCGCAATAATTGACATATTGATATATTCTATTAAAACATTTATTTAAATGATTTTTGTTGATATCGGAATCAAAATAGTTAACTAACATTCAAATAAAAGTTCGATTCGACTCAATTTACCCGTTGCCTTATTCAAAATGGCGTCCAAGATGGTCGCCAAAATCATGAAATATGTCGGTGGTGCAAGAGATTAGTTACATAAATTACTTTTGTTGCTAATTGGCAGTTGTGTAGATGTTAAACATAGTATCTATTCAATCATAGCATGATTTATTGTTTGAAATTATTTTAGATAGCATACTAAGAAATCAACTACCGGCTGTAATGGCCATCATAATTGCTGAATAAGCATACTTTATTAAAATCGTATAGTGTGTTTAAATAGTTTTTATTTGTGTTGAACATTATATATATCAGACATGCATTATGGATTAACTTCAAAATGGCAGCAAAGTTGACCACTTAACATTACATAAGTGGGGAATAAATTGCAGGTTATTCTTCTTTCTGTATAGTATATATGGTCGTCCTCTTGGGCATTATCGTACCATTGGTATTTATTTACAAGATCGTGTGAGTGGCGAGTTATTTTTGTTAAAAACAAATAATCATGATTATCCACTATAAATAAGACCCCTCGAGAAGGCATAATCGCTGTCGACAATGCTCATGGATCTGGTTCTAGAGTTTCCAACCAAAGTCACCAATGATCTGCCTGATGTTGCTTGTTGTGCTAAAGTATCGTTTGACGAATTGCGTCCAATATGCTGAACTGCCTCCAGATGACAAATATTTGCCCTGGTTGACCCTTCGCCGAATTTGCGAATTTGACATGTGACTGGCAACATCGTACCCTAATCTGTTTCAATAGTTTGTCAAGTTTGTCCAGAAGAAGGCGATGCTGTTGTTAGTTTTCCTCACAATGGTAGCAACATTGGTACCCAAGGAGACCTCATCTATGTATACCCCGATGTACTTATCTCTGCCACAACTTGTAACGTGTCATGCTGTTGTGGATGAAAAACGGAGTCTTAACACGAGTTCTTTTCCTAGTGATGCGGGTGACCATATACTTGTAAGGATTAAATGACATCAACCATGGACCCTCCCATTCATTGTTGTAGTCTGTCAATGTCATATTGTTAGCCTTAAGCATTTTCTTTAGTAATTACCATGTTCAAGAGATTGTTGTCAGCAAGCAGATGGTGAGTAGATGTTGCATGAATTAGAAGGTGGTAGATATACAACAGAAAAAAATGGTCCAATGGCTGATCCCTGAGGTACGCCTGGTGTGACTGGTGCTGTGTTAGTGGACTGTTCTCCGACCAGTACATGTTGGGTTTTGGTTGCAAGAATTATGCTAGTGCTATTCCTGCCCAGCAGATTCCACTGATGTTGTAATAATTCAGTTTGCTCGCTTGCCTCTCCTTAGACCGAAGGCTTTGTTGAAGTCCCGAATGACGGGCTAATCTGATCTTCACCATCTAGGTAACAGTTGTAGTTGGTTATGGAGTGCAACCATGTTGTTAGTCATCTAGTATCTAAAACGTGTCAAGAAGGGCCATGATCTTGGTTTGAAGTAACGGTGTGAGCTCGACCAGTTCTCTTCACGCAGACTTGTTTGAAATGGACCAGTAGTTGCTAGGTGGCTATAAATTGGTCTCCCGTTTTGATGATGCGTGTGACGCTCTAGTCTGAAGGGAGTATAGTATTCCAAAAACTTGTGTGGATGTTGTTTGGAATCTTTGCTTCATGCTTACCGTGACCAGTTATATTCTTCTCACATCCAGTTTGTCCCCACCTCACCTCAGTCGTTCGTCATACACTATCATTCCAGTGTCTGCGATGAACTTTCTGGTCTTCCGCAGATCATAAGCGTCTCCATAGAGCTACTCTTGAAGAGTTGTGTCTGTGGGCCACGTTGCAGTTCGATCCTGGCTGTGTCTTTGGAGGACATGATCGACAGTTTGTTCTTCTTCCCCGCATGAACAGATCGGAGACGGCACCAATTTGTACTTCCTGTACATGTGGTGGGTCAGCCTGTTGTGCCCTGAGCGTATTCGTACCATAATCGCTTGTTCTGACCTGTTAAGGCGATGGTAGGGATCAGCATCTTGGCTGGTCTGGTGAAGTTCTTGATAATGGTAACTTTCTCTTTATATCTCACATGTAATGGTGGTTGTGCTGACTGTGCTCCCAGTTTTGCCAATTCATCTGCTGTTTCATTTCCAGGCATTCCACAGTGGGCAGGAATCCACTGTAGGGCTAGTTTGCAGTGAGTACTAAGGTTATGTAGTATTTTGGCTAGTTCTGGTGTTATGTTGTGAGCTTCGCGGTCTACGCTCTGTAGTTACTGCAGTGCTTCCCTGTGGATCTGTGATGGCTCTCTTTGTTACCAGGTGTATATTGGATGAAGATAACAGCATCTCCATTTTTGATAGCTTTGGTGGCTGAGCCATCAGTATAGACATGGGTCCATATCTCAGGAGGGTATTCCTGGCTTATCAACTTATCATGGCTAGTGCCAGGTTCCTTCGAACACATTCATCGTCTTGCTTGCCTGGCTCGAGTTGAGGGACTTAGAGTTAACAGTTACTGCAGACAGATCATTTGCTAAAGGGTTGACTATATCATCCCTGACAAGAGGTGTACTTGCTATGGTCAAATCAGGCTCAAATTATTTGTCTAACTTCTTGGTTTCGTGTACAAAGCTGCTTCGCTTGATCCGATTGTTCGTAAATCCAGTTAATCTTGTTGCCATTGGGTGGTTCGGTATTGATCTTAACTTCGCAACTTGAAGCATGACTTTGGCTTTCCTTCGTTTGTATAATGGCTTGATACCAGTGAACTTTTCCATGAATTCAATCGGTGTAGACACCGAAGCACCAGTCATTACACGCAACGCTTAGTTCTGGACCTTGTCGAGAGCTTGGCTGTTGGTATCCAGTTTGTCTATACTGAAGTTGTACGGAATGCCCACTTCTTCATCATAGACGTTTGACTTTTCTGATTAGTACTAAAAATGGTTAGAAATACCTGGGATCGTATATGGGTTTATAATTTTATATGGTACGTTTGCATAGTCTCTGAAATACTAGTAACATTCATAATGTGTCAATATCAGTGGTATGAGAAAAGTGCTAGGCAAGGTCAATGCTGACGCCCTGGACCATGCTTATGATGTTAATATCAGCCTTCTTCCACAAAAGTGTCGTTCTTGCCGGGGTCTTCCATCTTGCCGCTGTGGTCCTTGCCAATATGAATACAGCGCTACGGCCGCTAACCAAAGATAGTACTGTACTGGTTATACAGAGGATACGTTTGTTGGTTACCCCTATCGTGAAGTTGAAAAATTGTTATGAGCTTGTTTCTGTGACCGTGTCTATAAATATTGGGCAAGCATGGCGATGATAGGTGTTGTTTGTAATCATGCCAGTTTCCAAGTCGATATCTGGTAAGTTGATGTCGCCTGTAAGCCATTTTGTCGACGTTGAGTAGGCTGTGTGGAGGTGGTTGACTTCATAAAAGCTTGGTTGCTGATGGTGTTGGGTCACTTCTGGGTGATAGGTAGATTAGTGTAATGGTGAGCGGAACGCTTCCGTGGCATATGAATGGTGCTACTGTGAACCCGGTGTATGCGTCGAGTTTGATGTTTGTGCAGATGATCTATTCTTTGACGGCAATGTGTAAATAAAACATGTATAACTATGTATGAAGAATATCTTATACATATACCGTACCACGTAACCAACCGAACACAAATTAGACAATCAGTACCGGTGGTACACAATATTGCTGGTACTTGACTTAAGGATAAGGACGGCCAACCAAATAAGACCATAGTCAACACTTGGTCAGTTACAGTCGACGTGACTATGTAGCTATACTTATTCTCCAAAACTATTAGATAAGATCAGTATTGAATACCACTCCCATTTGAACATACATGGTTGGCAACCATCTTAGAAGTCATATCAAATATACTGCACATTAAGTGTTCTAATGTTACTGTAGATCTATAGTTTTAACCTATAGCAGTATTCACATTCCATTAAGAAACATTTTTTAATGCAATTTTTCAGTTTGACATACCTGTATGCGGTGGCCATTTTGTCACAATTATGATTTCAGCCTTCATGATACCATTTTAAACGGGATAAGTCGATCACCAAATAGATATAATGTTATATTTCATACAGTGTATTTTAGTTGTAATTATGTTTGCAAAACTTACACTGTCATCGATCACAAAAGTATCAATTTGTAACTTCTTTGGACCACTTACACAATATGTAATTGATTTTGGAAGCCATTTTGTGCGCCATTTTGAATCAGCTTATGGTTCAATGCTTAAAACTCAAAAATTTCTTGGAGCATTTATTACATATAACAGTTCAACCATTCATTTTACACCACTTCAACTTAAATTGTGATAAAAACAAATTATTTTCCTAACAGCTTGTCATTTTAGCCACCATGTTGATTCCAGCCTTTTTACATTCACAAACTCAATCAATGATATTGAATATAAATAAATAATTATGTTTAAAACATTTAAACTACAACCAATCTGCAAAAAGTCGATTTGATCCTAATTTCTGGCACCTCTGATTGTTTTTCTGAATTTTGGCGGCCATTTTGAACGCCATCTTGATTTTCACAAAATGCTCAATGATGCCAGCTGGGCATTATTCATATTCTTCAATTAAACAAATTCCCTTACAGAAAACCAAAAAATATTTACTATACAATCCAATATGGGTCTAACCTAATTATCCCATTTATAGACAGGACTATTATTAAAATTTTAGGTATCCAATGTTCCTGGCTAATGAAGGATTTGTAAATGAAAATCTGTCAATGTAATGTTTATTATGGAAGCCTAGAACCATCGTCTGCATATAACAATCTACAAATGGTCAAATACACACTCAGATCCGATTTGAAAGAGAAAAATTAACGACAAAAATTGAAAAATATCATAATTTCCTTAAAAAATCAATAATTATTAATTAATAACCATAATAAATTATTTATATTAATATATTACTATATGCGCATTTCAATTGCAAACATTGTAAGACAAATCACAAGCCGATAGCCCTTGTGAGTCAGGAATAATCGAAGTTTTCCTAAACCCTCTGATTGCTTAAAATAACGACGGCCATCTTTAAAGATGGCCACCAAAAGGTCATTTGGCAAAATGTCCCGCAAGTCCATCAACTGATTTCGGACAGCTTAGATATCAAGCTAACCGATAATCATTGTTGGATCTGTTCACCTTTTTGGTAATGGATCTTCAATTTTCAAGACCTGGGACATGGACTATAAACAGTTTTTAAACACACATACGTATTTGAATCTTTGCCGAAAATTTGAGATTTCATATAGAGGAAGTGCCGGAACATCATGTAAAACATACAGTGATGGGGTTGTATATATTTCTTGATTTAATCAGCTTAAACATGTCCCATGGAGTCCAAATTTCGCTTTTCTGGACGTCAAGACTTTGATATGGGCACCATTTGGGTACGTGAGTATAAAACCCGAAATAACAAATGAAAAAATGAATGTTATTATTTCTTTTTTGTAAGTTTAATCCGCCGTTTTACTCGTATGTGGATAAAGATAAAGTGAATTTTCATTATGGTAACATCTTAATCTAACTTTAACACAAATCTCAAAATCACACGCGTAGGTTGGATTTGATTATAAGATTTCTACACGGTTCAGACTCGGACTAAAAATTTAAAATGTTCTTACGAATCTCTGCTTCGTATGATTTTTTCCGAGTTTCAATCAAGTAATGAAATAAAAAGGGAACGCCCAATCAATATTGAACAAGTCACAATTGCCTTCGGGCAACTAAAGCTTAAAACACATGTTTTAACAATTACATATTACTAACTTTTCATTGGTGAAAGAAATAGTGATAAATGATTCACTGTTGTGCGATAATATAAGTTACGTATAAAAATTGAAATATCATCGACTCTATCGTTTGCATAATACCTTAACATATATACTACATAACCTATACTCCACTCAATATGAAACTTTCTGTGTAACAAGTGGTATTAATCATACAAATTGAATTGAACTTATAGTTATGATTTAAATCCATTATTACAAGTACCTGAGTGATAAAATAAAGCAATCCACGTGTTTAATGTAATACATAATGATGGAATATGAGAAGGTAGCTATAAGTATTTGATTTGTGTAAATGAATTTTAGTTAATATACGTGTATTTAAACGTGCCAAGTAATTATGATTGTTTAGATGTTTTTTATGAATATATATTATGCGTTTCATAGTAGAATATGTAGAAACTCTTAAATCACGTACACTGGTATACTAAGTCGAATCAGTAATCGTTGACCCCCATTGACCCCTTATATACTTAATCCGCAGAAAAGCATTATTCTTATACGTGGCTAGTATACAGGCAATTTAACGCAGTTAAAAATATTTGAGATACCCCCTACACTCGCTAATCTTGGTATAACTTTGAGATGTCCCGCATTCCGGAACGTGCAGACCGTCCGGGTGGGGATTTATCAGTCGCTCCTGTAATGCAAAACATGGAAGTCGTTTTGTTTTGTCAGGAACAAATTTGTGGATTTTGAACGTTTATAAAGAAAATCAAGGTTTGATTGAGCTAAGAACTTTATTATATTGATATATTGGTACTTTCCTTGCTTATGCAATTACCGTATCGAAAATGAGTCAAAACGTTAACGTTAGTATTGACAAACGTGGCGTAAGTTTGACGTCGTTCATCAAATGACGCTGATGTGCTCCGGTATGCTGTCACATCATGTGTGCGTTTTAATGTAAAAATCATATAGTTTTGACTAAGAGGAATAGCTGGGTTAGGTAACAATCTCAAAATCCTTTAAAACGAAATGTACGTCTATACTATTAGACAAGCCAGAAAATCCTTTCCTCCAGGCTACCTTCAACACAGATGTAGCGTTGCCGGCATAACATTAAACTTGCATTTTGAAGAAGACAGTACAAATGTAGAACTGTTAATAAACAAGACTATTGCCAAGCAATGAAAGTCCCCTACCGGTAGCCAATTGTAAAATTTAAGTATGAAAATAAACAAAGGGGAATAAACCAAAAATTAAGCAAGGGAGAGTTATGGTTCTTGTGCACTGCACTTCTCCTCATTGATATCTATCCTCATGTGAAGTTTCATAATCATATCTCTTTTGGTAATGGAGTTATGCTCCGGACAAAATTTAAGTAAGAAAATTAACAAAGGAGAATAACTCAAAAATTAAGTAAGGCAGATTTATTGTTCTTGTGCACTGCACTTCTCCTTATTAATATCTATCCTCATGTAAAGTGTAAAAATCATATCTCTTTTGGTAATGGAGTTATGCTCCAGACAAAATTCAAGTATGAAAATTAACAAAGGGGAATAACTCAAATTAAGTAAGGGAGAGTCATGGTTCTTGTGTACTGCACTTCTCCTCATTAATATCTATCCTCATGTAAAGTTTCAAAATCATATCTCTTTTGGTAATGGAATCATGCTCCGGACAAATTTTAAGTATGAAAATTAACAAAGTGGAATAACTCAAAAACTAAGCAAGGGAGAGTTGTGGTTCTTGTGCACTGCACTTCTCCTCATTGATGTCTATCCACATGTAAAGTTTCAAAATCATATTTCTTATGGTAATGGAGTTATGCTCCAGACAAAATTTAAGTCTGACAATTAACAAAGGGAAATAACTCAAAAATTAAGTAAAGCAGAGTTATGGTTTTTGTGCACTGCACTTCTCATCATTGATATATATATTCTCATGTAAAGTGTCAAAATCACATCTCTTTTGGTAATGGAGTTATGCTCCGGACAAAATTTAAGTATGAAAATTAACAAAGGGTAATAATTCAAAAATTAAGTAAGGCAGAGTTATGGTTCTCCTAATCGATATCTATCCATATGTAAAGTTTCAAAGTCATAGCTTGCTTAGTTTTGAAGTTATGATCCGGACAAACTTTTGTGACGGACGGACGGAGCGCAAACCATAAGTCCCCTCCGGTTTCACCGGTAGGGGTCTAATAAAAAATCCTAACCAAAATGATGTAATTCATCGTATTGAGTTACCACTCATCTGGTTTGGAGTACCCCACACAACCAGAAATGACTGTATCTTGCTGTGATAGTACCACTGAAAGCAAGAAATGGCTGCATCTGGCTGTAGTAGGTATCTCAGAAACCCAGAAGCATGTAAGTGGCTGTATCTGGCTGTAGTAAAAACGACTACGAGCTCATTTGTCAAACAGAGTAACGTGATTCGTTTCCTACATTTCATTTTAAGATGTTGAATTTAATAATGTGAATATAGAAAAATTATTTGCAATACTAAAAATGTTGAAACTGACTTCTCTGCTCAATATAACCAGGTCTCAACAACTATGCATCGAGATATTTCAATACAAGTTATAAAACGTGTATCACGCTTACATAATAAACACGTATAAGTAAACATTAATACAAACAAACTGTACATTGCGATTCGTACCTCTTAACATATCTAGCCCAAACAATGAACTGCCATTTAAATTTTATCAGACAACAGATCAGATAGTACATAATACAATATCTGTCCAAGATCATTCTTGTCCAATATGTTTATTACAAAGAAGAACGTTCTATTACAAAACTGGTACAATACATATCATATTTAATGGTTTGTGTCTGACTAATACAGTTACTCATTGACCTAAAATCAAGAATTAGTTATTGCCCTGATCTTCCAAAACATGTCAATCTGAGTGAAATCAAATCTCAAAATGTGTCAATCTGAGTTAAATCAAATCTCAAAATGTTTCAATCTGAGTTAAATTAAATCTCAAAATGTGTCAATCTGAGATAAATCAAATCTCAAAATGTGTCAATCTGAGTTAAATCAAATCTCAAAATGTTTCAATCTGAGTTAAATCAAATCTCAAAATGTGTCAATCTGAGTTAAATCAAATCTCAAAATGTTTCAATCTGAGTTAAATCAAATCTCAAAATGTTTCAATCTGAGTTAAATCAAATCTCAAAATGTGTCATGTAGAAGCTTTTCCTTGGATGATGAAAACGAAATTTGCATCATAGAAACAGTCAACACTATTCATCGTTTATAACTGTAATATTTAAAGAATCTGAACTCCAGTAAAGCATTAAACATCCGATTACAGGAACAATTCTACAGGTAACATTGTCATTTACTCAATGTAAACGTATATGACTGTTCAATGATTAAATTTCAATTCTAACACTGTCTTTTTTTAGCTCCGTGTAAACGTATAGGACCGTGGTTAAATTTCCGATATATCACAGTTTATCAGTTTATAGCCGAACTACTGAATTACCTCCCACGTATAATTAGCACTTTTTATGAATGGAATTTACGTCTTGTTTATCACATGACGTCATGAATTATATGACGTTTATTTAGCTTCAAAGTAAACGTGACCTTGTGCGAACTTTCATTTTCGTAGCGTTCTTTCTAAATTTATTCAATTGTATCCGTGTTATTGCAACAGCAATTGCTTTTATCGATTCATTTGGGGTTTTATAAAATACATGGAATGAGCACTAGTTATGCGTTTGTTTATGTGAAATGAGCAAAAAACGATATTCCAGGGGTGGAGCTTT
Source organism: Spisula subtruncata (assembly GCA_963678985.1). Lineage (NCBI taxonomy): Eukaryota > Metazoa > Mollusca > Bivalvia > Venerida > Mactridae > Spisula > Spisula subtruncata. Next base: position 28,346,257 of record OY787663.1, on the reverse strand, counting down.
AAACAGCGGAAGTTGTCTATAGCAACACAACAAACAACGCATCACTCTGCAAAAAAATGAGTACATATGCGATTGCGCATATTACATATGAACACGTGTTAGAATGCAAATAGATCTCAGTTTTCCGTGATATACCGGCCAATATATCACGGGAAACTGAGTTATATTTCCTATGTGTATCACGGTTTGAAGCAGTACTATTTTTGGCTGTTGAATAACCTCCCACGTATAATTAATACTTTTTGTCAGTGGAATTTACGTCGTGTTTATTACCATTCTGATCGCCTCGGTTTGTATCCAACGGAAAATACCTCTGTCATAACAAACTACTTTCAATCGCATAATTTGAAAATGGCAGCCCCCAGTTACGTTTATACAACATGTACATACGGAAACAAATATGTTAAAGTTTACACTTGAGTAAGAGAACGACAGCTGCTAAATACAGGATTGAAAACAAGAATACGATTATAATTTAATAAACTAGGAAAGAAAGCTTCGAAATAAAAGTTCGCAGAACGTCAGGTTTACGTTGATACCAAATAAACGTCATTCATTCTTGACATGACGTCATGTGATAAACAAGACATAAATTCCATTCATAAAACGTGCTTATTATGATTTTTCTACAAAGATGTTTGACATTTTCTTCGCGATACGTCTTGCTATGGCGTAGGAATAAGAATATTGATCAGAAAATATAAAGTAACCATCGTATTCGACGGACATATAACGTGTTCTTTTCACGCGGATGTAACTGACTTTAGTAGTGAGGACTAATCATATTGGTGTATTTCTACACTTATACACGAGGTCTTTTTACCGGAGCGGACGGAAATGGCCGAGCTTTCACGATTGGTTTGACGTGATTAATTATATGACGTTGACGTGAACGTGACGTTCTGCGAACTTTTCTTTCCGGAACGTTCTTTATTCATTTCTACCATTACATCTATATTCTTGCAACACCAATTGCACCTTTCGACTAATTTGCATTTATATGAAATACACAGTTCGGAATGAGCTCTAATTATGCATATTATGTATAAAATTATATTGATGTTATTGTGTATATAGCGATGAGCTGTATAACTATTATGCTTAAGCTAGATAGTTGTTCTGTTGTTCTGTTAAAATGAAATGAACAGAAGCGAAATTCAAGAAGAGGAGGGTTTATGCTTTAAACAGCGAAAGTTGTTTATAGCAAAACAAGAAATATCGTATCACTCTGCAATAAAAATAGTCTGTAGTAAATTGTGCATACAATATTGTGCGTGTTAGAATGGAACTAGATCTAAATTTTCCGTGGTACCGGCCATTATACCACGGTTTATTGTTCATATGCATAGTTATTAATCACTCAGTCCTACGGCCTTCATGATTAATTCCTACGCCTATGAACTCCAAATCGTGATATATTGGTCGTTTTAACACGGAAAACTAAGATCTATTTCCTAAATAACTAGCTTCCACAATCCGATGACACCCTATCATTAAGAAATCTGCGTTAATCAACCACACAAAAGACAGACACAGAAGATACAATTTGAATTCCGAACAGATACTAAGAGTACTTTAAGCATGCCTATAAGCGTACTCGACAATGATTGGCGCTTTGCAAAGAATTTGTAACTAGCATACATGTGTTTCATATTTCTATCCATTTTGTGAACAAGCGGAACTAGTGGCATTGTGTTTGTTTCAACAGTACTGTCGACGTACCACACATAGACATTGCAAATATCCGTCAATATAAATAAACACACGTTGTAAGTTATACCTCTTTATCCAACTTTTAACACCATCAGCACTTCCTTTGTCGCCTGATATAATTGTTTCGACAAAAACATGTACATTTATACGATATCTTGCTTTATTTATTGGAGAGGAGAGGGTTAATATAGGCTATGCCTGTTGCCTAATCCTATTTCTTTAATATTAAATTTATTGGAATCCAGAAGGTGTAAAACATATTAATACACTTGTTACTATATATAGTAACATAAATGAGCCTGTTTTAGGCTGATTATGACCATCACGTGATTGATTATCGCCTATCCGCCCGGTCCGCAATCTCATAATCGTAACCGGCCCGCTGAACGGGTGCACGTTACGTTATCCAGGTTAACATGACGTCACGTTGGAGTCATAATGACGTCACGTTGAAATTGCTTTGACAATTTTATGAATGTACAAGATTTTTATCATAAATGACTGTAGATCTCCATGAACTTTACTAACCGTAAGTTGTTGTTACTCCAATTGAATTTTTAAATAGGACAATTGTATTAAAGACTTAAATACACTTCAGAGCATGGCCGGAAGTTGATAATCGGCCCGGCATGAATAATCATCCTCGAGCTAAAGCCCTCGCGGTGATTATTAAATTTCCGGGCCTATTATCGCCTTCCGGTCCGGCTATGTCGTGTATTAACCTCTAAATAATGGATTGTGCCCTATCTATTGTGACCTAGTTTTAAATATCATATGTTTATTTTACAGCGAGTTATGGATTGAAAAACGGATTCTGAGACCATCAAACGTTGGAAATACAAGTTTGTGTTCTGTAGGTATTCGATGTAATTTTTCTTCAATTAGTATTTTTGGTACTTTTGCACGTGTTCATGCCCGTATGTAATTTTTGTTTTTTCGTCTTTTCGTACTCTTTTCAGTTGAATACTAATTGCCGTGCAAGTTTAATGATAAATATTTGTATGTATTGTCTTTTTGTCGTTTAACTTTACATGAAAGCCATCCGCAAAAACTACGAAATAAAGCTTTCATTCTGCATTAAAGTTTATTGCGATATAAAGCAAGAAGAGACATACATGTTCTTAGTAGGGTGTGCGACAAAAATCTCTGTCAGACATTGATATATTATACTATTAAGTTACTTTACAACCTAGATTTATGAAACTATGGGGAATACTTCCTTCCTCGTTTTTATATGTTATCCGCACAGATAACCGTTGAATTTTTGACGTTCCACAATAAGTTTGCATTAACTTATGGCCGTCCAGAGAATTTAGATTAGGTTGATAGTCCTCGTGGTGACCCTTTAGTGACAGGGATTTGCAACCTAAATCATTAAGGATATTGCCTGACTATGAAATACAATAATTAGTGATGAGTCTAGGGAAATAGAATACATGTCCCAACTTTTAAAGGTGACTTTAATGAGTGAGAAGATAATTCAGTCCAATACGAAAAAATCAATAACAGGTTTGTCCTGGTGATTAAGACCATTTCAATGACAATAGTAACAATTATCCTTTTACGAGGCGTGTTTCAAAAGTTCCAGGGAAAGTGTTCTATACTGTTTATCGTATGTTCAAATTACTTCAACTTTGCATTTGAATCGATTAATTCATGATACATACTTTTCCATGAATCTTACGCAAGTGGATGTCATACAAAATGGCACTACTGCCATAGTAACGTCAGAAATGGGTAACCGGGTCAAATTTGACGTCACGTCGGAAAAATCGTCAAACTGACCAATGCATTGCCCCCAATCAAAAAGCTTTCAATTAACTACGATTTCAAACTACTTCATGGAACATTTGCTTTGGGCAGTTGTTGGAAAAGAATCACTTCAAACAATACAATCAATAATCAATGCCTGTTGATAACGTTTCATGTCACTGAGTAAGATATATGAATAGCACGAATGCTTCCAGACTACCAGTGTACTGCTGCAAATAATGACATGAAGGTAAGGCCAGTTGTGAATCAGAAGCTAGACGTTGCGTTTGACGTATCTGCTAGGTTTCGTGACACTTTCGAATGCTATGCAAAGGGACCCTGTAAGTGAATACCATGGGTGGAGGTACAAAGTTGTCATCGGGCCAAGATGAGGTAACGATATTTCAGATAATTTAAATAATACTTGCACCTGTACAGAATATTATCAGCCGACTATAACTTTGGTGCAACCACAGAACTTAAATACAAAATGTACTTACATGAATTGACTGAAATTCAATTGGATGCTGCTTTCTCTGTCCGATATTATCTTTTTATGTGCTCTGCGATATCTTAGTGGTAGAACGTCTGTTCCGAGTGCGGGAGTCACATGCCCAATATAGGCCGTATCAAACCAAACAAAAGTAACAGTACTCAGCTTGTTAAACGCTCATCTCAAACAGCAGGAAATTAGTTCCTCTTCAATTCATTGCATAGCTTCTTGAATGAGGTGTGGAGAGAGATAAATATAGGTAGGGCAAACTGTTTTCATAGTCGATCTAAAGTAAACGAAGCTACAGTGTACTTACACCATACAGAAGGTAGTCTAACTGCTCTCAGATATAACAAAATAGCAATAGTCGCTTGGGCAACACATGGTAATGAACTAAATATTGCTTTGTCTACAACGTTTAAGTGAATTGACCGAGGAACCTATATTGCACCATAGACAATAATAGCCTGCATATGTTTCCCTTTGGTTGTTGCCAGTTAATTACCATGCTAGTAGACTCAGATGTTACTGGTATATTTCGCATCTGAACATTCTGGGAGTAGAGTTATGATTTCTAAGGATCCTTATTTGACAAAGACTTTTATCTGAGATACTTCGCTTATCAACTACTCTAGCTTTTGGAAGATGTTAAAAATACGACAATTTAAATAATATTTTCAAATTTCGTAAATACAAAAGATATACATATCAAACCCGGTAGTACGTTAATAAATTCTCATTGCTGTAATATTACAATAAAGACATATGCATTCTTACTAATTCACATGGAATATCCTTCACTCCAACGTCAAGTTATTATCGAAGAAAGATGCATACTGACGAGACGCTGTTCTAAAATACATGTGCTGCCTCTAAAGTCATGCTGAGCGACAAACGACATTAAATCACAGTTTGTACATGTAATAATCTTTCTTTCCACCTATCCATCAACCTAATTGTTCACCTGAGTGTAATTTGTCATAAGCATGCAGAGTTTAATTCTTCAAATGTTATTGCTGGTTAGCGTACACTCTCGATTTGTTTTATAAGCAGGGAAATATGTCTGAAATATTGAACTGAAATATTGATGCTAACCACGTGGTGCAATGATAACTATTTTAGCATATCTAACGTCATCTGATGATATTGAATGTGTAACGAGTTGCATTAGACCGTGCTACATAACATCTCGACAATATGTAGTAACAAGAGGGCCCTAGGTCGCTGACCTGTTGCCCATTGGTCTAGGTATCAGTACAACCTACGTTCTGGCCATATTTCATGAAGATTGGATGAAAACAGTAAACCCTGGAGTGAACACAATGTTTATCTAAGATTTGACCTAGTGACCTAGTTTTTGACCCCACATTACCCAGTTTCAAACATGGCCTAGATTTTATAGAGAACTACATTCTGATCAAGTTTCATGATGATTGGAGCAAAACCACGACATCTGGAGTGAACACAAGCATTGTCTAAGATTTGTCCTAGTGACCTAGTTTTTGACCTCACAAGACCCAGTCTTAAACTTGGTCTAGATTCCATAGAGTACAACATTCTGACCAAGTTTCATGAAGCTCGGATCAAAATTGTGACCTCTAATGAGAACACTATGTTTTTCTAAGATTTGACTTAGTGACCTAGTTTTTGATCCCGTATGACCCAGTTTCGAACTTGGTCTAGATTTGATATAGAACAACATTCTGACCAAGTTTCGTGAAAATTGGATCAAAATAACGACCTCTGGAGTGAACACAAGCAAATTGTTGACGGACGACGGACAGACGAAGAGTGATCACAAAAGCTCACATTGTGACTATGTGACAGGTGAGCTAGTAAAGTAATATGGGTTATCGTTAGTATATAGGCACACTATAGACCGGGTGATCAAACGATACGGGTTATATATCAGTTATACTACTCTGACTGTTACATATCGGTGATAAAATCTACTTCCATTTGATTTATAGGATACAGTATTGTTTCGATACGATATTCCATTACGTGTGATCCGATCATTTGTTCGATAAACTCTGCTGATTGATGGTCATTGTTCCTGGGAATTTTTTATTTGAATTTCGTTTGTTACAATAGTTCTGCACGGAGATACAATCACGCTTTATGTAAGATATTGTCTGTCTCCATTGACTTGTGACTAAAACAAAACGTGTGATAAATTCTGAAAGACTATACACACATATATTTGGTAAACATATATAAAACAGACTGAGATCTATAACATATGTATAAACGATAAAACGATGCAAATATTTATCATATTGTTAACGGATATAGTTTACAACGAGTAAACTTGCGGAAATGGAAGCTGTAACATCTTCTGAGGAGGGAAGCATGCAAAAGAGACCGCACCAACAGGCGTTGTACCGGGTCATTATTTCAGTTCATCATCCCTATTGACATTGAATTCGAGTCATTAACAAAGGCAACATGGATTTTAAGAATTCCCTGAAAGTTTACAGATACCAAAGTAAAAGCATTCAAGATTGTCCGTAACGAAATCTTCCATAGAATACTAAAACGTCTCTTTTTAAGACGTGTGTCAGCATAATGACTCTAACGAATTCACCAACTAAAATATAATGTAAATAGAAAAGACCACAAACACAAGAGTGGTACCGTATTATTTTTACCAAGGTTCACCATGATATTAAAGTTGATTCATTACAAATGCAACAAAGTCAACGAAGAGTTTAAGAATACCCTGATTGTTTACAAATACCATAGTACAATGTATAATAATTCAACACTTTAATAACTAAACCTTCCACAGAATACTAAGACTTCGTTTTGTAAGACTGGTGTCAGAATAATGACACTAACGAATGTGTTTCCTCAACAACAAGTCCCCGGACGCAACACGTAACTAAGCACGAGATCGTCTTATGCCAGAGTCAACCATTCTCAGCATTCGACGTTCTATACTTAATTCTCCAGGGACTTTCCATTTTTTTAGAACCTTACCAAATTTAATACTTGTGCCATCTATGAAGACGCTAATGATCGTCATTGTGTTCCCTTGTTACAATTGATGATACAGTGTTTTGTTGACTGCCTGTTTTTGTAAAAAATAATATTCTTAAACTGCTGGGCAAAAATTCGAAGAGTTCTCATGACCAAACAAAAACAAATTCAGTATGACAAGATGGTACAAATTAGGTTACGGCAATTCAGACATGAATGTCCATGAGTTATTTGCCTGGTGTTTCTTTTCTAATACATATGTAACAAAAGTCACATGTACAACATGTTACTCGGACTTACAATTTAAAATGCTCTAATGAATCTCTGCGTTGTATGTTGTCGTTCAGAGTTTCAATCAAGTCAATAAAAAATGGAAACACCCATTCAATATCGAACTGGACACACTTATGTTCAGGCAGCTTCAGCTTAAAAACAAAATTGATAGCAAATACACATTTCTAAAGTTTTCATTGTAATAGAACGACCAAAAGATACTTCTGGACTGCTACTGTGGACATAATGAGTTAATCAAAGTGCTGGTAGCGCTGAAAGAACAGGGTTTGTTCCTGGTAGGGGACCACCAGATGATACATACAAATAGCAAAGCTCTAGGTATCGTAGTTTTAGGCAAGAAGATTTTTATATGTTTTCCTTATGTAAGTCTATGTAAAAATTGTGACGCCCGGGACAGGGCCAAATTTGACTCCATGACCACAATGTGAGCTAAATCCCCAATGCCACGTACATTCCGGCAATTTTCATTAATAGTGGCCAAGCCTTGAGCACAAAGTGCCCAGGTTAGCTAAAACACATATCATGTAATTAGTTGCTGTGGTATAAATACAATAATCAAAGTAATTATGTACGTTGAACAAAATATGTCGAACAAACGACTCATAAAAACAGTATTTCTCACTATCAATGTGTTAATCTCGCAAAGCGCTTCGTAGTACGTAGTGACCCTGTAAAATTGCAAACGAACCGAATTATTTTGGACATAGGACAGAAACGATATCACATAGAACATGCATATCATAGTAGGTACCCTTGTAGACAATGTCATTCTTTGAAGTTAGCTAGTAGCTAATGTAGCCAAGTAAATGTACTAATATTTAAGCTAGTTGGCCTAAGGGGGGGGGCAAGATGGCAGACAGTGGGAAGACGATCATCAGCCCGTGAGATGTCAAAGAAGGAATGGACGTGGGACCAGGTGGTGCGTTGTGTCACAAATAGGACTGATGGCGTTCTTTGAAAATGACATCATGGACAACCAGCCCGAAGAGGAATTTGTAGGTTTGGTAGTAGTTCTCACAATCTCAAATTACCTTAAAATGAAATGTACACCACAATATCTACCTTCAACAAAGATATAGCATTCCCGACATAATATACTGAACTTACATGTTTTACAATAATAATAAAGACTTTATTTATAGAAGCAACATAGTTAGGCATTTGTCCAATCTTCCCTACAAGCCTTTGAAATTAAATATATTTACATAATATATACAACATTCACATTAAAAATGGCAAAAGGAAAAAACTTAACCATTCAATAATAAGGAATATACATAGAGCAATATAAAATAGTAATGCCAACTTAAAGAGGCGTTCCCTTTAACCCCTAACTTTTAAGTCGATTCAGGAATACTATACATTAAATGAGAATCATTATTGCTTAAACTCCTAAAATTTTCAACAAAGAGGTCCTACTATTTACCAAGAAAAGAATGAAAACATATTTCTGTAACGAGCCATTATTGTCCCGAGTTGTTTTCCTTTGACCACATAATAATAAATCGCTGGAAGCGATAAATTATTATTGGTGATTTAAATATATTTTTGACATTATAGAGACATATTTTCGCACACTTGCTTCTGACAAATTACGATAATTGATTGTGCTTTGTACATTTAGCTCATTTAATGTGATAATAGAGAAAAATATGCAAGTCATAGGGAATGCCTCGTTAAAATACGCATTTGCAATATCAGATACAAAGGTATCAACTCTCTGTATTTTTAAATACTGTAGATTGATTTTTCCAAAACATAATATAGTTGGTTTTGAAAGTTAGAAAAAATTTGCTGCGTGTATCTCTTCAGGTAAGATATTCCAAATCATGGGGCCAGAGTAATCGAGTGATTGTCGGTAGAATTTTAGATTTGGTTTCTAAACATAGATATTTTGTTTATAATTTGAAGGTCTTAATGTGCGAGTTTGAACCTCATGAATTTTCTGAAATTTGACGAAAAGCGGAATATGTCATGTCGACCAAAATAAAGTTGAAACTGCTTGTTTTACCATCATCACCGAGTACAATCGTTCAGTGAGTAGAGACGGCTGTGAACGCACGAAGAGATATGACCGGAGATGATCTCTTATAACCCCGTTTTCATATTATTATCTTGAAACGTATCAATTCCTAGCAGTTTCTTAGAACACTCGGGTCAAATGCGCTAGAAACCGCGATTCTTTGTACGTTAAACATTAAACTGTTCTATCTCACTGAAAAAACACATTTTGGCCAAATTATTTGCCATGTATGCTTCAAATATAAAACTCCACGTGTCTCATAACTTTTGAACATTCTCATTCTAAGCCAGCGAAATATAAAACCTCTGTCTAGAGATCAAAAATATTTAATATTCCATTACTTACTGACAGTATGTGTATCATAACTGTGTTTAGAATGAATGGCGTGAAAAATTGATTGCTAAGGTGACGCAATGGCCCGCCAGGGTAAGCTTGTGGTTTATAATTCGTTTTAATACTAGGGCATAGGGAATTCCCATGAAGTGTAGTTTAGAGGATTTCTGGCACATAATCAGATTATGTACGGAGTAAGAACATTAGCGTAAGTCCCTAGATAGTCATAAATCAATGTACATGGGTGATGATTGTGGAATAGTAATACCGAATGTAAAATATATAGACTTACAGATAGCAGCTTATATTTCACGGATAAGGTACACAGGATGCTAAATCTGCGCACATCCGGCAGTGACAAGTAATCCGAGTTCGACAACAATCAGTGATGATTGGCGCAAATCATAAGCGAATATAACGTGAAGCATTTTTACAATCACTACGTTTGTTATGAGAATGACACAACACACCAAAACCAACTGTCCAGGCCTTGGAGTTTTGTCGTCATGTTGGAATAGAGAACAAATTTATGTAAGAATAGTTCGTGACTGTTTACTATGATTTTGACAAACGCGTTGCACTCCTTTAGATATAATATTACTTCTGTGCGGTTGTGGGCAAATTTTTCTACATACTTAATCGTATGATTGCAAGGTCCTGGGGTTACAGTAACGTCAAAACAATTATGAATGAAGCTCATGGCATCAGACAAAAAAAACTGAATAGGTCAAACGAATTTCCTTGCGTAAAGTCATATACATTATGACGTTAATGAAAGCCTGGCTGGCCTTGATCTAACAGTTTTAGTTCAAACGCAAACGTCCAAATTACTTCATACTTGAAAGGTCATGAGGATATCTTGAAATAATCTGGCAGAAATTATGTGATGTGTGATACTCGGAAAAATGAGGATAACAACCTTCGTGCTTACTACTTGTGTATAATTTTATACTGGTCTAAAATAACAAAATCATGGTTTTACATTGCGGACTTGGGAAACTAGATCGGGCCTTACATAGCTGCGTTTTATTCGATCACTTGGGGGTCATCGTATTTTGGTATTTCGTTATGAAACAAGGCCATCCTGCTGTTTTACCGCGCGGACTTTAATGTTTTCGTTCGGTGATGTGTGTGTATTGTATAATTGTGGTACGGTGTTATGTGTTGTTACTGATGTGCTAAGAGGCTGATCAAGTTGAATGCCACCTTCCCTGTCCTGTCCGATTTCCTAATATTTACAGCATTTTCGTATAATGATAATGATAATGATGGTTAAACAAAATATGTAATGCAAAAAATGTCAAAGCCCTGCCCTTCCAATGCCTGCGGAGAACAGCTGATATTCCTTCTCCCTTACAAATATTGTCCCTGGGTATTGGTTCGGACAAAAGGTTAAACATTTCCCCGGCAGTTTCCCCGGCTATTCACTGCCTATTTCTTGGCCGTGGATACAACTGACCCTGGAGTAGTTAGTACAGGAAGGAAGCTCTTTCACTAAGGACTGTACGTATTGTTGCAATCTTTAAATACTAGTTATTTTATATAAGTAAACATACAATTTTATATAATTAACATATTTTATATCCCCGGATAAAGAATGACAATATCGGCTTGATATCGGCTGCCGATGTCGGACCGATATGTAATGTTTGCTGGGATATCGTGTAATTGTCGTACTATTTAATAAATCAAACATATCAACCAAGTGAGGTGGGTTTGACGTCAAGCATAGTTGTAAGTTTATTATATGGTTAACTGTCTGTGCGTTGGTACGTATCGTTTATTTCCGTCTGCTTACGTTATGTACGGAACCAGCTAGGTGGCGGGTGACTTCTGGTAAATAACGCGCACTGGTTTATTCAGTCTGCTTATGATAGCTGACTTAGTTACTTGGGTAAAACAAATCGGCTAGAACTACAGACGTGGGTAATAACCTAAAGTTAAAAGCTAGTGATAGTTTTGCTGCTTTGACTGTTCCTGATTAGTTCGCATCGTTTGCTGCTCAAGTAGTTTACTTTTAGTTAGTTGGTTGGAAGCTGGAAATCTTGGCTGTGACTATAAGATGGTCGTAGAGGTAAGTGTGGTGCACCATAAACTAGTTTAAAACCCCAGGTCAATTGTCGCTGTCCGTTCCAAGGCGGAAGCCTAATTGACAACCTTGCTTTATGCATGTTATATTGTCCACTTTCTAGTAAAAATAGAAAACTCCAAAAACACATGTTTGGCTAAGGGCATCCTTTCTTTCCCGTGTTTTTTGACTAAATGAGGCGACAGACGCTCGGGTGGGAGTTTGGGGGTTTGTGTCATGTTGTCTTAAGTTGGTTATTGTTTTAGTTGTTTCTGTTGACCAGTGTCCATGCCCCCGTCCCTTTTAACTTAACTGTGCAGTGTCGGTTTATCTTTGTTTACACGTGTCCTTGGAAGTAAATTTTCTCTGCCCTCTTTTTAATGTCCACCCCCCCCCCCTTTTATCATAAGTTGTATCCTGCGGAGATGCTGGATGAGATACTTTTTAATTAGGTCACTGTGCTGTTGATCACTATGGTAAATGTTTATGGCATATATATTTTCGAACTACTTGTAGCTAGATGAACTATTATGCCATAATATTCCCCTCTTTTATTGTTGCGGTTTGTCTCTTCTGCTGGGAGAGCAACTTTTTAAATTAGGTCATTATGTGGTAATGCCTTGTTTTGGTAGCTGGGGTCACATCGTTGGCATATTCTGGAGCAAAATGCATCTACAAATATGTAATGTTATTTCCCGCCAATTCCTAACTTGCCCTTATTACAACTAGGTTAAGTCGTAGTTGTGCCTCTTTGGTCGCATTAACGTTAGGTCACTGCCATTGGTGTTTTAAATTAGGTCACGGGGTGGTTGTGCATTATTTGGTCGCCGTTTTGGCACGGGTTTGTGATGTTTTGTCGTCATGCAGCGGGACCTTGTGGAACTTGGTCGAGTCTTGGCTGTGTTTCATTCGGTCTCATGCAATAACCGCATTTCTATCATTTCTTTGAGAAATTAGGTCATCTTGCATTTTTTCGGCAGGGACTTTGATTTTTCATTGTGTTTTTGGCTTATGTGTGGACATTGCTCAGTGCAGTTGTGTTGTGGTTTTTCTGATTTCTGTGGTCGGCTGGTTTGGTTGAGTGCTACCTTCCCTGTCTGGCTTCCTCATTCCTTTTTTGTATGACATGCGGCTATATACGGAATCGTCAAGCTTGTGAGTGTGTTTCAAGAGCCATAGATCTGTGTTGTCGAGTTGTAGTTTAAAATAGAGAGAAGGTATTAAACGGAAATATAGGTTTGGTTGTTGCTAGTGCGATGCGGCTCTACATACGGAATTGTCCTACTCGCAAGGGTGTTCGTCGAAAAATAATTCTAGCTCGTTCCGCTTGCACCAAAACATTAACTCTATTCATCATAACTTCTGAGAAATGGTCCCAATCGTTTCCTTAATCAGTCCATTAATTTGCCAAATACGGGTAGTACTAAACAATAATAATGTAAAATAATAACCTTCATTCATCGTAAAATGTTCGTATATAATATTAAGGCGGTCCTGGTCAGAGAAAATTGTGTTTTGGTCAGTGAAAAGTCAGTCAGGGAATTTTTTCAACCATAGTTTCTGGCAACCCTGTGTAGTTGAACGTTTAAAACGTTTTCCAGCCACGTTTTATATTAAGTAAATTCTCAGTACGTTTAAACTATTCTAAGCTGACTTGTCCAAAATTCTTGTCCGACCCCTTACGTTAGTCTATATGACTTATGTTGTACCAGATTATTCATGTATATCATACTTGTATATATGTGATTGTTTGTAAATATTGAATGTCAGTTAAAGCTATATTATCTGGCCTTGGTGTTAATTGGTGACCCTGCACGTTACAATACCTTCATTTCACCGAATAGCATCAGGAATGATGTGTCGAGAGAAAGGAATAAAATAAGAGAAACAAACATGTTTCATAGTCGACCTTTAGTAAACGATGCTACTTTTTTCAGTGTTTACCATAAATTAGGTAGAGCTTTCCGATATAACAAAATAGAAATAGTCGCTTTGGGCAACATGCGGTAATGAACTAAACACTGCTTTGTCTATAACGTTTCAGTGAATTGAAAGAGAAACTATATACAATAATAGTGTACATGTGTTTCCCTTCGGTTTTTGCGACTTATTTAACATGCTACAAAATGTAGCAGACTGTGACGTTATTGATGTATTTCACATCTTAACTGTCTAGAACTAGCCTTATGATGATCCTTATTTGACACAAACTTTCCTTTTTTTCGCTTATCAACTACACTTGCTTTTTTGGAATGTATGACAATTTAAATAATTGTTTCAATTTAGATAAATACGAGATCGTACAGTGTAAATAAATACCGAAAGATATGCAGATCAAACCAGAGAGTACTTGTTATAAATGACCATCATCGCTGTGAAATTACAATAAGGACATATGCATTCTTACTTATGATTTCCATCCACCTATCCATCCACCTTAGTGTACCCCTGAGTGTAATATGTCACAAGCATGCAACGTTATAACATATCGACAATGTTATATGGGTTATCGTTATATATAAGCACACTATAGAACGGGAGATCAAACGATACGATGTATAAAACAGTGATGCAGCTTTGACCGTAACATATCAGTGATAACATCTACGTCCATTTGATTTATTGGATACTTTGATTAAAAAGCTATTCTATTATGTATGATCTGATAATTTCTTTGCTTACTTCCTGTGATAGATGGCCATTGTTCCTGTGACTAATACTCATGTTGGATTTTCATTTAAATCATTTATTTTATACAATAGTTCTGCTAGGAAATATAATAACGCTTTGTGTAAGATCTGTCTCCATTGACTTGTGAATGGAAGAAAAGATGTGACATATTGCGGGAGACTATATCCATGAAAATTTGGTAATGTATACACACGGATATTGTTATAGCTTGCCCACATTGACATGAGCTTGACCTATTGATTAGCATAATTTAAAAGTCGATATATTGTCTACGTTTATAACACCGATTGTATGTTTTCATAATCGGGGAGTATCACGAAGACGCTCGACTTGTAATATAAACACAAATCTGAAATACCGATATTGCACGATTTGCTTGCGGAAATTGATATATTCAACGCAAGAACATTGTAATATAGTCTTGCATAAAGGTCAGGCTCAGGTCAAAATAGCCAAGCTATAACAATTCATAAACTATAATATGATGTAAATGAATATCATTAGTCCAGTCAGTGAAGTTAAAGAAGTATGGTCAACCTCCAACAAATTGCAAAGTTTCTTGAGTTTCTTTGCATTTTCATTATCTTCAGACTATTTCAAACTCGTATGCAAGTTCAGTGGGTAAAATCGTAACAGTATACATGTTTAAGGTAACTTTTGGTAGCAATTTCAGCATTTTCCTTATTTCATACTACATGGGGAATTCAAAGTTCTAATAATTACGCTGTAAGTCGTTAAAATATTCACTTATTGCACATAAAAGTGATGTTGTTTTAAAGATACAACCTTCCGCTATCGAATACAAATAATGTTATTATCATCAGACAATTTATATTTCATATAATGTGCCATATTACGTCTAGGTATACTATTCAAATGTCCACAAAATGACTCAAAATAGCACTTGGAGGGGAAACTTACGTGTTTTTCGTTTCTTAAATATAAATTCAATGTGTTTAAATTTTACACATATCATGTGTTGTATACATGTGTGTCTAATGGAAAAATGATATTTGTGTTTGGACAGTATACATTAATTTTAATATACAGGATTCCATTGATGCGGGGAAATAGTGATTGTTTTAACTCAGGTAATTTCACAGATGACCGAATTTTTGGTAAGATGATCATTGTTACTAAATTTTACAAGTGTAAAGTCGAAATTGCGACACCCTAGTGATGGTATCTTGTTTTTCTATGATTTGACCTAGTGACCTAGATTTTGGTCCCGGTTGACCTAAAATCTTACTTGACCTAGATTAGGTTACGATGAGCATTGCTACCAAGTTTCACAAATATCAAGCAAAAATTGCAACCCATAAGCACGTTTTAAAAATCAAAACAAGTCAAGAATTATTTTCATCAAAAGTTGCAAATATTGCGAAAACATGTGACAATTCAATATATTTGTAGATTTATCTCAAAAAGTCCCACGAATATTCACTTAAGACATTTTGTTCACTGCAAAGGATAGTTTTATGTACCATTTAAACACAAAACTGTTTGTTTTGAAATTAGTTATGTATTAGTTACATATTGATTAAATTTTGCTTTCGGTTTCCTTGTTGATAGACAGCATTTTATTCTATATAATCAGGGAGGTATATTCCTTGATATAATACATCAAAACCATCCATTCCCAATAAAAGATAAAACACCATTGAAACGTAACTTTATATTTATTTTACATATGTATGAGGTATCAGTATTAGATCAATAAATTAAATATGAAATATAAAAGTGAAGTTGAAATATTGGCGTAATGTACGTCCGCTCAAACACTATTTGGACGGGTACATGCTCCAGTTTATACGAGCGCCAACCCGATGTACACTCGGCAAATTTCTAATTGGTCACTGTTTAAACTCATATATTATTGTACATACCAATTGAGAAATATGTTAAGTATACGTAACTCATTCGGCCTTAAGTTCTTAATCAAATTAAATTCGTGTTTAACATAGCCTCGTAACCTGTTCTGAGTTATGGCCCATTGTGTGTGAAACAGTGTTTTAATGTTTTATGCAAAACCTGTTGGTGGAAATGTGATAAACTGTAAAAATATAAACCAATATGTGATCGCCAAAACAGAAAAACAACAAGTTTTGCTAAAATATTTGTGCATTAAAAAGATATACAGCTCTGAAGTTGAAAATTCTGAAATTATCTCCCTTTTAATTGAAAACAGAACAACATTAAATCCTCAAAATAATGATACACACGAGTGATAGATAAGTCAAATTTTGTACATTCTTTCTTTCATTAATTATCTTCTTTGCGCTTCAATTATGGCAAGTTATCAGTGCGTTTTAACACTATAGGCGACATTGATTTCCTATGGCGAATTACATTGTAACTGTCAGAAATCCAGATAAATCTTAAAAGTTGATGTTTTTCATTTCATTTCACCGCCTCAACCATACAACCTATTGGAGTAAAACTTTGTCATATAAATTAAGAACTGCCTGCTCGTCGATATGAGATGATGGTTTATTATGTTTTTTGTTTAGAAATAGGGTTATTTATAAATGCATTTATCCATTTTTTATGTGATTTCTGGTTCTGAGGGTTTTTGTTTAATATCTCAAATAATTGAGAGTGAGAACAACAGAATCTGCATCAAATATTCATGTTTGTTTTGTTTACACATTTCTTTTACATTTACTATTGACAGAATTATATTTTGAATAATCATTGACCGAAATTTTGGCAATATCTTAGGTGACCAATTAGAGATTTTGTTCAGTGTAAACATTATAAAGTCAACCAATAGAACTGTGTTTATGTTACTAAATTGTCAGCCGAATCACACCGTTTTACATTGCAAAAATAATTTAAAAACAAGCAATTCTTACTTCCGCGAGTTTTGAGCTCATAAACACAGACAGCTGTCTTCTTAGGGCCATCTGATTTCCATGCATCGGATTGAACGGTGTGCGAATGGTGATCAAGCTTATACTAGAGGTGCCCAACTTATATTTGAACAGGGTTGAACTTCCCATATTTTCAACATGGCATTGTATAGTCAAAAAGTCTGTATTCAATCGTATGCATCAATTTGTCAATTAACATATACACCCATTGTTTTTGTATTTATAATTATGTTAGAACCATATTTTTGTACGGGCATCTTTTTGAGCTTTTTTATGACTGAAAAAAATCAAACTAATGTGGTAAATATAATATATATATATTATATTAATTGTCTCTCATAGGAAAGAAATGTTCTTTGTATAACAAATAACTGACTCGTAATTCAAATTTTCTGGCCCATGCCCTTCATCAGGATATATTTCCATTTTCATGTATTTAAGTTACATCCATTCTAATTTATCATAATGTTGTTCGTTCTGATCAATTCGGTTTTTATCCAATGGAAAATACCTCTGACATAACAAGGCGACATTTTGAACTACTTTTAGTCACATGATTCGAAAATGGCAGCTCCCCCAGTTACGTTTATACAACATGTACACGTACATACGGCAACAAATATGTTAAATTTTAAACTTGAAAAAGAGGACGACAGCTGCTAAATACTAGAATTGAAAACAAGAATACAATTATAATTGTATAAACTAGGAAATAACGCTACGAAATAAAAGTTCACACAACGTCGCGTTTACGTTGACGCCAAATAAACGTCATATCATTCATGACGTCATGTGATAAACAAGACGTAAATTCCATTCATAATACGCGCTAGATATTATTTTTCTACAAAGATATTTGACATTTTCTTCGCGATACGTCCTGCTATGCCGTAGGAAGAATAAAATTGATCAGAACATATAAAATAACCATCGTACTGATGGATACATCAGGTGTTATTTTCACGCGGATGTAGCTGTCTTTAATAGTGAGGGCGAAGTTCCGGCGAACGATATTGGTGTATTTCTACACTTATTTACGAGGTGTATTTACCGGAGACAAACGGAAATGGCCGAGCTTTTACGATTGAATGTTATTATGACGTGGCGTCATTTCCTGTATCACAACGCACCAAATGACGTTACGTCATTTCCTGTACTTTTACATACATTTGCTCTTGCATCCATATCATATGATATAATTACCGCTCATGCATATGTTCTCATATAATATCAATTTAAATCACCTCATACATACATACATTCTCTTGCTATCACTCTCTTTCAAATCAAGACAAAACCTCACATTATACATATAACATCAAAATACACGATCATTGCTGTAACTACTCTCATACAGACTCATACCATATGTACATGTTGATTCACTACACAGACTCACTTTCTGATACATAAAATTACTGTTACACCCCCATAACATAAGGAAAACGACCTGAGGGTAACACTAATAGAGCGAGTGCACACTGAAGGAAGGACATATAGACAGTTGGTAGAGGAACAATGGATAAAGAAGTTAGGTGCCAGAACACCAGTGGGGTGTAATGTGCGTTGCTACAATATATAGAACTGTATACCAATATAACAAAGATACAAGGATAAGTTATACTGGGTGGAACTTTGCATACAAGTATTTGGGTAATAATATGTAATTGTGTGACAGGAATAACTTATAGAAGAACAGTGATAATGTATAGTTTGGAGAATTTGACCTGATCCTGATTTTCATATGATTGACTTAATAACATGTTTCCTGTTTTGAAAATCGATGAATATCAATTTCTATTAACTAATCTCAAAAGTTTGATTGGTATTAATATAATACTTTAGGTATTTCTGTGATGTTCCCCCGATATGGAGGCATTCTCATTTTTCTATTGTGTTTATAAAAATATATATGCAACATATCGGCTATTAAAATTTAGGTGAAATGAGGATCGGCATCATGCCAAGTTCATAATACTATACATGGTATTAGTTAACTATGATACACAGCTAAATGAACTTTTTATTGGAAAGGTATTGCTTTTTTAAAATGAATACAATTGCAAGAAATTATTATTTGGAATATGCAATGTTTTTAAATAATGTTTCCGGTATATACACATGTATGTATAAATGTGAGATTATGTAAATGTATGAATGTAGGTTGTATGGGGGTGTAACAGTAATGTTATGTATCAGAAAGTGAGTCTGTGTAGTGAATGAACATGTACATAAGGTCTGAGTCTGTATGAGAGTAGTTACAGCAATGATCGTGTAATTTGATGTTATATGTATAATGTGAGGTTTTGTCTTGATTTGAAAGAGTGTGATAGCAAGAGAATGTATGTACATGTATGTATGAGGTGATTTAAATTGATATTATATGAGTACATATGCATGAGTGGTAATTATATTATATGATATGGATGCAAGAAGAGCAAATGTATGTAAAAGTACGGGAAATGACGTAACGTCATTTGGTGCGTTGTGATACAGGAAATGACGTAACGTCATAACAACATTATGATAAATTAAAATGGATGTAACTTAATACATGAAAATGGAAATATATCCTGATGAAGGGCATGGGCCAGAAAATTTGAATTACGAGTCAGTTATTTGTTATATAATGTGGTAAACATGTATCATGTGTAATTAATGTTGCTTTATCCTTAAGATTCCAATTCTTTGGATGCAGCGTTGTTTGACTATGGCCATTACTGTTCTCGTGCAATAAACATGAAATACGTGTTCTTTAGGTACCGAATGGTTTGATTGTGTTAGTATATGGTATTGAGCCTTGACCAAAACACCATGATTCGAAAATTGTCGCCAGAAAAGCCATGTGGGGTTCATTTTGTCCAAAAATGTTTTTAACATAAATGGAATACTATCGTGCGCCGATTTGTCTGTTTGTAGAATAAATATGAGGTCTATGTGATTAGGTATAACAAACAACATCACATGTAATGAAACGATGAGACGATTGTCTCCCTTTTTTGCGCTTGTGAACACCGATATTTTCGGGGTTTGGCATGTAATATTTGCGAAATTTCTGTTTTGATAGTTACTATGGATACTCCTTACCTCATTTTAGTTATTTGGTTGGTCCTAGTCATCATACTCCCAATGAATACGATTATCAAACAAATAGTGACTTGTTGGCATTTTTTAAATATTTTGTGTTATATCCATTATGGGTGCAACACGACTCATCAGCTAACCTACTTAACCCTTTCGCTGCCAAGCTAAAAACGTTAGTTTGCCAACGTCGTTTATGACGTCGTTCGATAAACAACTTTTTGACGTGATGACGTTCATTTTGCGCGTCTTCGACGACGTGATTTTTCAATCAGTTTCCAATTAAGATGGAATAGACCATTTTCGAAAAAAAAGCGCTCATCAGTCGGATGTTGCTGATATTTTGCAATCATATAGTACCAAGTGTTGGCTTTCGAATGTCGTTGGATTTAGGGATAAATAATACGTTCCGAGCGATATATAGTGCCATCTAGCAGGACGTATTTTTTGCGTGGTTTTCGTCGTATTCGATCAATATTTATATGATACAATAATTCGTAGCTTATATCTTTCATTTGTCACTTTTGTACTATTTTTCATTTGAAAATCAGTGTTTTTGATAAACAAGATTTTAGAATTAAACGTTCATTGGCCATTTGCATTAAGATACAAGATTTTCGAATTGAGATATATGCCTACAAATGAACTTTTTCCTCCTTTAAAGGTTGTTTGCCACGGGATTCTTCTTCCCGTAAATGGAAAATCCGTCTCGAATTTCAGTACACAGCGATAAAATATGTCATGCCCGAAAAACTGTTGGACATAGACCTGGGAAAAAACTCGTGTAGTTAAAAACAAATGTCAGTCTGCAATTCCAAAATCTCGCATGTGAAATTCACCAAATACTAGACACTTGGCTCTTGTCTAGACATGTTCATTCCATAAAGGTACTAAAAAGGAAACTTTGTGCAAAAATCCCAATTGATTCGTTGATTGCATTTTTATAAAAACAGTTGTTTGTCTCTTCTGAAAACCTGCACATAAATTATACGAATAATTCGATGCCGACCGACGATAAGCATTCGCATTGATCTGGTTTTCAAGTAAAATATACCGCGGTAAATACATATTATTTACGTATGGTAGGCTACCGCGGTATCGTATATATGCGGAGAACTGATACCGCGGTTACCCGGTACTCTGGGAATACCACCCAGCTGAAAAATAAAAGTACAATGTATTTCGATATATATCATACCACTTTTTACAAATCTGAATTCATAACTTAAATTTATTCAAGCATATTTGTGTCTGTACCACTTTTTTATTTCCTAAAAGTAACTTTTATGATCTCAGTCCCATTCAACCAGCGTATTTTTCATCTGAAACATAGTCTGTGATTTTGACTTGTATGAGACTGATGTTCAACTTTACACAGGCGTATGAATTGGTATCTGGGAGGGCCAACCGCTCATGTGTTGTGGCCGCCGAATATACATGTAACAACACGCTTGATGGACGGGATGAATGTACAGTTTGTAGACCGGCGCATGTTGGAAAATAGAACACTCTTGTTACCGGTATTTTACTTTGAGTAACACATATTGCTATAACATCAAGTGAAGCTTCAGGTTCTACAAATCACCCGAAAATGAATTAGTATCAGCGCAATGTGTTATGTTTTTTCTCAGGAGTGTTTATTCCAACTAGGTAACTTAGACTGATAAATCGCGGAAAAGGATTCGACCGCCCCCCCCCCCCCTTATTCACTTAGATAAACAATACGCTTCACAGCACATCATATGACAATTAACCTAAACTTTATCATACGTTTTTTCGCTACAGTGCGCAATTTTTTATAAGAAAGACAACGGGCGTATTTAATGCAGTCAGAGGTCGGAACGCCAAATGACGCGGTCGGGAAAAACGTATATTGGTGCCACAAAATAACGTGCTGTATCTACGTACTCGTATCGATTCCAAATAAGCAGACACCTTCGTCTTTTCATATCACTATCTCTAATCCATGTGATATACATACTAGTATAAAAGTTTGTTACGTAACAATGAGTTTTATGGATAAACACCTGTGGGCCTTAAAAGATTGTAGATCTATTTATATCCAAAGATTTTATTGACATCTCACCTGACAAATGTTTCGTAGTATCATTAGACACGCATTGAAACGTAGCATACATACAATAGTTGTGTTACCGAAAAGAAAGAAAGAAAATAGAATGAAAATTTAGCGGCAGCGCAATTGTAGCGCAATTTTAATTTGAGCGTAAACGCGCGAAAATAAACGCATGTTTAAGCGGGAAACGTCACGTCGTATTCAATATAACGGAAATGACGTCACTAAATAAACAACATTTAAACATACCTTTTATCATTAAGCCCCTCCCTGTTGGTGTTAAATGACCTTTGGAACGTTTATGACATGTCTATAAATGATATATAGATGGGCCAAATAATTGGCCCTTTGGCAAATTAGAGTACCCCATTGGGGCCAAATAATTTGCCCTCTGGCAGTCTAAGGGTTAAAACGTTAGGTTCACTAGCAACACGCACTGGTAATAATATCAAAGATTAATTCCGATTAGTTTAGTCAATAAGAGAACATTTTATTATAGCAATGACTTTTCACAAGTGCAGTTATCCCTACTGAAGCATTACAAAATGATAATAAAAATCAAACAGGGAAAGTACTATACAGAGGTAGTAGATCTCACAGACAAAACAACTACACAAACAAAATTGAAAGTGAAAATAAGATTATAAGTACAGGTTACATGGATAGAAATTAAAATGACCAGGGTATAATGGAACAGACTAGCCACCAAATAAGATAGCAGCCTAGTGCATCAGTGCATACTGTAAAACAGAGGTATTGACAAGCCGTAAAGAAATCTGCGACAGCCCTTAGTCAACTAAACTAGAGAAATACACTGACTGTATAATCTGAATCAAGCATACGAGGGTCATTCAATATATTCGTAGACAGTCGTTCTCATTTTATTATATTTATGTTTAAATAATAATTTCTTATACCATAATAAACATCTATCTATTACCTACCGTAGATACAAATTTATCTTTGATTTTGCAACACAGAACATGTCATCAGTCGTTGTATTACCATAGTAACGCGCTACCACCCCCGACCGACGTAAAGTAACCTTTTCACTAGTTCAACTAGTTATAAATTCCGAATTAATTAACTTACATCCCCACATGTTTGCCAGATTATTGCAAGATATTATCATAGTATTTGGTGAAATTATTAAGTTGTTTGGACGTTTGGGTTTGAATTGAGAAGTTTTTAATCTATCCCCGTCACGTTTTCATTTACGTTAAAACGCCGATGCATTTACGCAAGGAAATTCGTGAAACTATTAAATCGTGCACTTGTCACACATTATCTGCTAATGAGAGCCAACGGAGAACACGCAGTATTCATTGTTTTAGAGGCAAACTCAATTTTTTGAAGAGCAGCATAGTTTTAAAAATGATACAGGGATCGAACGAAATTTGCAAACATAGGGACGTTGAGGAAACGCCAGTCAAAATATGCGAGGCTTTCGATTTAGCATACAGCCATTATGTCTAGCTTAATCCTTAACTTTGAATACATAAGCTGTTGTGGTAGATCTATTTAATAATATACAACTTAAATACTTATGTTTAATTCCATGTGAATGACAAAATTCAGTTTCGGATTTACCATTTGAGAAATGTCAAAACGTCAATAACGTCGCTGACGTCAGAATATATTTGCGTTGTGATGTGGTTGCGGTAAGGTAGTAGTTTTGTTTGAGTCACATTTTCTTAAAAAATGCGTCGTTTCGTGCAAGATTGTCTGCACTTGTGTCAGAAACGCCGTAGTTCAGTGTTGTATAATTAGTTATTCTCTGTGTCAATGTGTATTAAAATGACGAGTCCAGTCCACGATTTTTTTGTATGACCCTCGTATACATGTACACTGGTTCACAATGATTGACACTCGGCAAAATATTAAAACAATTTCATGTCGTGAATCATGTGTTTGATAATTCTATCAATGTGATGTATCAAACGTTAAAAGTGTATTCTAGTTTCATCAGTACTGTCGATTGCACGTTGCAAATACCCGTCATTACAAATAAACACACGTAGTAAGCTACACCTCCTTATGAAACGTTTAACACCATCAGCACTACCTTTTCGTCTTATCATATTTCATCCTGATACAATTGTCTCGATAGATATACGATATCCAGTCTTATTTATTGGAATCCAGAATGTCCAAGTAGCTTAAAAATGAATAGCGACATAATTTTCAATATGGCATTGCTATTGCGAGATCATCCCGTGTGTTTATTCTGCAGCAACTGATGGATTGGAAACGTCATACCGAGGTCATCATACGTTGAAGATCTGTAGCTGTTCGATGTAGTGTTTTCTTTAGTATGTTTGTCTGTCTTAATTACTTGCACTTGTTCATGTCCCTTTGTTGCGTTTGCCTTTTCGTGCTCAGTTTAGTTGAATGCTGAATGGCCTGATATAAATATTTATTGCAGACTGGTCCGGTGTATTGTACAAATATGTGTGTACAAAACATTCTGTATGTATGTATCGTTTTTTTGTCGTTTAAATTATACCAGCAGCATAAAACAAGAATTAAGGATTACGATATAATTCAAGCCAATAGGAGACATACACGCTCTTAGATGGGTACGCGACAGCACTTAAGTTGAATCATGTCACGACACAATCTCTGCCAGACAACGATATCTGAAACCTTACTTTACAACCTAGATTTATGAGACAACGGGGAATATTTCAATGTTTTATATGCCATCAGTAGAGACAACACGACTTAAAATATGTATCTTTGTCGTTGCACAATAAGTTTAAATAAACCTACTATAACCGTCTAGTGAATTGATATTAGGTTGTTAGTCCACATGGTGACCCTAATGTGACATGGATTTGTAACAAAAAGTAATGATGTTGTCAGACCATGAAATACAAATATTTAGAAAACAGTTTGTTCAAAGATAATATAGTACTTGACCCAACTTTTTCAGGCGAATTTAAGAAAAATATAATTCAGTAAATACCTGAAATTCAACGACAGGGTTGGTCTGGTAATTAAGAACGTTTCAACGACAACATTGTATTTTACATAAAAGTGCAATGTTATTTACATAATGACTGGCCTAAATTAATCAGTTATGCGACGGACGTACTGACGAACGGACAAGCTGAAAACTGTATACCCCCTTACAACGTACGTTGTGCCGGTTGTATAATAATTAATAAAAAGAAAAGCATTCAAAATTCATTAATAAAGCATTGACTTTTCTTTTGAATTCAGTGATATACGTTTTTTGTTTAGTATTATTAGCCAATATATTTGCAACATGTGGCATCGCGATTTACGTAGAAATACACAAAACACAGTTAAAAAGTTCAGTTACCAATTTTCTAGGGCCCTTTCAGCTGTTAGGCCGCTCGAGCACCCTTTGACATTTCAACTTCCCCTGGTCATTGGGCTACATATGGAAACCTACACTCGTGTCTCCCTGTGGAGACTATTTCTCTCCTGTGGTGTGGCAGCCTACATCGATCTGCGGCACCAAGGAATAGACATTGCCCTCACAGGTACCATTTTACACCATGGTGGAATGGAGCTGTGGGTCTTGCTCAGAGAAATTAACCAGTGGTCCAGAGTGGGTCGAACCCGGGACCTTTCGATCCTCCTTCCACCTCTAGGCCACCGATTCCCACTTAAAACTATGATACAAGCACACGTACTTCGTCAGATTGTGTGGAAATCTGCATATAGACGGGGGATGGATGTAATTGTATCATGGTATAAGTAACAGAGTTAGGATTGGTTTAAAAATATCCTTTATGGGGTCAAAGTTTCAAACATCGCGTTTTTCGTCAAAACACGCACACATTTCTCCCCGAATAATACACGATTTTGCTTAGAATTCTGTGTGCTGATACCTCTTTTAGCTGCGAATAAATGTGTCCACTTTGTTTTGTTCGGATCCTGCAAAAGGAATTTTAAAAAAAGCGATACTTACTTCCGTAAACACAGACAGCTGTCTTCTTAGTGCCATCTGATTTATATGTATCGGGTTGTACGGTGTGGATACCGCGGTTCGTATGCACGTGGTAACATGGGGAAAGAATATCGTTCGGGATTGTTGGCTAAATACCCGGTAAAATTGACATTCTAAATAAATTCATCAAAATCAAAGTCCGTGTGATAACAGTGTGTTCGTATTATTCAAAAGACAAGAGTATCCGGAAAAGGTTTTATTTTTTTGCTAATATGAAGCTGTCATTTGAATGTTAAATGCCAATTTGACGTCACTTTCACGCTAAATTTTAAATTGCTCCACACAAAGATATGGACATATCCTGTTTCGTTTAAAGATTCAACATTATTTTGAGATACCATAGAAATACAAAAATCAGTCAAAAATCGTAAAAAACTTGTTTTGACGCATTTAATGACTACGTGTAAAATGACGTCAGATGTCGTCTCAAAAGACGCGGCATTAGAAACATAAATATTTTCGTGAATTCAATGCAAATGTTGCATGATGTTGCATGGTTAAAAAACCTCAAAATAGACAATTATTTGATAAAATCTTACCCGTTTTATTGACGTGCCAGTTTCGAGCATTCTTATCACACGTACATGGTATTCAATTAACATTCGCACTGTATATTATGGACTATTTGTATGGCTTTATGTTTGGTGGGTTGTTTGCTAATTGTGTATGAAATAATTAAAATCAAAATTCGCATATTTGAGTAGTCCGCACGAAAAAAATAGGAATTTGTCATTTACGTCATGCATCACTGATTTCTGCGATCAAGACGGGTTTTCTTCCGTGTTAAAGACCATTGCCCAAATATGATATCTGTTAAGTTCTTTTTAGTTTAAATGAGTTATTCCGGACTTATTCTAGTTCTTAAAGTGTGTACTTAGACCATCCGTCAAGTGTATATAAGTAATAGAAAGAGAACGCAAACGTGAGGTTGCCTTACTTCGTCGAGGGCAGAGCCCGAGACTAAATAAGGAAACCGAGTGTTAAGTTTCTCTTTCTGGCTTATATCATTGGCTGTCAAATTGTATTGGGCGTGGCTAGATATCACATAACGGTACATTGTCCTCGCTGACCGATTAAATTTCCAATACCACGAAGTGATATTAAGGGCACGGAGTATGACTTGGAGATTGTGCATGTTTTTCAAGAAAATTACACCTTTTCTTCTTTCTGTTTGCAAGGTCATTGAAGTTTTGCATGATACAAGCTCATGAATGTATTTTATAATCATCTCTTTGTAAGATTTCATTCCTTATACTACTGGCTAAGTCCCCGACAACAGACTTGGACTTTTAATGTCATGTTTACTTTGATTGTGAACGAGCAAGATTTGCAATCCAATTGCTGTCATATGCTTCAACAAATTTTGAAATTTATTTGTGTCTAGCCTCAAGTGCAAATGTAATATTATCATAATACAATGCCTACTTTATCCGACAAAATAAATTTGAAAGAAAAAAACATTTTTGAAACTTTACTTCACCATAGATTACACTCTATTACCTTAAAGTTGTAGACCCCAGGACGTACTTTTCAAGCACGGACATCACGGATTATTTTACGGTTAACGTATAAACAATGGTACAATGCAAAATCATTGAATATCGTTGGGATGAAATTTTGTGGTTTGGGTAAATATGACCATTTCGATGGGACTTTAATTCGTGGATTTTACATTTCAGGTAATTAATACGAGGGTAAAGTTTATTGTTCGAATGGATTTGATTTCGAGGTTGAAGGTGCACCATAAAGGTCGAGAAATTTAATCGCCCACGAAAATTAATGATTTACAGTATGCGTGCGATAACTTTCAGTGCAGGATAATATTATCATGCACTGTATTTATTGCACTCATTCCTTTGAAATTTAAGTCCCACCCCCTGGATTATCATTGGATTTAGCGCCACCCCTTCAGTTAACATCACGTAGCCATGATATAAGGAAGTAAAATGTATTTATGTTTCTTCGTGGTTATATACTAGTATAATATATATATTACTGAATGGCCAATCCCGCGGCGAATGGATTAAACTTTAAAAATGCAGTCACGGCTCAATGCTCGAAATCGAACTATACATGTAGTGTTGCTATCACCTGTATGTATAGAGAGTTGATCTCTCTCTTTATACAGTGATGTATCTATGAAGTTTAAACAATACTCTTACTGTTAACTACGGCAGATATTATCTGCACATTCAGATTTGTGAAAGTAGCGATTTGATTTGATGATGTAAAATTTACATCGACATGATCCCATAAGAACTATGGTCAGATCCTATACAAGTGCAAGGTAGTGGAGCTAAACTGGGTCTGATTTATATGAGCTTGGTGGGTAAGCGTCTGCTTCGAGTGCAGGAGTCACATACGTGATTCAGACCGCGTCATGCCAAACATAATTACCACTATTGTTCTTGTTAAACTTGGAGCTAAAAAAGAAACTGATTATTTTTCTTTCACTGCATAGCTTCAAAAATGAGGCAACGAGAGAGATAAATATAAGTGGGGCAAACTTGTTTCATTATCGACCTAAAGTAAACGAAGCTACTTTTTAAAGGGTTTACCATAAATTAGATAGAGCTCGTCGATATAACACAATGGAAATAGTCGCTTTGTAGTCCAGTCATTTTAACTTTTAACCTCAAACTAATTGCAAAACAAACAGTTTTGTGTTCATATGGTGCGTAAAGCTATCCTTACCAATGTACAAAATGTCCTAATTGAATATTTCTGGGACTTTATGAGATATTTACAAATATATTGAATTGTCACATGTTTTCGCGATATTTGTCACTTTTGAAGTAAATAAATCTTGACTTGTACCAGTAACTTATTTTAACATCGTGCTTAGAGGTCGCAATTTTGGTCTGATTTTTATGAAATTTGGCAGCAATGATCACCGGAAGCTAATCTAGGTTACATAAAATTTTGGGTTAACCGGAACCAAAATCTAGGTCACTAGGTCAAAACATAGAAAAAACAAGATATAGTCACCAGGGGTCGCAATTTCAACCTTACACTTGTGACGTTTAGTCACAATGATCACCTTACAAAAATCAAGGTCATGTATGAAATTGGATTAACCTGAGTAAAAAACTAGGTCACTAGGCCAAATTATAGAACAAATCTTTAGAATGCACCCTTTTTACCTAATCTTTATGAAACCATGTCACATGGATCATGAAGACAAAATGTAGGTCAAATTAAATATTTACTTATCATGAGTTAAAACTAGGTCACTAGGTCAAATAACAGACAAACCTTCATGCGCAAAAAAGTCGCATCAATTATTTTCACCTATTGACCTAATTTTGACCCAAATAACTCAATAACATACTTGTCTTAGATGTTTTGATATGAGCATTGTGACCAAGTTGCATAAATATAAGACCAAAATTGTGAATTTTGTACCTACACAACGTTTACCTTTGATTTTAACTAGCGACCTACTTTTTGACCCCGGATGACCCAATTTATAACTTTGACCTAGATTTTGTTGATATTATTATTGTGACCAAGTTTCATAAATATAAGGTCAACATTATGACCTCTAGCGACTATACAAGGTTTTGCAACAATTTGACCTAGTGACCTAGTTTTTTACCCTTGATCATCCATTTTCTACCTCGGCCTAAATTTTGTTCAGATGATCACTCTGACTAAGTTTCATAATCATAAAGTCAAAATTGTGAATACAAATGCAATTGTGGACGACCAGACAAAGAGAACAATCACTATTTCTCCAGAATCGATAGATTCGTGTACATTTTGTATGTTGTCTGTATTGTATACTGTCCAAACACAAATATCCTTTTTCCATAAGACACACATGTATACAACACATGATATGTGTAAATTATAAACAAATTGGATTAATATTGAAGAAATGAATGAAACTTTTGTTTCCCCTTCCAAGTGCTATTTTGAGTCATTTTGTCGACATTTGAATGGGTAGTATACCAACACGTAGACTGGCATATATATGAAAAGTAAGTTGTCTGATGATAAAATAAATATTTGTATTCGATAGAAAAAGGTTGTATCTTTCAGAAAATATAAGCTTTAAGGTGCAATTAGTACATATTTAACGACTTACACGGGAATTATTAGAACTTAAAATTCTCCATGTAGTATGAAATAAGGAAAATGCTGAAATTGCTACCATAAGTGACCTTAAACATGTCGATTTTTTTGTATTTTCCCCACTGAACTAGCATATTTGACGTTTTGTCTGTAGTTGACAATAGTCTGCAGATGATGAAAATGCAAAGAAACTCTGTTTTGCAATTTGTTTGAGGTTGACCATATTTTTTAGCTTAAATGACTGGACTATTGGGCAACATACGGTAATGAACTAGACATTGCTTTGTCTATAACATTTAAGTGAATTAGAAAAGTAACCATAGACAATACTATTATATTTATAGTTCCCTTAGGTTGTTGCAACTAGACTAATAGTTTAGCAGACTGAGACATAATTGGTGTATCTCGCCACTGAAATGGCTGAAAGTAACGTTATGATGATCATTATTTGACACATACTTTCAAAAATAGTTCGCTGATTAACTACACTAATTTTGGAATGTGTTAATAAATACGACAATTTAAATAACTGTTTCACATTTAAATAGATACACGGATAATGTCAATAAATATTGATAGATATACTTATCAAACCCGAGAGTATGCGTTATAAATTCCCATCACTGTGCCAGAAAGGACAATGTGACAGCACCTATTCAACCACAGACACAGGGCGTATAATCTGAATTCCCTAAAAAGGTATGAGAAAATCCGATAGGGAAGGTAGCACTAAACCTAAGCAGCCGAGCACAGAAATCAGAAACACCACAACACAACTACACCGAGCAATGCCCACACATAAGCCAAAAAACAATCAAAAATCCTATCATATACTCCTAGCAAGCATGGTTATTATATATACGATCCGATCCCACAATGAATGCCACGTTTGAGTGATATATATCAATGTGATGTATGAAACGTAACAGGTGTCATTTAAAGGTATATTGGTTTCAACAGTAATGCCGACTGCACCACACATAGACGTCGTTATAAATAAACACACAAAGTAAATAATACCTCTTTATTCAACATTTGACACATTCAGCACTTCCTTCCCCGTCTTCTCATATTTCATCCTGATATAATTGTCTATCATATTCCATATCATGTGTTATTTATTGGCATCCATAATGTCGAAGTTGCATAATAATGAATTGTGACCTTGTTTTAAATATGGAATTGTTATTGAAAGATCACAACATTTGAATATTCTACAACGCTTGATGTAAACCTCAAACCGAGGTCATCGTACGTTGGAAATACAAGTGTGTGTTCTGTAGCTGTTCGGGGCGGGGGTTATTGTCTTTAGTATGTTTGGTTATATTAGTAACGTGTTTCTGTTCATGATCATGTGCTATGTTGCTACCGTATAGCTGGTTATTTCTGCGGGTGTAATAGTTTGCGTTTTTGCCAAAAATTGGATGTGTTTATTACTGCTGGATTTAATTTCTGCCTATTCACAAAATGGCAAGAGTAAATTACTGCGGTTTGCTAAGTGGTAAGAATTGACATACACCAGTTGCATTGGATGATAAAAATCTGCGTAGATTTAATTCTGCGAATAGATCTTGGACCGCAGAATGGCAGAAATTTCCAACCCGCAGAAATAACCAGCTATACGGTATTTCGTCTTTTCTTACTCTTTTCAGTTGAATGATAGTTGGCCTTGTAATGTTAATGATGTTTGACCTTGTAATGTTAATGATGTCTGTTCTTGAAATGTTAATGATGTTTGGCCTTGTAATGTTAATGATGTTTGGCCTTGTAATGTTAATGATGTCTCTTCTTGAAATGTTAATGATGTTTGGCCTTGTAATGTTAATGATGTTTGTTCATGTTAATGATGTTTGTTCATGATAATAATGTTTGGCCTTGTAATGTTAATGATGAATATTTACAGCAGCATGGTTATGTACATTAAACTTATAAACGTACAAAACTGCCTTTAGTTATACTTTAGACACAATGAAATAATAAAATGACTGATTTATCATACATATGTAACGAATCGGACTTGTCGGACTTATCAGACTTACCGGACTCGTCGGACTCGTCGGACTTGTCGGACTTATCGGACTTACCGGACTCGTCGGACTTATCGGACTCGTAGGACTCGTCGGACTTGTCGGACTTATCGGACTTACCGGACTTGTCGGACTTGTCGGACTTGTCGGATCAGTTGGCAGTATATAAATGCTTGACTTTTGCACTAGCGGTCAGTCAGTTGTTACCATCAGGACAGTGTTAACGGATGTATCATTTTATGGATCTAGCATTTGGATACTATTATTGGATTATTTTGTCATGTTGTTATCGTTTTAGGAAAATACAGTTGATTAATAGTGCTCGGAGTTGTTTTACCTGTGTCTTTAATCTTGTCCAAAGAACAAAAGCGTTACATTGGTGGCAGCGGTGGGATACAATTCCTGTGTGAATAGTGTATCATTTGGATATTCGGCGTTGGATTCTTTAAATCGTTGTTTGAGATACTGGTGATTGTTTTGGCGAGTTGACGAACTCTCATAATGGCTACCGAACAGCAAAGTGTTTTCAAACAATTAGGACAGGGTGTGAAACCACACGTGAACTCTCCGACAGCATGTTCAACTCCTATGGAGGATCGTACGGATTCCAAGGATCAGAAGCCATTTGCTTCATCTACAGATTCTGGAATCGGACAAGTATTTTTCCCAGATGACTTTGACAGTAATGCCAATACCTTATCTCCCATTTGGAATAAAAAGGACAGTATTCCCAACAGCAGACCCAAGTTGAGATGGATGAAGTTCCTGCTTCTGTGGATTATAATATTCCTCGTTGCTGTTAGTGTTCATAGTCTGGGACATAAAATCCTAGAGATGTTTACGCAAGTAAAGGATATTATTAGTGCTTACACTGAGGAGTTTCTGCCGTATTTTGTGCTAGTGTGCATCTTTCTGATATCGTCTATAGTACTTTTGTACCCTCATTGTTTCAGTCAGCAATCGTCATTGACCACCGAATATTGCTCAAGTAATTTGAGAAGTGAAGTACCGAATATTGGGACCTCTTTGCCGCCTCATGTTGAGAAAGTAAAACAGAATACTGCGAGGTCGACATCCCGTGATTTTCCGTGCCGTAGAACATTTATTGGAACTGGAGGAGATATGTGGCACGAGTTTACATGTAGGAGGTACTTTGACAACCTGGCCACTTTGAATAGATGGTCCAAAGAAGAATCGAGGAGAACGTTTCTGTGTTGTTTACGTGGTCAGGCAGAAGCCTTTACATATGGATTACCGTCATATGTACAGAATGATTGTGACTTACTGTTTTCCAGAATAGAGCAGAGATTTGGCATAATGAATATGAAGGAGAGCTACGTAGCCGATGCCAGATTGAGAAGAAAACAGAAAACTGAGACGTACAGAGAGTTTGGCCAATCGATTGAAGAACCTCTTAGGAAAGCTTATCCAGATTGTACAGAAATAGTTGGAGAATTATCACTGAGTACTTTTCTTGAAAACTGTAATGATTCCCCTGATTTTAGACTTTCGGTGAAGAGAACAAGACCGAAGACACTGCAAGACGCGATAACTGCTGCGATTCAAGAAGAGTGTTTACGTCAAACTGAACGTGAAAACCATAAAAGTGACTACAGGGGCGGTCGAATATTTCAAACCGTTAGTTCAAGAGGTTATTTTAGAGGTAGAAGGGGGGTATTTGAACCACGGAAATTCGAGAGGACAAAATGGATCATTGAACGAGGATCAAAAGGATTATTCGGAAAACTAGGATCGACCGGATCTGGAGGTCGGAGCACGGTCGAAAACAACGAACTTCATAATAGACCTCAACAAATTAGTAAAGAAAACAATGTAAAGTGTGTTAAAGTAAAATTGAAGAAAGGCATTAAGATATCGGGTAAAGTGTGTAATCAGCAAGTAAACTGGAAAATTGATACTGGCGCAAGAAAAACTTTTATTACGTCGCAAACATTTAAAAGTATTCAGCATCGCTACAGGCCTGGACTTAGACCGACAAGGTGGAATTTCAGAACTGCCAATGATAATGAAATTTTCTGTGCTGGAGAAGCATTCGTACTTCTTAACTTCATGGAGACAGAGATATTCTTTCCCGTTATTGTTGGTGGTGTGACAGAAAATCTTCTAGGAGAGGACTTCATTGAACGATTTCAATGCAATTTTAATCATCAGGAAAAACAGTTTCTCATTAATGTGAATGGCAATTTCATTGAAAATCCACGACACAAGGAACATAAAGTGTTGCAGCAAGTTGAGGCGACTGAAACATTTGATGCACCATCTGGTTGTGAGGTACTAGTAAAATCAAATGTCAAAGGTGCTGTACACGAACAGCCAGGGATATTAGTGCGAGATTCAAAATTTGTTGAAAAACATTGTCTGTTAGTAGCAAGAGTGTTGGTGGATTGTAAACAGAAGTTTCATGCAAGAGTTTTGAATCCTGGAAATACATGTGTAACAGTGTCAAGAGGAACAGTGATAGAATTATTTGAACCAGTACAGGAAGTCTCAGACGATAGCCCTAGTAAAGTGAACTATGTGTCCCGTGTTGCTGAAGAGGAAAACATGTGTTTGCCTGATTTTCTTATTCGGACATATGAAGAAGGAAAGCAAAACATTGATCCGGATCAGTCGGATCAATTACAAAAGTTGTTGTATAGACGTCAAAATGTGTTCGCAAAGCCTGGTGAAGTAGGGCGTACAAATGTTGGTTCACACAAAATAGTTTTGAACGATGAAAGACCAATTGAAGATCTACCAAGGAAAATACCATTGTTCAAACGGAAAGCGGTTGACGAAGAAAAAGAAAATCTTGAGATGAAAGGACTGATAAAAAAATCTGAAAGTCCTTGGAGTTCACAATTAGTTATGGTGTTGAAGAAGGATGGTTCCTGGCGAATGTGCGTGGATTATAGGAAACTAAATACCAAGACAGTGAAGGATGCTTATCCGATTCCAAGGATTCAGGATAATCTCGACTCACTGGTTGGTGCTTAATGGTTCTCGAGCTTGGATTGTGATATGGCATATCACCAAGTACCTTTGGAAGTAAGCGATAAATCAAAGACTGCTTTTGCAACTCCGACAGGCGGACTTTATCAGTATGTTACAGTGCCGTTTGGATTATGCAACGCGCCAGCAACTTTCCAACGGATCATAGAAAAGGTGTGTTCTGGGTTGCAATGGAATATTCTTGTTCTCTACTTGGACGATATTTGTTGTCAATTCAAGATGGATTGCTGTGTATAAAGTGGGAATTTAGTCCGGGTGACATAAGATGGCGTATCTGTATACCGAAACATGTCGCACCAACCGTACTATGGTATCTTCACGAGTCGAAAGTATCGGGACATTTTGGCATTAAGAAGACGATGGATAGAGCAAAAGTATGTCCCTTCTATTGGATGAATATGCGGAAATCAGTCGAAGACTACGTGAAGTGTTGCAGGATATGTTGTGAAGCTAATAATCCAAATAGAAACAAAAGACATATGTTGCAGAAATATGTGGTTGGTGAACGATTTGAAAGAGTCGGTATTGATATTGCTGGACCATTTTCAGAAACATAACGACATAATGTATGTGTTAGTGATGGTGGATTATTTTTCTAAATTGACAGAAATATATCCTTTACTCAATATACAAGCCAAAACTGTAGCTGACTGTGTCATGCACGGATGGATAAAAAGATATGGCTGTCCGCGAGAAATTCACTCTGATCAGGGAAGACAGTTTGAGAGCGCATTGTTTCATGAATTCTGTCGCTTATTGGAGATAAACAAGTGTAGAACAACACCACTACATGCACGCTTAGATGGTTTAGTAGAGCGCATGAATAAAGTTATTCAAAATATGTTGTCAAAATATGTTGCTGAAAATCAAAGAGACTGGGATTTAGTGTTAGACTATGTAGTTATGGCATACAACAGTTCCGCGCATGAAAATACAGGGTACACTCCACATCGAATTATATTTGGAAAAGAGATGTCAGTTCCGTTAGATGTACAGACAGAACGAGTGGCCGATAGTGAAAACCAGGGACCGGGCAATAACATTTCAAACTATGTAACAGACTTGCAGGAGAAATTAATCGAAGTTCGTGAATTAGTGCGTGCGAATTTGTCAAGAGAAGAAGCATTACGACTGCCGTATTAGAACGCATCACTATGAAGTCGGAGATTTTGTAATGAGAAATCAAAAGAAAACAGTTCCTGGGGTAAAATCCAAAATAGTCCGACATTGGACTGGACCATGGATCATTGTTAGCAAATTGTGCGATGTACTTTTCAAAATTCAACATTCCGAAAAGTCAGCTCCAGTTGTTATTCATGGTGATAATTTAAAGAAATTCCATGGGCATGCATCTTTGACCTTTCCACAAGGAACCATCGAGACAGAGCAAATTCAACAGCCAAATTTACAAGCATTTACTATGTGTTCAAACAATACCGAACCAAGTCAAGAGATTCCTATCGTAAACGATAGCATAGTAACAAATGAAGGAAGTTCATATAAAGAGCGTACGGAGGGACAAAATATAGTTGAAATTGACCAACAACAACAAACAACGAATCAATTTATACAAACTGACTTACCGGATCAATCGGATCAATCGGATCAATCTGGCAAATTAGGCTACATGGATCTGTCGGATCAGCGAGCCAGAGCGGAACATGGCGCGAAAATAACTCGGACTGCACGTGCAGAAATCACCAGCCCGAATAAATGTGTAGAAATTAACCCGCGTGTTGACAGTAGTTCTGAATTGTACACTAGAGCAGGACGCAATATTAAGCAACCTCCATTTTTAAAGGGTTATATTTGTAAAGCAAAGATGGTTTATACGTGTGATACTTGCGGGTCAGAGTTCGTCAACAAGAGTAATATGAAGAGACATATACTCGTAAGTGAGAGACATTTGGACACGGGTTATTTTATGTGCACTGTGCGTAATTGTAGCAGGTTATATAAGCGACTTTCCTATCTAAGAAGTCATCTGAAAAGGAGCCACGGACTAAATGATCGTAGGGCTAAACGGTTGGGCGATTTGGCGAAGATTTATGTGTTGTGAATGGTGAAGATGAGCGTGTAGTGAATGGCGAAGATAAAAGTGTAGTGAATGGCGAAGGTGAACGTGTAGTGCATGGTGAAGATAAACGTATAGTGAATGGTGAAGATGAACGTGTAGTGAATGCTGAAGATGAACGTGTAGTGAATTGTGTTGATGAAGTGAATGGTGACGGTGACGGTGATTATGGATTAGATGATGTTGATGAAGTGAATGGTGACGGTGATGGTGATTATGGATAAGATGCTGTTGATGAAGTGAATGGTGACGGTGATGGTGATTATGGATAAGATGCTGTTGATGAAGTGAATGGTGACGGTGATGGTTATTATGGATTAGATGCTGCTGATGAAGTGAATTGTGATGGTGACGGTGATTATGGATTAGATGCTGTTGATGAAGTGAGTGTTGGTGGTGATTATGGATTAGATGATGTTGTTGTACGCAAAGTGAATGTTGTGAATCCTGATGTGAAGATACACGAACAATTTCAGGACTTAGAACAATATATGGAAGCTATGGAAAAGCCCAGTTCCCCATATTCAACAAGGGGTGATGAACAACGACCTCCTGATGTATATAGGAACAATGACATTTTGATAGATAACAGATATGAAGATATCAGTGATATAGTGGAAGATGACAGTGTATATAATGATTGTGACACTATCGAGGTTAGTGATGATGATAACGATAACCATACAGAATATATAGTCTCTGCAACCAACGGACTACAAAATTGAACAACGGTGAACCGGTGGAGGTAAAACGTACTGCCTCTATAGGGTATACTGAGAACATTGACGTAGAGAACATTTCACCATGGGATCTGTTCAACAACGTTCAAGAGGAATTCAGACAATACGCATCAAGTTATCATGACAATCTGTGGGAAAATTAATTTTGAACTACATTGTATGTAGTTACTATTTGTGATTTTGTATGTAGTTATCATTTGTGATTATCATTAGTTTGGTTTAAATAGCTTAAGTAAGTGTTACTATTTTTGTTAATTAGCACATTTTACGACAGTGGAAGTTCTAGTCTACCAAGAAGGGGGCAGTGTAACGAATCGGACTTGTCGGACTTATCAGACTTACCGGACTCGTCGGACTCGTCGGACTTGTCGGACTTATCGGACTTACCGGACTCGTCGACTTGTCGGACTTGTCGGACTTACCGGATTTGTCGGACTTGTCGGATCTATTGGATCAGTTGACAGTATATAAAGGATTGATTTGAGTATTTGGAGTCAGTCAGTCAGTTAGTTTACCATCAGGACAGTGTTAACGTCAGTCCGTTTTACCAACAGGACACTTGTGTTGTAATATTTTATGGATCTAGCATTTGGATACTATTATTGGATTATTTTGTCATGTTGTTATCGTATTAGGAAAATACAGTTGATTAATAGTGCTTGGAGTTGTTTTACCTGTGTCTTTAATCTTGTCCAAAGAACAAAAGCGTTACACATACGTATATCACCACTGATCAGATCTATGGGCGTCTTCATCGAGTGTTTGGGTCCGTGTCAAATCACATGCCGCCTCATAACAAAGACAAAATGAAAAGTACTTCCCTTGTTAGACGCTACCTTCTTTCATGCCCTGATAATGCTGGATAACATCAGGAATGAAGAGTCTAGAGTGATTAAATATAATTTAGTAAGTTGAAGAACTTGTTTCGTAATCGAACTTTTTATACCATAAATTAGGTTGATCTCCAAGGTAAAACAAACATAATGGTTCCTCGAGGCAAAATACTGTAAGGAACAAAACATTGCTTTGTCTATTAAATTTATGTGAATGAAAGATATGACCCTCTATTAATTGCATCATAGACAATACTATTATACCCATAGTTCCCTGAGGTTTCTGCAATTAGATTAATAGGTTAGCAGACACGTCGGTTATTGGTGTAGTTCGACTCTGAATATTGAAAGTTATGTTATACCTTTCCTTAGTTGAAATAACGTTAGGATTGCATTGTAAAAACTTCGTTTCGCTTATAGACGCCACTAATCTGAAAGATACTACAAATACGAGTACACAGGTAGCATTATTCAGTCAGAGAATCATCCGTAAATATACAAAACACTGACAGAAAGTGTTGCAACTATTCAAAACGGGTTGGTGTCATCAACACGAAGGGCGGAATCGCCTACCCCCAGTACTTCCAAGGAGTCCGAAAGCTGCAAACAGCTATGTCAAGGCCATACTGTTCACAAAACTCCTAATGCCATGGAATATATGCAGGAGAGTGACACGGAGGTATACAGATACCCCATCGTGGACTGAGATCTAAGATTTCTTCGAAGATAAGGACGATACATACTTGGTAAGGAATAGATGATGGTTTGGCCAAGTTGACAAACAATGCCCTCAGGTCAAAGGCTAAGCCAGAGAAACAGCGAAGTTTACTAGAACAGCATAGACTGCCGAACAATGTTGAAAACCTCCAAGTATCAATAGTTAACGAACAAATATGGAAGCAGATTAGGTATGCAACTAAAGCTAATGACTATTTAATGCATCGTACACAATAGTTGTACTGCCAGGCTTAAGTGCCGAATTAAGGTTATGGAGAAAAAAAACGTTGAACTGAAATGGTTAATTAGCGACTCATTCAAAATTCAAACCAACGCAATTTATGACAGCAACGAAACAAGGCGGGAAAAATCAAGAAGGGTTTGTTACCCATGTACAAATCTATATGCTCGAATGAGGCGTCTGCATTTCATCCGTTTGTTGATAATTCAACTGAACAGTTAAAAAGCTTAAAGGAAACAAAAGTGGATTTGACCAAGGGCGGAGACAAAAAGCCTTTTTTGTGGAAAAAAGGAGGAGATGCTCAACAACATCCGAGACCGTACCACAAAAACACCAACAACAACAACCTCTCGCTAAGTTACCAACAAACAACATCGATGTTCACCAAATCGAGGAGACAACCCTACTTCAACAAGATGGGGAAAAACAAAAGCAAGTAGATGATGTAAGTAACTCAAAGTGGAGTTTCATTCGTTATACGAAAAACAATTTTCAAGCTGGGAAAATTCAATATCACGAGCAAAATCGGAGGGAAATCACGAGTAACAAATTGATTCTAGAAACTATTTGCGGGTATAAGGTTCAATTACTTAAACAACCTGTTCAAAAATATATACCAAAACCACTAAAATGTTCTGACACAGAAAAGACGCAAATAGATAATGAGATAAACATATTTTTGAGCTGTGGTAAAATAGAACAGGTTTCAACAGATGAATTTATATTAAATATCTTCATGTCAGATGGTAGAATAAGGATAATTCTTAACTTAAAAATATTCAATGAGACCTATGTAGACAATGTTCGCTTTAAAATGGAAACCCTCCGATCAGCTACTACTTGAATGCGTAAGGACTGTTTCTTTGCATCAATTGACATATGTGACGCATTTTACAGTATACCGATATGACCAGAACATAGGAAATACTTTAGATTTTATTTTGATGATAAAAAGTACCAATTTACATCATTAGTCATGGGATATTCTGACAACCCTAGTACTTACACTTAAGTACTCAAGTTTGTGCTTGCACATTAGCTCTACTTACATTGATGACCTATGTCTGCGGGGTTTCAAGAATGTGAGAATAACATTCGGGACACTTCAGATTAGGTTTCTTCTAGCATTAATATGGCTTGCTACAAAGCTTTCAAACTTGCATGGATGTTGTATATGACCACTGTCCACACGCCTGTTTCACCTGACTCCATTTTGACCTTCACCTTGACCTAATTTTGGACTTAGACGTATTGAAAGGCCAAATTCTTGGTTAAACCAAATTGACTGTTGCTTCTAGCAATATGGCTTGCTACAAAGCTTTCAAACTTGCATGTATGTTGTATATGACCACTCTCATCACGCCTGTATCACTTGACTCCATTTTGACCTTCACCTCGACCTAATTTTGGACTTAGTCTTATTGAAATGGCTTCCACAGGGGCACAAGCGTTTATTGAACGCAGTCTTGTTTAAATATATATTTCGACAATGACCATGCTAGTTCACCATTTCTAACACGGCTTAATTCGTCAGACTGACAATTGTTGATTCCTGCTACATGCACAGCTGATAGGTAAATGTTCCTATCAATACACAAAAACCAAATTTGTCTGGTTATATTGTCTAAATTTGTCAATTTTCCACCGTATTTATTGACGTATGCACAACTTTATGTGTTATCCATGAGAAGTCGTACATGAATATTTTGTTTATGTTAACAAAAAGACGGAATCCCTTGTACATGTAAGCATACCTTAAGTTCCGGCACGTTTATGTGAACTTTTTGTTCGTCTATTGACCAGAAACCATTAGTCTTAAAATTGTTTGTTTGATAAAATGCACCCCATAATTTCAATGAAGCATCTGTGTAGATTATCATATATGGTTCTGTCTCGTTTACCGGCTTGAAACATGCATGGATATTAGCCATCCACCAAGCCCTTAATGAGTTGTGTGTTGGTTGGACTCATGATTAACCTTCACCATCCCTTATCCTAAGGTAAGTCTAGCTTAATCACATACTTTTTTGTATGACATAGTTTTAAATTTGTAGTTAATATTTTACTAAGTTATAGAAGCTGTCCACGAACTTTACTGATGACCCGGCCTTGTATACCCGGTATATATACCAAACCATGATTATGTCTTGAAATTGATCATCTCTGCGGACATTTCTACATAATCTCCAACCGACTCGCCTGATATATCGCTCGCTTCTCAATTTCATATTCCATAATTATGGAAGAATGATGCATATCGGTGTGGCGTCGTAGTGAAATACTACCAATAAGGTCATGCTGAACGACATACGACATTAAATCACGACCTTGTTATAGACTTTATATCAGTCTATCTATCTACCTTACTGTACACTTGGGTGTAATATGTCATACGCATGCAGAGTTTAATTCATCAAATGTTATTGAAGATTAATGTTAGTATACACCCGGCATAATGTTATGTTATACAGGAGTGAAATATACTGAGCGTCAAAAGTTCCGCAACCAATATATTGTGCGTCTTATTTATTGGAATCGCTAACTATTGTATGATGATTCGACAGCATATGTGTAGTATGATACGTACTTGATATTAATACTTGAACATTATCGATTTTAAGATATGTATTGAGCCATTACAAAACTACATGTGACACATCCCCACGATTCAGGATTGTTAAAGGACCACAATGGAAATAAGAGATATCTCTTTTTTGTGTTATCCTTAGTGTTGGTGTGCCTGTCATGGGTACTTTTGAATGCATGTACGTATAATTTGTTTTATTATGTATACATGTTTTTAATTATCCATGTAATATGTACCTCAATACTGAATAAAATCTATCCATCTATCTTCAAAAAATAAAAAAACAGCGTCCTTGTCATAAAGCACAAAATAAAAGCAAGTTTCCAATAAATTTTAATTTTGGTTGGACTACAATTAAACTACAATAAAGCCGTTGAGTTTGGTGCTAACATTTAAGCATCACTACCTGTCTAGGTCAGCGGCATTGGCCCTTACTCTGTTGAGACATGTCAATTTTATCCGACACATAACTATTTTAGTGACACGTCAGCCTCTAGCGAATACACGATTATGTTCACCACTACCCATCATTTTTTTCGTATCACAGACGTGTTGCAAGTAAATTGGAACTGAACATTCAGTCGGAAATGAAAACCCCTGCTTTTGCGCGCTTGGATTGACGTTTTACCATTCGTGATGATGTGGCCATTCAAGCATGATGGACACTAACAGACATATGTTCATCGAACACTAAGGGTGCGCTCATAGACAGTGTTAGTAAACAGCTCTTTCACGTTAACAATGATAAAAATGATGTTTTTATTCATTTGCAGAACATTGGGCGCTCAGTATATGAATGAATAATGACCTCAAGCTGGTCATATTTGGAAATTTACTATGTCTAATCTACTGAATAAATTAAATAAACATAGACAACCTAGACATTTACATTTACCAAAGATCTGCCGTGTAACCTCATTATAAACACAAATCAGCCATTAAAAGCTTCACGATCGGTGTTCTGTGAATGCTTGCTACCAGTAATAGTTTGAATATGCACGCCGTTTCAAGTTATATCTGATATTATAGTCAGTGACATACGTAAACGTTGTAAGAATTCCAAAAACGTTAACTGAAACGAAGATATAACCAGTTTGTTCCGACTTCAAGATAGTCAGTAAAGAAAGTTTCCATCGAATACTAAAACCTTTCTTTTTAACATTAGTGTCAGAATAATGACACTAACGAATATGTTTTCTCAGCAACAAGTCCCGTGACGCAACACGTAACTACGCACGAGATCGTCATATGCCATAGTCAACTATTCTGAACATGCGACGTTCTCTACCTTGTCCTTGAGGGAATTTCCATTTTGTGAGAACATTGGCAAATTTGATACTTGTGTCATCTATGAAGACGCTAATGATTGTCATTGTGTTCCCTTGTTACAATTGATGATACAGTTTTTTGTTAACTGCCTGTTGCGTAAAACATCGAATAGTTCTACAGTCTGCACAAAAACATATTCATTATGCAAATATGCGAACCAATTTGGATATAATATTTCAGACAGGAATACCCAAGAGGTTATCTGGCATTTTGCTAGTAACATTACAAATGTACTTCACGTAATGTTTCGCTTTTTGTTCTGTGACGACATTTCAAAGACCAGTAGTTTATATTTCTGAAATACAGCATTTTCGCATACTAGTATCTTCTTTCAGCAAACTATTAGTTACTATCGGGGGAATAAGGCACTAGGTATCGACAGATATTTTATTATACAAGTATTGATACCTGAAGATTGTGACATAAGTGAGGTACATAAATGCATCGTCGGAATACATATTATATGAAATGAAAGATAAACTTCGCTCTGCTCGTATAAATCTAAAGAAAAGACTTGAAAGTTATATTTTAAAATCCTTGAAGCTTTAATGTTTTTACACCAGATGACACGGTATCTGGCATATATTTTGTAGATCACTGTAAAAACAGTAGAGTGTTATTTATGTTACATCGTACCTATTTGCTTAACATGTTCATGGAGCAATTACCCGCCAATGAAAACTGATAGACGTAATCCTTATCTGACATATCTATGTTTCAGTTAATTATCACTGAGAACTCTGACAAATTACAACGAGTTTTTGTATTTAAACATGTGCTTGGATTCTGTTCAGTGTAACGACCTCTATGTAGCTATACACACCTGAAGTTAATATATTGCTTCAAAAGATAAGGGGAAATAGGAACGGCACCTGTTGATCAAAACACGGAATGATAAGACGAAGATTTAA
This sequence comes from Spisula subtruncata, assembly GCA_963678985.1. Lineage (NCBI taxonomy): Eukaryota > Metazoa > Mollusca > Bivalvia > Venerida > Mactridae > Spisula > Spisula subtruncata. The sequence goes on along the minus strand of OY787663.1, from coordinate 28,301,350 downwards.
TATCACATGTTGACGAATAGCTAGAATGTTCACTTTTATATTTTATAAACTTCAGACGAGAAGATACGTTCAACATAAGATTTTTGTCTGATGAACTCAAAAATGGTGCACTGCTGTTATAATGTTGCAGTTGACTACTTTATGAGACGGTATAAATAATGTACTGTCGATGCAATTATCAATGTAACTGTTTAGACTACAAAACATTCCAACGAATTTAGAACATACTGCTATACAGGCAAGTGACTATTATAAGCGAGAATGGCCCACTTACAATTCCCCCATTACTATTGTACATGTATATACACGTGAACGACTAAGAGTGATATTACAATGTAGCTAAAAAATATGGTCAACCTCAAACAAATTGCAAAACAGAGTTTCTTCGCATTTTAATCATCTACAGACTATTATCAACTACAGACAAAACGTCAAATATGCGAGTTCAGTGGGGAAAATACAAAAAAATCGACATGTTTAAGGTCACTTTTGTTAGCAATTTCAGCATTTTTCTTATTTCATACTACATGGGGAATTTTAAGTTCTAATAATTCCCGTGTAAGTCGTTAAATATTTACTAATTGCACATTAAAGCTTATATTTTATGAAGATAAAACCTTCTTCTATCGAATACAAATATTGATTTTATCATCAGACAATGTACTTTTCATATATATATGCCAGTCTACGTGTTGGTATACTACCCATTCAAATGTCGTCAAAATGACTCAAAATATCACTTGGAAGGGGAAACAAAAGTTTAATTCATTTCTTTAATATTAATCCAATTTGTTTAAAACTTACACATATCATGTGTTGAATACATGTGTGTCTAATGGAAAAGGGATACTTGTGTTTGGACAGTATGCACTAAAGATAATATACACGAATCTATCGATTCGGGAGAAATAGTGATTGTTCTCTTTGTCTGTTCGTCCACAATTGCATTTGTATCCACAACTAGGTCGATAGGTCAAATTGTAGCAAAACCTTGTGTAGTCGCTAGAGGTCATAATGTTGACCCAATATTTATGAAACTTGGTCACAATAATAACATCAACACAATCTATGTCAAAGTTATAATCTTAGTCATCTTGGGTCAAAAAGTAAATCGCTAGTTCAATTCAAAGGAAAACGTTTTGTAGGTACAAAAGTCACAATTTTGGTCTAATATGTATGCAACTTGGTCACAATGCTCATCTCAAAACATCTAAGACAAGTGCGTTATTGAGTTATTTGGGTCAAAATTAGGTTTATAGGTTGAAATAATTGATGCGACTTTCTGGCTCATGAAGGTTTGTCTATTATTTGACCTAGTGACCTAGTTTTAACTCATGAAAAGTATATATTGAATTTAACCTACATTTAGTCTTCATGATTCATGTGACATGGTTTCATAAAGATTAGGTAAAAAGGACGCCTTCTAAAGATTTGTTTTATTATTTGGCCTAGTGACCGAGTTTTTAACTCAGGGTAATCCAATTTCACACATGACCTTGATTTTTGTAAGATGATCATTGTGACTACATTTCACAAGTATGAGGTCGAAAAGGCAATCCCCGGTGACTATATCTTGTTTTTTCTATGTTTTGACATAGTGACCTAGATTTTGGCTCCGGTTAACTCAAACTTTTATTTGGCCTATATTAGCTTCCGATGATCATTGGTGCCAAATTTCATAAAAATCAGACCAAAATGGCGACCTCTTAGCTCGATGTAAAAATAAGTTACTGATACAAGTCAAGATTTATTTACATCAAGTGACAAATATCGCGAAAACATGTGACAATTCAATATATTTGTGAATATCTCAAAAAGTCCCACGAATATTCAATTAGGACATTTTGTACAGGGCTAAGGATAGCTTTACGCACCATATAACACAAAACTGTTTGTTTTGTAATTAGCTTGAGGTTAAAAGTTAAAATGACTGGACTAATGGGAAAGAACTGCCTAGTGTATGACGACATAAAGAGTAATGAGTGTCACTTACCTGACTGTCGGGTTGTTATTATATCTTCTATATGTGTTATTGTTATTTGATATGATAACAAAGTTGTGTCATAGTACTCGTAACAAATTGTTACTTATAATATTTTTTTCTGCAACGTTCTCTTGTTACAGTAATGTTTGATTTGTGGAATATTATGTGGAGTTTTCAGTAAAGGATTAAGGGAAACTGTATGGTTTCCCCTGGGCCAGGTACAGTATCAACATTACATAATATTGTCTACACATTTGTGAAATAAAAATTTAACGTAATTTCACTACTTCGTGATATTGTAATTATTTATTTATTTATAAACAATTTATTTCCTTACATCAGCCAGTATTTGTGCGTGTTTCACCATTTATTGTAACTGTAAGCCTTGCACTTTTTTTACGTTTTGACAGAAGAAACATGGCCTCCCAGCTTTTTTATTGATTATACGAGAACATTGTTTATATCAGAACTTAGATCACTCAGCTCAATGATCTAAAAGCTGAAACTAGGTATGTCTGCATGTGGCAAATGAAACTAGGTATGTCTGCATGTGACACATGAAACTACGTATGTCTGCATGTGACACATGAAACTACGTATGTCTGCATGTGACACTTGAAACTAGGTATGTCTGCATATGGCACATGAAACAAGGTATGTCTGCATGTGACACATGAAACTAGGTATGTCTGCATGTGGCAAATGAAACAAGGTATGTCTGCATGTGACACATGAAACTAGGTATGTCTGCATGTGGCACATGAAACAAGGTATGTCTGCATGTGACACATGAAACAAGGTATGTCTGCATGTGGCAAATGAAACAAGGTATGTCTGTATGTGACACATGAAACAAGATATGTCTGCATGTGGCAAATGAAACAAGGTATGTCTGCATGTGGCACATGAAACTAGGTATTTCTGCATGTGGCACATGAAACTAGGTATGTCTGCATGTGAAACATGAAACTAGGTATTTCTGCATGTGGCACATGAAACATGTCTGCATGGAGCCCATGACACTTGAACTTTCAGTGGTTTAGTTCATCTTTTCGCCCAGTTGTATGTTGGGATTTAGGGCATGTACTTTATGTTTTCTTCCAGTTGTATGTTGCGATTTAGGGCATGTACTTTATGTTTTAGTCCAGTTGTATGTTGGGATTTAGGGCATGTACTTTATGTTTTCGTCCAGTTGTACGTGGGTGAATCAAAAAGTTCGTAGAAAAATATCATAACTCACAAACCACAGCTTCACATGCTTTCAAATTTTGATATAATGTGACCATAAGTATAACAAAACAATTTCTCAAATTCCAATGAATTAGTCAAAACTACATGATTTTTACATTGAAATGTACACATGCTGTAACAGCATACCGGAGCACGTCAGCGTCATTTGATGGACGACGTCAAACTTATACCACTTTTGTTAATACTTACGTTAACGGTTTGACTCATTTTCGCTTTTCTAGTGACTTACATGTAGGTATTTTTGGATAACCATCGTGATAACAGTTTACACATTTTCAATTGTTTGTTTAATATCGTGTGCGCTGTCCCATAAGATTAATCCAAGTGTTTTGTTATATCCGCTATTATACAGCGCTGGTCCTCTTCGACGACGTTGCGAACCAACGTCATCAATATCGGGTGTATTGTATTCGGTTGTCACCTTCTGGTGTCCTACACGAAAGCACTTATTCCACTCATAAATCGATGTTTTTTTATTTCAGGATATATACCTTCACCTTTCAAACCATGTATTGTCTCTGATACCGTACGTATATTCCGGTTTTACGCAGATTTTGATCGCAGTCCGTGGTTCCGTAAACTCCGGTAGACCCGTTTTACGCGGGTATTTCGATATAGTGCGGTTATGTAAATGTCGATTAAAACAATTATTTATCGGAGATGACGTCTGAAATTTTAACAGACTTTATATATGATATCATGCAACCAGACATAACATTTTGACGGGTTTTGAAAATCCTATAATTGAGATATTTTAGAAAATTTAATAAAATGTGTTTCAAATTATCCGTGTGCTCCGGTATACGTAATCGCCCTTATTTAAGATATAAATATTTTTAAAACGGTTATCATCAGGTCGCTATAAATCTGCGTATGTAAAGATAATACCAATGTTTTCATTCAACATAAATATGACGACAATAACTATGAAAATAAAAAAGTTATTGCAAAATTCTACGAACTTTTTGATTCACCCACGTATGTGTGCATTTAGGGCATGTACTTTATGTTTTCGTCCAGTTGTATGTGGGTATTAAGGGCATGTACTTTATCAATTCGTCCAGTTGTATTTTGGGATTAAGGGCATGTACTTTATGTTTTCGTCCAGTTGTGTGTTGGGATTTAGGGCATGTACTTTATGTTTTCGTCCAGTTGTATGTGGGTATTAAGGGCATGTACTTTATCTATTCGTACAGTTGTATGTTGGGATTTAGGGTATGTCCTTTATCTTTTCGTCCAGTTGTATGTGGGTATTTAGGGCATGATTTTTATGTTTTCGTCCAGTTGTATGTGGGGATTTAGGGCATGTTCTTTATCTTTTCGTCCAGTTGTATGTTGGGATTTAGGGCATGTAATTTATGTTTTCTCCCAGTTGTATGTTGGGAGTTAGGGCACGTACTTTATGTTTTCTTCCAGTTGTATGTTGGGAGTAAAGGCATGTACTTTTTGTTTTCGTCCAGTTGTATGTTGGGAGTAAAGGCATGTACTTTTTGTTTTCGTCCAGTTGTATGTGTGTATTTAGGGCATGTACTTTATCTATTCGTCCAGTTGTTTGTTGGGATTGAGGGCATGTACTTTTTGTTTTCGTCGAGCTGTATGTTGGGATTTAGGTATGTACTTTATCTTTTCGTCCAGTTGTATGTGGGTATTTAGGGCATGTACTTTATCTATTCGTCCAGTTGTATTTTGGGATTAAGGGCATGTACTTTATGTTTTCTTCCAGTCGTATGTTAGGATTTAGGGCATGTACTCTATGTTTTCTTCCAGTTGTATGTGGGGATTTCGGGCATGTACTTTATGTTTTCTTTCAGTTGTATGTTGGGATTTAGGGCTGGTATTTTATGTTTTCTTCCAGTTGTATGTTGGGATTTAGGGCCATGTACTTTTTGTTTTCGTCCAGTCGTATTTTGGGATTTAGGGCATGCACTTTTTGTTTTCGTCCAGTTGTATGTTGCGATTTAGGGCATGTCCTTTATCTTTTCGTCCAGATGTATGTTGCGATTTAGGGGATGTACTTTATATATTCTGTGATCTGTTGTTTTAGTTGCTGTCTTCATGTTTTGATTATCTTTCTTCAAGTAACGTACTTCATCGCAGCACATTGTACACCAGTGTGTTTATATTAGTATTGTTGTTTAATTTATTTGACTTAGAATTAATGCGCATGTTTATATGAATAATCAATATCAGACGGGGTATCACATTTTAAAATTGATCTTAATAATTACATTGTCTAGAAATTGTAATTGGCGTTTCAGAAATTCTGTAGCTGTGCAAGAATCATTAAGTTGTTTCTTTAAGCTGGTTACATTTTTCTCAAATTCCATTTGTTTGCAAAATCAGATATCGAGATTCGTATATACAAAACATAAGTTTGAACTTATTTCTCAAAGACATATACATAGATACAGTACGATGAGGATTAAACACAAAAGGACCGTGCGACATTGTATAAGATAATTATATATTGGAGACTGTTTACTCTATTTTTGTACATATTACATTGTATTTCATTATCTCAATATGTATACACAAGTACGTATGATAAGGGATGGAAATTACTAGTCATGTGCATTTTCTCTTTAAGCCTCTAAAAGTCTAAGATATATAATAGTAATTACACACCAAGAACAGTGTATGTGTCCGATGTCTATATTTTCAATGTTCATGAGTTATCAAATGTGTAACCGTGTGTGTTTGTGTTATTCAATGTGAGGAAGGTATGAATAGAGGGTCTTACATGAGTGGCTTTTCATATTGAATTTATTAAACGAGTTGGATAAAAGTGATAAAATACGAGGCTAGGTCTCCAACGATTTGTATACATTTGATATGGAAAGACACGAATGTAAGATCCTTTTTTATTACATAAACAAAATAAGCCATTTAAAGTAAAAAATTCAATGTTGAAATCGAAGATGAGCCGAGACGGGTATATTTGAACGGTCTTAACGTCACGGACCTTTTCAGCCTTGAAATTAGTTTGGAAAGGGGAACAAACTCGTACTAAAAAACGGGAAACGTCACGTACATTGTGACGTCATGTTTATGTTTTGACGTCATCACTACTTCGAATTTTCGGAAAAAGATCGATGAATTTTCAAGAGATGCGATTTTGAAACTCAAAATGCCTTAAATTTTGCAGGAAGTGTTAGCCTTTGCTATGTTCAGTAAATAAATGTAGATTTGTGTTTACTTATTATATTTGAATTGAATTGCCTTCGTAAATTTTCGTTGGGATTTTCAGATTCGCCTAGTCTATCGATCTGATCTGTACCGCTGACGATTTTTTGACAGCGCGTATGAATACATAAAAATAGTGATTGGCCCTCCATCATTTGCATAGTTATGATATTATTGAGAAGTGTAATATCGTTTTTATGTAATGGGCTTTATTACACTCACACATCGTGATTTATGTGATAACTATTTCTTCATTTAAACAACTAATCCCTAGACACATAGCACAAGAAAAGTGAAACAGTTCAAATACCTCTCGAGTATTTCTCTTGCTTAAGAAACGAGGCATTGCCCAGTTTTAATCATTTAAAAGCCGTATACACTGCTTTTATGATTTTCATTGTCTTCCTTTAATAGAAATTATGTTTTGGGTGTTGTATTACCAGTTCAACTCAGCATAATAGTGTTAGTTTCATTACTCATACTTACAAAGATATTTGTGTTTTTGGTGTAAGAGCGAATGTTATTTCACCAAGTCAGTAGCTGACGCCATGTTGTCACTAGTGGCGAAGCGACAAGTGAAACTGTGGCGTTAGCTGCTAACGAGGTGAAATAACATTCGGTCTTTAAACGAAAAATACAAATATTCTATTTATTTAATTAGCAACTAATTAAATTTAGTAACCCGTCGGGTGCCTAAGTGTTGACGTGACGTCATTTTTAAAGAGCGCGCCGAGTTTCGATCAACTAAAGATCATCTTCAAAAGGCAGTCAATTTTCGACGCTAATTAGCACTAAATGATTATTTCCGTTGTAGTAAACATGTTCTTACTAAAGTATTTTCTCGTGGAAAAAACTGCTTTATCATTTTGTATTAACACACTATCTAAATTTTCTTAAAGAGTATTCACTAAAACACGGGTAACTGTTATCAATGAACTTATCTGTGTTCGTGTTCGATTATGCGCAGGCATTAATTAAGTTATTTTCAAAGTATTAACTGCATATTCAAATTACAACAACGGACGCAATCAGTCCGACATTAGTATTCGGTTGCATTACCCATGATCGGAGATTTGTGAACTATCCACTGAGAGTTCAAGACAGGCAGTATAATTTCGAGTTTTAGGGCCGCTCCACAGGGATTTTAAAATTTGAGTGAAATTTTGACAGTCGAATTATCAACAGTAAAATAAGCGGGGAATAAATAACCATTATTCCACCGTAAACCTCCGATAAGCATGGAATGAATGCATCGTACTACCCGACCAATGATTTTTGACAGTGACGTAATTTTGTAAACAATTTATAAAGAAGCAGGGACTATCCCCCAAAAAGATTGAGGATCATACCATATAGAGTAATGTCCATGCCAATACATATATTTCAAGCAATGCATGGTTCTTTGGATGTGTTTGTTGACTCTCACTCAGGCGATCTAAGTTCTAAGCTTATGATAGCCTCTAAACAATAGCATTTTTTTCTTGTAATATATACCGAGAAACGTATACCACTGGATGATTTTATAACATATTTATTTCGAAAATAAAGTTTTTGCCAGAGTTTTATTAAATTTAAACCCGAGGAACTTGTGTAATTGCGAACACGTTTATGATAGCTATTGGTTTCTCTTAATTCTTCAAAGACTGCCTACAATAATTTAAAACTTTTTCTTAAATCTTAAATAAGCCATTTGAAGGTGAGTGCAATGACAAAGGTGTGTTTTACTCAAGCAGCATTCTGTACACATACTTTGTATGCGATTGAAAAAATTAAGCACGATATTAAAATAAGCATAAATAGTTCTGCTGACGGGGTTGGAACTCGGCGTGTTATAATTACTACAGTAATACTGCGTCGTTATCCTCTCGGCCATGGTGTCATGCAGCTTATAGGTAAAGACATATATTGATAATAGACATTTTTGCAGACAAAATATGAAGTAAACTTTGATTGTAAACACAACATGACGTCACTGTCAGGTATCTCTGGATCTACAACAATCAGTCGGGCGTAACTGTACTTTTAACTTTGGAGTTATCCAAGTTATAGGGGTGAATTTACCCATAAAGCATGCATTAAGAATTGTCTTATCAAGTAATGCGCATAGCGCAGTCGGCTAAGCTTATGATTACAAGTACTTCAAAACTGAACGAATGAGTTAGAATCGCATTCTGCTATATTTTTTTTTTAATTTTGCTTAGCAAACATGTTTCGTGCTTGTCTTATTATACAGAGATGAATAATTATAAAAGTTTCAGTGTGTAGCTGATACACAGATTTAGCGTCCATCGAGAGAGTACATAGGTTTTGTATGGAGGAGAGGAAAAAGGACTGACGTTTTCGCCTGTCAGTGTGTGTGAGAGTTTTCCGGCTGACAAGAGCCAGCATATAAGCACATAAGGATGTCTCGGCGTCGTAACATGTAACTCAATTGATAACTTACTCACACTGATTTTGACACATTGTACGAGGGTCATTCAATAAATTCGTGGACTGGACTCATCATTTTAATACACATAGACACAGAGAATAACTAATTATATCACACTAAACTACAGCCTTTCTGACACAAGTGCAGAAAATATTGCACGAATCGACGCATTTTTAAAGAAAATATGGCTAAAACAAAACTATCACTTTACCACAACCACCACACAACGCAAATATATTCTGACGTCAGCGACGTTATTGACTTTTTGCTATTTTTCAAATGGTAAACCCGAAATTGAATTATGTCATTCATATCGAATTAAACATAAATATTTAAGTGGTCTATTATTAAATAGATCTAACACAACGTTTTATGTATTCAAAGTAAAAGGATTAAGCTAGACTTAATGGTTGTATGCTAAATTGAAACGCCTTGCAAACTTTGACTGGACTTTCCTCAAACGTCCCTACGTTTGCAAATTTCGTTCGATCCCTGTATAATTTTAATACCATGCTGCTCTTCAGAAATTTGATTTTACCACTAAAACACAGTGACACTTAATACTGTATGTTCTACGCTTGCTCTCAATAGCAGCGTATGTGTTTTTGTTGTGTATTTCCAAGACAAGTGCACGATTTAATAGTTGCATGAATTTCCTTGCGTAAATTCATCGGCATTTTGACGTAAATGAAAACGTGATACGCATAGATCAAATACTTCTTAATTCAAACTCAAACGTCCAAAAAACTTAATAGTTTCACCAAATATTATGATAATATCCTGCAATAATCTGGCAAAAATATGGGAATGTAACATAATTAATTCGGAATTTATGACTAGCTGAACTAGTGAAAAGGGTACGTTACGTCGGTCGGGGGTGGTAGCGCGTTACTATGGTAATACAGCGGGTGATGACATGATACTCTGTGGCATAATCAAAGATAAATTTGTATCTACGGTAGATAATAAATACATGTTTATAATGATATAAGAAATTATTATTTAAACATAAATATAATAAAATGAGAACGGTTGTCTACAAATATATTGAATGACCCTCGTATAATTGATATAATTAATATATGATAAAAGAATAACGCAAAATATGAATGGAAAAAAATAAATAATGAAATGTGATAATAATCAGGTAATACAATGACTTAATATAGCATAACATTTAAGCATACGTTTGTTAAATATGAAAAAACTGTTCGTTATTTTATCAAATATTAAGAATTAAAATATACATGTACACTATAGAAATTTAATTATTGAAAAAGAGTTTAGCAGCGGACCGCCGGACTCGAACCCACAGCCCACATAAAAAGTATGTTTCTGACAAGAGAATAGTTTATCCACTGAGCCACATTGCCAACTAGAAGTAAAGTGAGTTTTTTCAACCGTATCCACATTTTTTCATAAAATAACGGTAAATATCGTTTCAACCTTAGCATATGGACTAGTCCAGGGGTCATATTTCGAAGGTCGTGGTAGGTCTATTTTGATTACCAATAATGTTTACGTTTGAATGTGTCAACCATTGTTATGAATCTGTTTATTGTATAACTCTAACGCGATATTCTGCAATGTCAATATAAACAGAAATCACTTACCATTACATCGATTTAGGGAGAGCAGAAGTCTATTTTACCTGCTCACTTCTATTCACCAAGTAAATTAAAATTACGGTATAGCCTGGCCACATTGACATGAGCCTGACCTATTGATTAGCATAATTTAGCTGTCGATATATTGTCTACGTTTACAACGCTGAGTGTATGTTTTCATAATCGGGAAGTATCACGAAGATGCTCGAGATGTAATACAAACAAAAATCTGAAATACCGATATTGCACGATTTGCTTGCGGAATTTGATATATTCAAAGCAAGAACCTTGTAATATATTTTTGCATAAAATAGCCAAGCTATACACATTGAAAGATAATCCCTTTTCCAATATCATTATGTTGTTATGCCTGATTTGCCTGTTTACTCTAGGTGGCACAGATCCCAATACGGCGTTAGAGTTATACAAATATATTTACCAGATATGTGTTTTATTTCACTAATACGCGTAGGTGGTCGCTATCTACCTCACTAGTATGACCCAACCACAGGATACTCTCAAATACTGAAACATTTTATATAACACACAAAGATGAATCGTTAATATGTGTACAGATGTATCTCATTTTAAAATGGATATATACCGACGAAATGCATGAATACTTAATCCATAGAAAATGCCAAATTGACTGAGAACAGAAGAAAACAATAATAAAACTTATAGTTCAAATCTAATTTGCATGGCAATAGCATTTGTCATTGCTATCACATTATGCATACTAACAAGCCGAAACATGCTGCAATTTGGCAGCATATTTGTTCAAATGTGTCCCTGGTGCTTTATCTTTATCTAAAGGAATATTTCACTTGTCAATAAACTGTCTGATACAAACATATTATTCTCAGTACCAAACACTTTCCTACAAGTTTGTGGTTTCTTGTTGTAATCTGTGAGTTGTGTGTTTGGTTTCTAGTTGTGATCTGTGAGTTGCGTTTGTGGTTTCTAGTTGTAATCTGTGAGTTGTGTGTTTGGTTTCTAGTTGTGATCTGTGAGTTGCGTTTGTGGTTTCTAGTTGTAATGTGTGAGTTGTGTTTGTGGTTTCTAGTTGTAATTTGTGAGTTGTGTTTGTGGTTTCTAGTTGTAATTTGTGAGTTGTGTTTGTGGTTTCTAGTTGTAATGTGTGAGTTGTGTTTGTGGTTTCTAGTTGTAATCTGTAAGTTGTGTTTGTGGTTTCTAGTTAAAATGTGTAAGTTGTGTTTTTGGTTTCTAGTTAAAATGTGTGAGTTGTGTTTTTGGTTTCTAGTTGTAATGTGTGAGTTGTGTTTTTGGTTTCTAGTTGTAATCTGTGAGTTGTGTTTGTGGTTTCTAGTTGTAATGTGTGAGTTGTGTTTTTGGTTTCAAGTTGTAATGTGTGAGTTGTGTTTGTGGTTTATAGTTGTAATCTGTGAGTTGTGTTTGTGGTTTCTAGTTGTAATGTGTGAGTTGTGTTTGTGGTTTCTAGTGGTAATGTGTAAGTTGTGTTTTGGTTTCTAGTTGTAATCTGTGAGTTGTATTAGTGGTTTCTAGTTGTAATCTGTAAGTTGTGTTTTTGGTTTTTAGTTGTTATATGTGAGTTGTGTTTTTGGTTTCTAGTTGTAATCTGTGAGTTGTGTTTGTGGTTTCTAGTTGTTATGTGTGAGTTGTGTTTGTGGATTATAGTTGTAATGCGTGAGTTGTGTTTGTGGTTTATAGTTGTAATGTGTGAGTTGTGGTTTATAGTTGTAATCTGTGAGTTGTGTTAGTGGTTTCTAGTTGTAATCTGTAAGTTGTGTTTTTGGTTTTTAGTTGTTATGTGTGAGTTGTGTTTTTGGTTTCTAGTTGTAATCTGTGAGTTGTGTTTGTGGTTTCTAGTTGTTATGTGTGAGTTGTGTGTGTGGTTTATAGTTGTAATGTGTGAGTTGTGTTTGTGGTTTGTAGTTGTAATCTGTGAGTTGTGTTTGTGGTTTCTAGTTGTTATCTGTGAGTTGTGTTTGTAGTTTCTAGTTGTAATCTGTGAGTGGTGTTTGTGGTTTCTAGTTGTAATTTGTGAGTTGTGTTTGTGGTTTCTAGTTGTTATGTGTGACTTGTGTTTGTGGTTTCTAGTTGTAATCTGTGAGTTGTGTTTATGGTTTCTAGTTGTTATGTGTGACTTGTGTTTGTGGTTTCTAGTTGTAATTTGTGAGTTGTGTTTCTGGTTTCTAGATGTAATGTGTGAGTTGTGTTTTTGGATTCTAGTTGTAATCTGGGAGTTGTGTTTGTGGTTCCTAGTTGTAATGTGTGAGTTGTGTTTGTGGTTTCTAGTTGTAATTTGTGAGTTGTGTTTCTGGTTTCTATATGTAATCTGTGAGTTGTGTTTTTGTTTTCAGTTGATATGTGTGAGTTGTGTTTTTGGTTTCTAGTTGTAATATTTGAGTTGTGTTTTTGGTTTCTAGATGTAATCTGTGAGTTGTGTTTTTGGTTTCTAGTTGTAATGTGTGAGTTGTGTTTTTGGTGTCTTTGTTTGATTTGTTTGTGTATAGTAAATGAACAAGGAATCGTTATGAACGTGCACATATGTCTGCTGTGTTTGCACCCGATGGTTGACTGACATGGGATTCGTAATAAAATAACATAATTCCCAACAAACCAGATTGCACGTCATCTTTTGAAGCGGGTTCGACGCGTATGAAACATAGGCATAATGTGAATGGCTTTTTGAGACATTTTACCAATGAATACGATGTATCTTTATTTCGTTTTAATTCTAGTTGGTCGCACATGTACCTCATTCCTCGTTTCAGCTAAAAAGATTGGTATTTAAGAAAATATTGCTTTGTCTAGAATGGTGCAGTTTGTGCTGCAAAGTAGAAGCTGCAAGCAAATATACAAGTAGAATGTATAAAACATCCTTTGGGAAATATCCCAAAGATTTTTTATATATTCTTAGTTTTACTCATTGTTGATATTTGCGAACATACCAAAAATTCATTGTCTTTGCCTGAGGCGAAGAACCAGTATGTGATTTTCTATGACGGCATACAATCTTAAAATCAGGCCCTTATTACGTTTCATTACTTTACGATAATAAAGGGACCACACGAAATTCCGTATGGGGTCATGGGGATGTGAACATTACGTTATCCAATCAAATCGTTTCTTTCACAAATCTGAAAATCCAGTAAAAATATACCGATCTACGCCAGTATGAGCTGTATTGTTTAAAGGTGTGAGTCCAAGAACGACCAGATAGCAATTTTACTAGTTACTACTCAATGTAAAGAAATTATATTGAAACAGATACTCGCATACATTTAGAGAGATGTGGAATACGTAGATAGCTAAGCCTAGACTGAGTTAGTATTAGTACAGGGTGTCCAAAAAGAAAGAATACCGTTTCAGTGTATTTAAATCAAATCCTAAACTAAACTATCCTAAAGAAATTTTACACATGGTTAGTCAAAAGATGTAAGTTTTTCTGACACCAGTTTGAACATTGTAACTTGGATATTATTTTTTAAAATGGCAATTTTCTAAAATTACCTTATTCTGTCCGTGACGTCATTTTGAAGTTATACACGACATTTTCACAATTTCTGTGCTTCTGGTGTTTCCAGTCTTGCACTCATTCTTTGCAAGCGTTTATTGTATTTCACAAATTTCTAAACTGATACTATATATATCAGCTTGGGCATGTTCGTTGGCTTTTAATAGGCTATCACTAGCGATTCAGACAGCCAAATATAAATAAGTATACCCAAGCTGTTTGTGAAGCAGGTTCATTCCGCAGCAAATATTTTGTTTTGAATGTCGTATGGTTCGTGCAAGTGGAGCCAGAGTCCCTCATTGCAATGCACGCTGTTGGAATAATTGCACTTGAAAAGCATTTGAGTTCATGTTATATGTAGGACCATTTTGAAAAGATATAAACATTTCTCTACACAATCCTGCCAAAATGTGAAGATATAAATTTTGAAATCAGTTCATATTATATTATGCGAAATACATTGCAAATAAATATAGTTACAAAAAATTATGACACTATATATTTGATATCTTAAGCTGCACTATGTACCTACCATAGTTACAAATTCTCAAATACATTTTAATGACAACCGATTCACAAACTTCACGCTTTTGTTTAGATTTGACAGGTTCTTATGGAAGCTCTGGCGGGACATTTGAAATTAATACTTAATAATTCTATCTTGAGAATTAAAAATTATTTCTCCAAAAGTATTGCTTAATATTGAATATATTGGATATAACGTTATGTAGGGATAGCTAGCTAAGCTTCGTAGGTGTCGGACGCCACACAGCACCAGTTCGATCCCCAATGCACCAGTACTGGCTTTATCCAGGAAATCATAGCTCTGACATGTATAATACTGGAAAAGTCTTTATAAATCAAAAATGATGATTCACAAAATATAAGATTAATGCAGTGGAAAATGAACTGAGCATTGGTGACTGACTGTATTTAATGTACTGGAAAGGGCCGGGAATAGAGTGGAAATGTGTGTTTGAAAAATGAAGGAAATATGTTATCTGTATTTACAGCAACAATACATAATGCAGGAACCGTAACGGGATCAAAGCATGGGATATGTATATAACTCCCTATCAACATTTCGACGCTTAATGTTTCATTTGGATGCTGTCTTTGTATAGAACTCTGAGTGATTTGTATTCGAAGGGGATAGGTTAGAGCCTCGCACTGAGCAACTTCTTCCATTAGCAAGTTGCCTTACAGTTGCAAGGGTGTCTAGTACATGTTATGGTTGGCCAGGAAAATGAATTCATATTTTAAAACAATCATAAATATTATTATTAAAATCTTATAAAATTTAAATCTAAAATATCAATATTTGAAAGTTAAATGTGAATTATTAAGATATTAATATTTAAATATAACTGTACATTATGAACTTATTATTTGTTTGGTCGTATTGGTCACGCCTTCATTTAGTGCCGTTGTATATACTATTTGGCGGAGAACATTATTCCTGTCCAATCTGAACTAGACACCATTACTTCTGCACGGCCTTGCAAACTTTCTCATAAAGAATATTTTGTGACCAGAGCTGCACGAACCATACAGTTATCCAACAGAGCATTCACACTGTCATTTACCAAAACAGTAACCAGCCTTTCTTGTTGGTAAACATACCTGTTTCAGATCGTTTTTAAATAAAAAAAAGTTTGATAGCGGGTTATTTGTCTTCTTTTATAACTCTGTTTAAGACTTTTTTGCGGAGGACACTAGGCAACTAGTACTATTCACCCTTACAGCTGCAAGATATTGCAAACATTCACATATAACAAATGTTGGTTAGGGCTCATGGGCAAAAATACAAAATCTTAAGAAGATATCTATCAGAAAACAATTGCTCACACCGACTTTTGCAATAACATAAAGGGTCGCTTGTCGTGGCTAACAAACATGATTAAAGTTGAACGAACAGGATTATAACAGAAAGGGGACGCAACGGTCGTCCATTATAAAAAGGCAATACAATATTGTTTTTGTACATTGTTTTATTCATGTATAGAACGGTTTTATTCGAACGGACGCAATGTTTTTGTTCGTATACAGCCCCTCTTCAAAGAACAAAACCAGACATGTACGTATGAAGCTATTCAAAGGCAGTTCAAAATCATATGACAATACTATAATATGGTGATTTTAAATTTACTGAATATATTAACCTTTTAATTTCAAATATTAATTATTAAATTTGTAAATATAAATTTTAAATATCAAGATAGAATTATTAAGTATTAATTTCAAATGTCCCGCCAGAGCTTCCATAGGTTCTGCCCCAAAATATCGGATTTTGCGCAACAGTTTGGAAAATGATTTTTGATATCGTAAACTTCAAGTAACAACATACCTATTACAATATATTTTATCCCATAAAACTGTAAATGGTGATGTGGGATACTGATTTCAAAACACCATGCTTAGCTTATATATTTTGTATGGTTTCATCCCAAAATAATAGACTTCCACTAACATGCACGGACCTAGATTTTTAGTATGTTACAAAACACTCATAGTTTGACCTCACCAAACAAAAAAAGTTTTCTCAAAACATAGCTGCTCTGAACTAAATATGGTTAACACAAACAAACAATATTTTTAAGAGGTTGGAAACTGCAAAGCAGAGCTCATATGCTTTCCCTGTTCGTAAATAAAAGTATGGTCTAAAACAACAACATGCATGTGCTTTCCGGAAAGGCTGATGAATACTTCATATATGACCTTAAGTAAAATATCAGTACATTAAAATTTTGTTGAACTACTTCAAAACTAATGGGTTTAGTATGTTATATATTATACTTAGTGAATATAAATTGTTTACTAGAAATATTTTTTGCTAACACTGTTCATAGGTGTACCCATGTCTAACCTATTTCCGCCACAAATAAGCTTCACTTGAATGATCACACCATCACAAATGGTAAAGCGCGCAAAATTAGGGTTTTTCATTTTCGACTAAATTTTTAAGTTCCAATTTACTTGCAATATGTTAGTCAAATTATTTAGCAATGTGCACTTAATTGAATGGCAAAAATTATTGGTAATTCTACGGTCACATTTGCCCTACGATGTCCGTACGGATTTACCAACATGTACGAGGAGGCTACGAGTACAAAATATTTCAAATTGTAAAGGTATTTTAGGTTCTTAGCTTCTGGTGACAGCTCGTACGGACCTCGTAAGATTAAAAGAGAATGTCTCGTACGAGGTCCGTACGGACATCTTAATCTTCGTACAGAGATCGCACGGCGCTCGTACGGAGATCGTACGGGGCTCACAAGGTACTCGTAGGCCAATCGCAGCTCGCAAGTCACTCTTACGATGTCCGTACGGTGTCCGTAAGGAGTCTGCACGATGAGCGTACGAGCTCCGTGCGAGAAGAATTTTTGTTGTTGACATATTTCAATTTCGCCTGGTCACATTAGTCGTACGAGCTCCGTGCGAGTCGAAATTTAGCAAGTCCGTACGGGCATTGTAAACTCTTACGATCATCGTACGGATTTTGTTACTCGTAGAGGACTCGGGAGCTCGGTGAAAATTTTCCACCGAGCTCCCGAGTAGTCTACGAGCTCGTAGGTATTATTGAAGTAGGGAACTTACAAGGAAGCTGACATTACCTATTTTTAGTTATTATTATATGTAAGATAATTAAAGAATGATGGAATTTTCATGTCATGTTTATAAATGCAAGGAAAAAACGTTTAATTACTTCTTGATCGACATTGAACGATCAGGGCTATATACGTGTATAGAGTTGATTATACACGTAGTACGATGAGCATATGCAATAAAGTACGTTGAATACATGTATATTGCACAGTTGTCATAAACTAAAAGATAAAAAGAACACATAGATGTATAGACAAATAATTATGTGTACACATAAGATATGTGCACGCCAATCACGGACATGTCAATTCATTTTACATTGAGTATGAGCGGATCCAGGTTTGGTGAGGTGGGGTCCGGGCTTCTGGAATGTTGGGAAAATATGGCCATCTTACATTAAGAGACGAGTACGTCTTGTGTTATGTTATGTTGTTGTGCTAGTCGGACCTGGCAAAATAACCGGTTGGACATCTTCATAATACAATGAACGGTCGGCGTACATTTTGGCTAATTTGACTGAAGACGAACGTTGTCATGCTGCAGATCGGGGGAGTGACGGTGGCCAGGGTCATTTCAAGCACAGGGTGTCTCAAAATGTATGTCCGCTTGTTGAGGACGTATAGCTCTGTAGTGTATTGCTTTACCTACCTGATTTATATGTATGATCAAAGGGCATTTAAACAATGAAGAAATTATGAAACAATTATCAGAAACAATGCTTACGAAACCCATAGAATCCATTTTGAGTAGCTAACAACCTGTGCTTGACGTCGTTTGACGATTTTAATGACGTTCACATACCTTTGAGTCGGATGTGATGTTTCCATTTTCTCCACAAATTGATATTTAGAGTTTCTATGTAGTTATATTTCTTGAATTGTTTAATCTAACTTTCAAATAGTATAAGAAGAAATAAATATTTAGGATGTTTTTGTTACTTTTTCCTGATTTCAATAAAAGTAGCATAACCAAATTCATTCTCCTACCAAGGCAGTTTTTGGTGATTGATACTTCATTAAGTACTACTTTATAATTTAAAGTTACATTATATGACTATTTTTGGACTGTTGAAGATAAGCTAGACATACCGCTATACATTCAATCCAGTATGTTCATTTGAGGCGATTGGTGCATCTTTTATATTTATGGTATGCTTAGAATTGTGTGGATATATAATTTTCAGTCCTTATTGTTTTTAAAATGTGTTCCTCCCTTAAATATGTCTGATTGTCAGATTTCATTTTCTAATGATCCCTGATCAGTTTCTCAGCCAGTGTGAGCATAGTAGGGTACGACTGACTATTACTATGCCCACATATGATATAAAGTTTACCAATGTTACCGTACGAACTATTATATTATCTGCCTCTTCGGACATTTTAGAACGTCCGTTGCTAATGACGTAAGTATAACGTATATGACGTCATCGACTGTTCGAGTAATGACACATGCTATAATTCACCACACAAGATTGAAATTTAGCTTTCATATGATACTAAGATTATCAATTTACTAACTCATTTGGCAAAGTTATGACCCCTCAACAAGTGGACATGTATTTTGAGACACCCTGTATATCAAAAAATATAAGTTGCTCCTCATCGGTCGGTGTCTGCGCGATCATCACTAATCATCGGGTACATATCGGATACACGGGAGGACGGAAGAGACAGAACGTTAAACGGCATGTTGGATCCCTAGCCTTTTCAAATATACAACTTGGTTCTTTAACGTGTTATGTGTAGACCACCACTAAGTTTACCACTAGTCCATTTCTAGTTGGGTGGAAACAAGGAAATGATTTCCGAATGACCATATGTCCCGGTCGAGATTAAAACCTTTGATGGACTTGTCGATCCGTAATCTAGAGAATTACCCACGCGACGACAGTCTGAGTGTCACCCGAATGGTTGATTATACCACATGTACATGTACTTACATGTTGAGTCTTCTTAAAATCATTTAAATACTTCTTTCAAAAGCTAGTAGCTTCATTATGATAATATAACAGCAATACCTTTATTTTAAAAGAGAACTCGGTTGGGAAAGTCCAGTCTTCCCTGTAGACCTCTGCTCATACCTGATTCTATTTTATAAACAATCATACAAACAATGACATATAAAGTTACTGGGTGCTGAACATGCCATATTGGGTGGCCAGACTTGTCACATCATTGATAAATCCGGCCACCTAGAATCATAGACCTACACGCATTAGTAATCTGTCAGCACCCTGTATTTCGTTCTGGATATGCTAACCAATCATTCTTTCCCCCTCAGCTTCAACCAAAACAAGCATAGGCAATGTATATCAAAGTATTTAGTCATTTTATTTTTTTGTATAAAATACTAATCATTACACTAAATATTTGTTTTGTATTAAAAGCTATATATTCAAAACATAGCAGATGTTAAAATTGAAGGGCATAATTATAATTATGTATTAAATTTGGATTTCATTACCAAATTCATGTTTTGTTTTTTAAAATCGATACGTTATAATTACCTTTGTAACTGTGTACCGATGCAGCATTGACACAATAGAAGTTAAACACATGTATCATCAATTCGATATTGAAAAATGTGTCGAAATTTCAATAAATCGACGGCGCCGAACCAAAACCCCGTAACTCAATTTTGGCGGGAAAACTTTTTTTGAAGCATCCGCAACTGCTAGACGTCCCGCGCATTTTTGTCTTGTCGCAATTTAGATAGCCAACCGCGTTACTTAGATGGCGACAAGACAAAAATGCACGGGACGTCTAGCAGATGCGGATGCGGGCCAAAATTGAGTTACGGGGTTTTGGTTCGGCACCGTCGATATTGTCTATAACATATTGTTACATACACATAACAATTAACATTGTTGACATAACTGCTGTCATACTGTTCACTATATAATCCTAAGACGTTGACCGTTAAAGTCCCGTGCGAAATACGTCTGACTCAGAATATATACGAGCTCGTGTAAGTGTAAGCAAAATCGTGTACTAGTATATAAAAGTCTACAGACTGGCGTTTCACGAACAATACTTTGTGTCGGATAAAATCGATATGTCTCTATAGATCATAATAAGACTGTTGTATTATTTCCATCAGACGGACCGTGTATATGATGTACCACGTGACAACTGGCCAATGGTCAATGCCGCTGGCCTAGACAGGTGATGCTGCTATAATTTAAGCATCAAACTCAACGATATCTTACAATCAATAATGGTCATATTTTATATCAAGAATATATCGCTGTACACATATGCCTTGAATCATCATAAATTAGTTGGTCATTCTAATAAATACGACGCACAATATCTGGTTTGCGGAACTGTTGACGCTCAGTATACAATGCAGTTCCAAGAAGAAGTAGACGAATATATTATAACGTACATTGAGATCATATTAACACTGAATTTATATTAATATTAACTTATACAATCATTTACCGATTTCAACTTAATAAAAAATATTATTTACATTATATTATTAGCAAAGTTATAATCTATCAAATTTACGTTCCATATTGGGAATACCAAACTGCACGTACAAAACAGTACCATTAATAAAAAAATATGCAATTTGCTTCCCTGTCTGATTTCGTCGTGTCTCTTTTGCATAGTGCTAAGTCACGACTTCAAGTAAGCTCGAAACGTATTATGTAGCGAGGAACTGTTCAGAAATTCTATACGTTCTTGTCTTATCGATTCACACATTTAACGAGATCTAGTTTATTTATTTCTTAAAATATAGGGAATAGAATCCGCAGAGTTGTTCCAATATTTGACATGTCACGTAACGCTGAATCAATATATGGACTAGACGGTTCGCTCGTAAATTTGACAAGTTAATGAATCTATCAAGAACTGAGAGTCAATGTGATGTTTCATGCCAGAGGGTTTACAATATGTCTGTACGAATATAAACGACACAAATAGATGAATAAAATAAAATTGATATCTTAGTCTGAAAGACAAACGATCAAATATGGCATTAAAATGCTAGATACATCCAGACTTTACACCCTTGGGGAAGACAAACTAGACACTAAGTAAACTTTTGACACTGTTGCCATCTTCAAATGTTAAGAGCAGAATTAATCTGGAAACATGTGTCCTCCGGCCGTCAATCAATTGATTTGTGTAGAAGACGATATTTTCTGTAAATTGCAAACTCGGCATGTATTGGGCATTTTATTTTCTGGTTCGATTATATGTTGTGTATTGTATCGTGTATTTTTGGGATGTGATGTGTTTATGATTTCTGTAACTGGCTTAATTTAAGTAGATTTCTGTCTCATTTCGACATAACCAATTGCAAAACCGTGTTAAATACTGTAGTGCACAGACACTCCAAAGCCACACAGTTACGGAGGCATTGCCTAGCCACACACGCAATAGTCAGAAATAGACTGACGAACCCTCCGCATCCCATCCACATCTCCGTTATGTGATCGAGGCTTCAGGTTGTCGGAGTTTGTTTCATCGTGCTTGTTTGATGTGTTCCTACAGTGAGAGAATTCAAAAATGCAACAGTTTTTAGAATAATGAAAAAGACAGTTAACATTCGTATATGTTCATGAAAATTGGCATCAATAGACATTTGTGCTTTCTCAATCATATCTGACAATGCTATGGCAAAACAATACTTAGTAACAAAATTATCTGATTCCTAAGAAACACACCAAAAATGAAATTCACAAGTGATAATTTCAACCGGAAATGGTGTGTACATTCCACTTCAGCCACATCGGTTGAACAATATGTGTTATGCCGTGTTGCGACATACTACTCCATTTCCCGAATTAGGGATTGAGAGGTATCTTTATGTTTTAGGAGTTGTGTTATAGGCTTGCAGAAACTTTTTAAGCTCATCGAAGAAATGCTCAAGCCCAGGGTAACTGACGAGACTTGCGAAAGGATACCAATTTGCAGCGAGATAAGTAGTCCACATTATGTCTATCGGCAACAATATATCTCTTTGTTTGTCCCAGACATGTTGTAAACAAACAACACACACAATTCGTCTCATACCACTGTGTATTTGGTGAATGTTAGTATGTTGTTGATGCGTTATTATTCGTATCTGTTCTGGTTGAGGCCGATTGTTTTAACATTCTGTGGCATTGAATAGTTCACGAAGACGAAATGCTGTGCAATACGTGCCTTTTTCTGACACACCACATCCGGTACTCTACATCAGGCATTGAGTATGTCAAGAACCTCTGTGTCCTCATTTTTGGACAAGCGCGACACCACAACCGATATAATTATTAGCAACATTATGTGTTTTTCATACATGCCGATCCAAATAGTACAAATAAAGCAGGTTTTTAGGCTGGCGATTTCGCGCCAGACTATAACAATCCTAAAAAATGAAATCCACTAAGATGAATTTACTCCCGAAACTGACAACACAGAATCTATACACTCAATGCAAATAGTTCCTCTTCGTTAATCAGTTTTGCAAGATAAGAACATTCAACTTTCCTTGTTTCATTTATTCTGTTCGATTGTAATATATTAGTTTCTTCTTGAAATGGAAGGAAATTGTATGAAATTAAAAGAAAAGGTGTTTAAAGGCGTTGATAATTATTACTACGCGTTACGTATACGAACGCGATATAGCACGCGCATTGATCAATGATTTTATTATGTTAAATTATTTAGGTCAACATTCTCCCACGAGATCGTGGTCGAGTGGATGAGCAACTCGCTTAGTAATTTTCTGATGTTGAGGTCCAGCGATCGAATCACGGCGGCTCCAAATTTTTTATATTTTTAAATTTTTATTTTTTATTTTTTGTTAAGTCCAGCACTTACATCTCTTTCGACTTAGAAAACCACTTGATGTTATATTACTTGAAAAGCTATTGTTCCTTAGCAGTTCGCCAGCCTGTCAATACTTTCAGTACTTTGATTATTTGAGTACACGCATAAGTAAACACGATATCCGTTAGTGATAAAGACGAAATTATCAAGGAAAATTTTATAATGTGGAACGTTTTTAAAGTCTCTCAGTGTAGAATATTAGCGTGGCATATGTATTCCGAGGATGTGTTGTGATGTGTTCCGAATGTATTGGATTGTAGTATTTCGGTTACGTGTTTATATGTGTTCCGAGTGTATTGACTTGTGGTATTTCGTGGATGTGTATAGATGTGTTCCTTGGGTATTGGCTTGTAGTATTTCGGGGACGTGTTTAGATGTGTTCCGAACGTATTGGATTGTAGTATTTCGGGGATGTGTTTAGAAGTGTTACTAGTGTATTGGATTGTGGTATTTCGAGGATGTATAGAAGTGTTCCTAGTGTATTGGCTTGTGGTATTTCGGGGATGTGTATATATGTGTTACTAGTGTATTGGATTGCGGTATTTCGAGGATGTGTATAGAAGTGTTCCTAGTGTATTTGCTTGTGGTATTTCGGGGACGAGTTTAGAGGTGTTCCTAGTGTATTGGCTTGTTGTATTTCGGGGACGTGTTTAGATGTGTTCCTAGTGTATTGACTTGTGGTATTTCGGGGACGTGTTTAGATGTGTTCCTTGGGTATTGGCATGTGATATTGCGGGACGTGTTTAAATGTGTTCCTAGTGTATTGGCTTGTGGTATTTCGAGAAAGTGTTTAAATGTGTTCCTAGTGTATTGGCTGTGGTATTTCGGGGACAACTTAAGAAGTGTCACGAGTGAATTTGCTTGTGGTATTTTGAGGATGTGTTTAGATGTGTTCATAGTTTATTGGTTTGTGGTATTTCGGGGATGTGTTTAGATGTGTTACTAGTGTATTGGCTTGTGGTATTTCGTGGACGTGTATATATGTGTTACTAGTGTATTGGCTTGTGGTATTTCGGGGATGTGTTGTCATGTGTTACTAGTGTATTGGCTTGTGGTATTTCGGGGACGTGTTGTCATGTGTTACCTGTGTATTGGCTTGTGGTATTTCGGGGATGTGTATATATGTGTTACTAGTGTATTGGCTTGTGGTATTTCGGGGATGTGTTTAGATGTGTTCCTAGTGTATTGGTTTGTGGTATTTCGGGGATGTGTTTAGATGTGTTCCCAGTGTATTGGCATGTGATATTTCGGGACGTGTTTAAATGTGTTCCTAGTGTATTGGCTTGTGGTATTTCGGGGACGTGTTTAGATGTGTTCCTTGGGTATTGGCATGTGTTATTTCGGGACGTGTTTAAATGTGTTCCTAGTGTATTGGCTTGGGGTATTTCGAGAACGTGTTTAAATGTGTTCCTAGTGTATTGGCTTGTGGTATTTCGGGGACAAGTTAAGAAGTGTCAGGAGTGAATTGGCTTGTGGTATTTCGAGGATGTGTTTAGATGTGTTCATAGTTTATTGGTTTGTGGTATTTCGGGGATGTGTTTAGACGTGTTACTAGTGTATTGGCTTGTGGTATTTCGTGGACGTGTATATATGTGTTACTAGTGTATTGGCTTGTGGTATTTCGTGGACGTGTATATATGTGTTACTAGTGTATCGGCTTGTGGTAGTTCGAGGACGTGTTTAGATGCGTTATAGTGAATTGGCTTGTGGTATTTCGGTTACGTGTTTATATGTGTCCTAGTGTATTGGCTTGTGGTATTTCGGTTACGTGTTTATATGTGTTACTAGTGTATTTGCTTGTGGTATTTCGAGGACGTGTTTAGATGTGTTCCGATTGTATTGGCTTGTGGTATTTCGTGGATGTGTTGTGATGTGTTACTATTGTATTGGCTTGTGGTATTTCGAGGACGTGTTTAGATGCGTTATAGTGTATTGGCTTGTGGTATTTCGGTTACGTGTTTATATGTGTCCTAGTGTATTGGCTTGTGGTATTTCGGTTACGTGTTTATATGTGTTACTAGTGTATTTGCTTGTGGTATTTCGAGGACGTGTTTAGATGTGTTCCGATTGTATTGGCTTGTGGTATTGCGTGGGTGTGTTGTGATGTGTTACTATTGTATTGGCTTGTGGTATTTCGGTTACGTGTTTAGATGTGTTCCGAGTGTATTGGCTTGTGGTATTTAGAGGACGTGTTTAGATGTGTTCCGAGTGTATAGGCTCGTGGTATTTCGTGGATGTGTTTAGAAGTGTTACTAGTGTATTTTCTTGTGGTTTTTCGGGGATGCGTTAAAATGTGTTTCAAGTGTAATGGCTTTTATTTCGAGAACGTGTTTAAATGTGTTCCTAGTGTATTGGCTGTGGTATTTCGGGGACAATTAAAGAAGTGTCACGAGTGAATTGGCTTGTGGTATTTCGAGGATGTGTTTAGATGTGTTCATAGTTTATTGGTTTGTGGTATTTCGGGGATGTGTTTAGATGTGTTACTAGTGTATTGGCTTGTGGTATTTCGTGGACGTGTATATATGTGTTACTAGTGTATTGGCTTGTGGTATTTCGGGGACGTGTTGTCATGTGTTACCTGTGTATTTGCTTGTGGTATTTCGGGGACGAGTTTAGATGTGTTCCTAGTGTATTGGCTTGTTGTATTTCGGGGACGTGTTTAGATGTGTTCCTAGTGTATTGGTTTGTGGTATTTCGGGGATGTGTTTAGATGTGTTACTAGTGTATTTGCTTGTGGTATTTCGGGGACGTGTTGTCATGTGTTACCTGTGTATTTGCTCGTGGTATTTCGGGGACGAGTTTAGATGTGTTCCTAGTGTATTGGCTTGTTGTATTTCGGGGACGTGTTTAGATGTGTTCCTAGTGTATTGGTTTGTGGTATTTCGGGGATGTGTTTAGATGTGTTACCTGTGTATTTGCTTGTGGTATTTCGGGGACGAGTTTAGATGTGTTCCTAGTGTATTGGCTTGTTGTATTTCGGGGACGTGTTTAGATGTGTTCCTAGTGTATTGGTTTGTGGTATTTCGGGGATGTGTTTAGATGTGTTACTAGTGTATTGGCTTGTGGTATTTCGTGGACGTGTTTAGATGTGTTACTAGTGTATTGGCTTGTGGTATTTCGGGGACGTGTTGTCATGTGTTACCTGTGTATTTGCTTGTGGTATTTCGGGGACGAGTTTAGATGTGTTACTAGTGTATTGGCTTGTGGTATTTCGTGGACGTGTTTAGATGTGTTACTAGTGTATTGGCTTGTGGTATTTCGGGGACGTGTTGTCATGTGTTACCTGTGTATTTGCTTGTGGTATTTCGGGGACGTGTTTAGATGTGTTCCTCGTGTATTGACTTGTGGTATTTCGGGGACGTGTTTAGATGTGTTCCTTGGGTATTGGCATGTGATATTTCGGAACGTGTTTAAATGTGTTCCTAGTGTATTGGCTTGTGGTATTTCGAGAACGTGTTTAAATGTGTTCCTAGTGTATTGGCTTGTGGTATTTCGGGGACAAGTTAAGAAGTGTCACGAGTGAATTGGCTTGTGGTATTTCGAGGATGTGTTTAGATGTGTTCATAGTTTATTGGTTTGTGGTATTTCGGGGATGTGTTTAGATGTGTTACTTGTGTATTGGCTTGTGATATTTCGTGGACGTGTTTATATGTGTTACTAGTGTATTTGCTTGTGGTATTTCGAGGACGTGTTTAGATGTGTTCCGATTGTATTGGCTTGTGGTATTTCGTGGATGTGTTGTGATGTGTTACTATTGTATTGGCTTGTGGTATTTCGAGGACGTGTTTAGATGCGTTATAGTGTATTGGCTTGTGGTATTTCGGTTACTAGTACGTGTTTATATGTGTCCTAGTGTATTGGCTTGTGGTATTTCGGTTACGTGTTTATATGTGTTACTAGTGTACGAGAGGTGTTCAACTTATTTCTGAACAGAAAACGAACATCAATATTGTGTTACTCTAACAATGAAATTGAATAAAAACTTTTATATTGTATAAAGTAGTGTATCAAGAACTATATATAATAATTGTAAATTACCAATATATTACGGTTAAATCATAATCAACATAAGGGTAGAGGGTGTTGTTATTTGCGTTTTGAAGGTCCGAAACTCCTAATAACTACGTTCACATTTTCCTTCTTTTATCGTTGTTTTAGTATCAACCAGATGGAAAATTATATTGTTAAAGCATATGAAGACTTCGACATCCACTGTTTGGTTATAATATATATAAAGTTATATTCTTAAGTTTTTTATTTGGCGTTGTATATGGTGACTTGAACCTGAATCTGGACGAAACACTATGTTCTTGGAACAGTCACTTGGAACGATACGTAACACTTTTTTTGTTGAAAACCTGAATTGAAACGGTTCGAACATAGACCACAGCCTTCAATTTCGTCAATTTGAGATTGATTTTGATGTGCGTATTTACATAACAACAAACCCAATGCCTTCCCATGAAAACGGCCGCGAACACACAATGCTGGACAAACATGAACTTCTCCCTACCCCTGTGAACTTTTCGAAAATAGCATACCATAATCTATCATAAAATTTTTTAAGATTCAGCATTGCTTCCCCATAATGAAACAATTTTTCCACATAATGTTGTTTATTTCGCATTTCTAGATTCCAAGACTTTTGGCTGCGATGCATGTTTTTCTTGATTTTCAGCGTAGGAACTGCGCATTTTCCCAGAACTATGCATTCAACTATTTCGAAATAATGTCACTGATAGTTTCTATGGACACTCCCATCTGTGGTACTATTCCAGATTTTGCTAATGGATTCATCATAGATATCATAAAACCAATTTAACTTTATAGTGTAGGTTTTGGCAATGTTGGGCAATTTTCAATTTTTGGTGCCATTTCACAATTACTGGAAACAGAACTTTAATAACGCGTCTTACGACAAATATTACTGATGTTCTCATTAAAAATGCACAATAACAATTTACCAACACTTTCTTGATGCTTACAAAAAGGCCATTTAGCCTTAAAAACAGGAAAAACAACATCATCTACTAAATTGTTGTTTTAAGCTTTAACCAAATGAGATATACAATGCATGATGTTCATATGTTCAACTTAAAACATTTTATCGCATGGTTTAAAAAGATATTTCAATTATTTTCATTCATTATTGCACAATCGGTGTTCATGTTTTGTTCATAAATAAGTTGAACACCTCTCGTATTTGCTTGTGGTATTTCGAGGACGTGTTTAGATGTGTACCGATTGTATTGGCTTGTGGTATTGCGTGGATGTGTTGTGATGTGTTACTATTGTATTGGCTTGTGGTATTTCGAGGACGTGTTTAGATGTGTTCCGAGTGTATTGGCTTGTGGTATTTCGAGGACGTGTTTAGATGTGTTCCGAGTGTATAGGCTCGTGGTATTTCGTGGATGTGTTTAGATGTGTTACTAGTGTATTTTCTTGTGGTTTTTCGGGGATGCGTTAAGATGTGTTCCAAGTGTAATGGCTTTTATTTCTTGACGTCTTTAGATGTGTTCCTAGTGTATTGGCTTGTGGTATTTCGTGGATGTTGTGTGAAATGTTACTAGTGTATTGGCTTTTGGTATTTCGTGAGTGTTGTGTGAAATGTTACTAGTGTTTTTGCTTGTGGTATTTCGTGGATGTTGTGTGAAATGTTACTAGTGTATTTGCTTGTGTTTTTTCGTGGATGTTGTGTGAAATGTTACTAGTGTATTTGCTTGTGGTATCTCGGGACGTATTTAGATGTATTCCTAGTGAATTGGCTTGTGGCATTTCGGGAATGTATTGTGATGTGTTACTAGTGGATTGTTTTGTGGTATTTCGAGGACGTGTTTAAATGTGTTTTTAGTGTATTGGCTTGTGGTATTTCGGGGACGTGTTTAAATGTGTTCCTAGTGTATTGGCTTGTGGTATTTCGGGGACGTGTTTAAATGTGTTTCTAGTGTATTGGCTTGTGGTATTTCGGGGACGTGTTTAGATGTATTCCTAGTGAATTGGCTTGTGGCATTTCGGGAATGTATTGTGATGTGTTACTAGTGAATTGTTTTGTGGTATTTCGAGGACGTGTTTAAATGTGTTTTAGTGTATTTGCTTGTGGTATTTCGGGGACGTGTTTAAATGTGTTTCTAGTGTATTGGCTTGTGGTATTTCGGGGACGTGTTTAGATGTATTCCTAGTGTAATGGCTTGTGGTATTTCGAGGAAGTTTTGTGATGTGTTCCTTGTGTATTGGCTTGTGGTATTTCGGTTACGTGTTTATATGTGCCCTAGTGTATTGGCTTGTGGTATTTCGGTTACGTGTTTATATGTGTCCTAGTGTATTGGCTTGTGGTATTTCGGTTACGTGTTTATATGTGTCCTAGTGTATTGGCTTGTGGTATTTTGGTTACGTGTTTATATGTGTCCTAGTGTATTGGCTTGTGGTATTTTGGTTACGTGTTTATATGTGTCCTAGTGTATTGGCTTGTGGTATTTTGGTAACGTGTTTATATGTGTTACTAGAGTATTTGCTTGTGGTATTTCGAGGACGTGTTTAGATGTGTTCCGATTGTATTGGCTTGTGGTATTTTGTGGATGTGTTGTGATGTGTTACTATTGTAATGGCTTGTGGTATTTCGAGGACGTGTTTAGATGTGTTCCGAGTGTATTGGCTTGTGGTATTTCGAGAACGTGTTTAAATGTGTTGCTAGTGTATAGGCTCGTGGTATTTCGTGGATGTGTTTAGATGTGTTACTAGTGTATTTTCTTGTGTTTTTTCGGGGATGCGTTAAGATGTGTTCCAAGTGTAATGGCTTTTATTTCTTGACGTCTTTAGATGTGTTCCTAGTGTATTGGCTTGTGGTATTTCGAGGATGTTGGGTGAAATGTTACTAGTGTATTGGCTTTTGGTATTTCGTGGACGTTGTGTGAAATGTTACTAGTGTATTTGCTTGTGGTATTTCGTGGATGTTGTGTGAAATGTTACTAGTGTATTTGCTTGTGGTATCTCGGGACGTATTTAGATGTATTCCTAGTGAATTGGCTTGTGGCATTTCGGGAATGTATTGTGATGTGTTACTAGTGGATTGTTTTGTGGTATTTCGAGGACGTGTTTAAATGTGTTTTTAGTGTATTGGCTTGTGGTATTTCGGGGACGTGTTTAAATGTGTTTCTAGTGTATTGGCTTGTGGTATTTTGGGGACGTGTTTAGATGTATTCCTAGTGAATTGGCTTGTGGCATTTCGGGAATGTATTGTGATGTGTTACTAGTGGATTGTTTTGTGGTATTTCGAGGACGTGTTTAAATGTGTTTTTAGTGTATTGGCTTGTGGTATTTCGGGGACGTGTTTAAATGTGTTTCCAGTGTATTGGCTTGTGGTATTTCGGGGACGTGTTTAAATGTGTTCCTAGTGTATTGGCTTGTGGTATTGTGGGGACGTGTTTAGATGTATTCCTAGTGTATTGGCTTGTGGTATTTCGAGGACGTGTTTAGATTTGATCCTAGTGTATTGGCTTGTGGTATTTCGAGGACGTGTTTAAATGTGTTCCTAGTGTATTGGCTTGTGGTATTTCGAGGACGTGTTTAGATGTGTTCCTAGTGTATTGGCTTGTGGTATTTCGAGGACATGTTTAGATGTGTTTCTAGTGTATTGGCTTGTGGTATTTCGAGGACGCGTTTAGATGTATTCCTAGTGTAATGGCTTGTGGTATTTCGGGGAAGTGTTTAGATGTGTTATGTCTGTTTAGTTCCACTCTTTCTCTGCTTGATAATGTTCCCCGTCCGCATTTTTATTATATGTTAACATCTTGTCAAAATTATAAGTACATCGCACAAATAGGGCAGTGTTCTGTGTCTCGGGTCTACTGAGCGGTTTAGTGGGTGTAAGTTTTGTAATTCTTTATTTATATATACATAGATTTTAGAGATATCCGCGCAGTTTTAGTTGACGACGTAACGCACAGGTAACGCGATGACGTCAGCGATAGTTTTTGTACTTGCGTTACGTCAAAATACATTTATTTTTATTTGGAACTGGTTTTAAAAATAGAATATGAGACATCAAATTCGGTAAGGATTTTTTCCATTTGTTTTGTTTGTAATATTTAAGTTTACTTAGATCTATTTGTATTTAGATTTAGATTTTTATTTTGTTGTGCTTACAAACTTTTAATTATTTAACTCACAGATTATTTATATTCATTATTTACGTCCGTATCACGTGATTCTAATATAAACATAAATGACGTCCGTACCCACAATGTTTATATTAAAAATAAAAATTGACGAAATGGATACTTAATACATTAATATTTATTAGTAAACTATATATATGTATATGTAGTCTGGTCTCCTATCCTATATCTTACACATACATGTACATAACACACACTTTTGAGGGATATTCTACAATTCCCTATATAAACTATTTATAACCACCATCTTGCTTTACCCATGACATCGCCAATGACAGTTACATGAGGCCGATCCTATACTGTAATGTAAGATTTTGGTACCAGGTACCAGACTACATATATAGGCAGCTACATTTATAGGTTGGATACGAAATCTACAACATTCATTGAACGTCTGTTTTAAAAGGTTCCGTAGGGCTTATCTTTGGATGTTACTTTATTAACAGCCTCGCATAAATCTTCCCTAACATACGCCATGGAGTATGTTGCGTCACACTACATTACTGCAAATAGTCGACCATATAAATAATCCAGATAAATATTTAATTTAGGTTCACTGTATTTTTAAGTGTAGCTCTGCTCTGTTGGCTATGACGGCGTGTACCAAAGGATGTATATATTAATCTTCGTTATATCATACCATGGGGTATTTAGCGTCACAATCAATACTCCCTTCTACATAACTACGAATACTTCGGGAAATACGTAAATGCAGTTTAAACCAAATGCATATTTAATTAAGTTAATATATACGTTGTAATAAAAAATGAGATAAAATCTGTTTGAAGCTAACCTTTGGGTATCATTTGAAATTGATTTTAATATAACTATAGCCGTTATACTTTTTAGTGGATATACGTATATTGCGTAAGCCTTGCTATGGTGTAAATGTCGGTACGTACGCACATAAAGGTTAAAGTGTATTAAAATGAAACCCAAGTAATAACTTCACACTGGATTCAATCATTCTCATAAATTTCTGCAAGCACACAAAACGAAGTGATCACAGGAAATGACTTTCTGGAGAAACATAATCTGCGAATGATAGAGACAAAGAAAAATTAACTATGTATATCTGTATTTATGTTCAACATAGGATTGCTATTTGTTTATGTTTTTGCCATTAAATACACTTGCAATAAATTACTACGATTAAAGCCGTATAATATAATCCGTTTGTGCAACATTCGAATGAACATTCTTTGTAACAGAGATGTCTTATTTTGAGTGCAAAATCGCTTGGAGCATAGGCCATTGACGAATTCCCTCCATCTGACTCTATTCCCCTCAGTTCGTTCAATCGAATTCCGCTTTCTTTAACTTCTGACTTGACGTTTTTCACCAGGCTTTACGTGGACGTCCCCTTTTTCTTGAGGGTTCCATTTTAAGGCCTGCTTTGTGATGTTAGTATATTGACTTGCATAGCGTCTGCCCTATCTATCCCCATTTACGTCTTTTTATCTCTATGTCCATAGTTTTGGTTGATGGTGTTTCAAAGGTCTTATTACGTACTTTGTCAGTCTATTTTATGTTAAGAATTCTTCTTCAGCAGTTGGTGAAGCTTTGACGTTTAGTTAGAATGGCTTTAGTTGTTCTCCATGTTTCTGAGAGGACTGACTTCACATTTAAGTTGAAAATCCTTATTTTTGTTTTCCTGGATAGATTTTTGGAATTCCATATGTTTCAAGATATTGAAGATTACTCTAGCTTTGTTGATTCTAGTGTTTACGTCAAACATCAGTTCCATCTTGGTTGTCCACAATGCTTCCTAGGTAGGTAAAGGAGTCTACTTCGTATAAGTTTTTGTTGGCAATTGTAATTTGCTGGTTGTTGTAACATTTCACTTTCAAAACTTTAGTCTTGGCTATGGTTAGTCTTAGACCAAGTTTGGTTGAATATGCTGTTAAAAGCGATGTTTTTTCCTGCATTTCTTGAGTGTTGGACAGAAGAACAATGTCACCAGCAAAGTCTAGGTCACCTAGTTGTTCCCACACGGTCCACTGTTATCCATTTCTTATTCCGTCGGTACTTTATCTCATGATCCTGTCTATGGCAAGTAGAAAGAGGAAAGTTGATAGTAGGCAGCCTTGTCTCACTTATGTGGTAACTAGGAAGGTGTCTGATAATCTTCCTCCATGTAGTACTCTACAGTTCATGCAGCTATAGGAGTAACCGATGATGTTTATAATCATTCCTCGAATTATATGGTGTTCCATTAGCTGTCACAGTATTTCTCTATCTAAACTATCAAAGGCCTTCTCAAAGTCAATAAAATCAGATATACCGCTGTGTTTAATTCTATCGATTGTTCTATTATAATTCTTAGGGTTGCTATTTTATCACCACAACTTCTATCTTTTCTGAAACCTGCTTGTTGGTCTCTCAGTTTAGTGTCAACTGAGTGTTGTACACGCATCATGCTTTTTCTGTTTTGTATCTTTCCAACCACAGTAACTAGTGTTATTCCTCAGAATGTATACGTGTTTTGAGGTCATTCGGTTTTAGCTGAAACAAATTATTTGCTATTTTAGCAACAGATGGTATTTAGTCAATTCATGTACTTATTGCTCATTGCTAGCGTCGGGGCAGAACCACTTGATATATTAGACATTTTTATTTTTATGTCTAAATCCCCATGGTTGTGACACAACCCAACGTAGTAATTCCCGATGTCTTCAATCCGGACGAAAGTCTATTCCCCGAGAATTATCCCCGGATGGACATAACATTGACTGCTTCATAATGTCAAAAAAGACCGGACCGACAGTAAAAGGTCTCAGGTGGGCTGATGCTTGAACTGCGTAACCGCCTCCAAACAACATAGTTTCATTGAGTAAATAAATTGCCACTACTTCTTTTTAAATGCACACACCACACATGTACACTTGCTTTTTAAAGGCATACTTAGTATGTAAAATATGTATGCTTCGGAAAGAAAGTTGACCAATGGAATCTCACCTACAAAAAAAAACACAAACACCCGTGCACCAAACATTCCTTGATTTGATTTCATGAATGGCTAATGCAAACTTGTGTGTACTAAGTCACTGGTACGGAGCGACGTCAAAGCGTAACGCATGCCCAGACGACAGCCTGGTATAGACTCTGTCAGACATACGACAATGTTTCTTTACGACATTGGGGAGGGTAACAGAGGTTTAACAGGTATTTTCACTTATTCTCATGTTTCTCTGGAAGCAAAGTTTATGTGTAACAATGAATGATGTATAATTTAATTGATTATGCGAAAAATATAAATCAGTAAGTATGTAGTTTATTTATATTATATTATTATATAATTAATACCTAATGTAGTTCAGTTTTATAAAATCTGAAAGAAAATACTAATTTCTTTTAATAATATATTGCACGATTTATATTACAAATACATTAACCTAACTAGACAATGTTCTATATAAAAAAAATTCTATAATAATTGTCACCTATACAGAATTATAACAGACATTAAGTACAAGCACGTTAATACACATCAATGAATTCAAATAACTTTGCACAAACACATAGTATTGCATATGTAACAAATGTACCAAAATACTTGGAAAATTGGTCTCATTGTCACAAGTACGTATGTTATCGCGTATATGAACTGATCTCGTATATCACAATAAATGTGTGGTGGGACAATTAAGTAAGGCATGCTATTCTGTTTCATCAGTATCACAAAACCGATATATTCGTCCATTAATCTTCGTTCATTGCGACCGATATTCATAATTCTATTCATGTTAATATCACAATGGGACCGAGAAAGTACTGTATGTTTTCAAAACCAATAGGCGATATATGTACTAACCATAACATGTTACACCACGGGTATGCTGACGACACTCAATGCTACCTTGTCATCAAGTCGAAAGACAGTTGGTCCAGTGTAGTTCCTCAACTTGAAGCCTGTCTGTCAGACATCAGTTCATGGATGCGTTTGAACATGCTAAAGATAAACCAGGATAAAACAGAACTCATCATCTTTGCACCGAAACATCATGTCAAGGATCTTTCTGAATGCAAACTACAATTCGATGGAACAATTGTGCATGAATCAGCATTTGTGAAAAATTTAGGTGCCTTCTTTGATAAAACTCTAACCATGGACAAACAAGCTAATGCAATATCCAAATCTTGTTTTTTTCATCTGCGTAACATCGGACGGATTAGACCATTCATCACCGTAAATGCTTGTAAAACACTTGTGAACTCTCTTGTGACTTCTCGACTGGATTATGCAAATGTTTTGTTATCTGGTGCCAACAGCAAGGTGATAAGTAAACTGCAACGCATCCAGAATACTGCAGCTCGTTTGATCACACAAACAAAAAAGCGTGAACACATAACTCCAACACTCCATACACTACACTGGCTTCCTGTTCCATATAGAGTACAGTACAAGATCATTCTATACGCTTTTAAAATCCGATATGACCAAGCTCCTGTCTACATGAATGAGTTGACTAGAGAATACCAGCCAACCAGGTCTTTAAGATCAGACACTGCTATGCTTTTAAACATTCCTAAAGTAAGAACCAAGAATTACGGTGAAAGGCGGTTCGACAAATGTGCTGCCACCTTATGGAACAGTCTTCCTGTGGAAATCAGGCGCATTGACTCTCTGACAGTCTTCAAAAAGACTTTAAAAACACATCTATTTAAAAGTGCATATCAGTGAATCAAGTGAAATTGTTTTAGACTTTTAATGAACTGTCAACTGGCTGACTTTCGCGTGTTAAGACTTGTTATATAAAGCGCTATATAAATATTTTCAACTATAAAACATTTTTTATATTTTATAAAATCAATCCCTGCATGAGCTGTTTGATTTCGAGTGACGATGTTAGACCATAAGTATGCGTGACAAAGCAAGTCATTACAATAAGTACTGGTATATTCATCTTGTTTAACGCTAGCATAGTTTGTTCCATTGTCCCAGTCCGGGATCTGTATAATGCGACTACATGTATATACACTAGGCCCATAAACAATCAATAAACCATGAAAATCGGAAGAAATAGAAAAAAGTCAAGGCAAAAAATATTCAATAGTCAAGATATATGAAACCATAACCGCACTTTGTGCCGGTGTTCTGCTTAATTATAGGTCCTTGAAGGAAAACGACCATAGGTCTCAAACTAGAAACCAGGCCGGGTACTTTGGTCAGCTTGCTTTTATTTAAAACGCTGCGTTTACAGTCAGCCTAGATGTCCACGATGTCCACGATACCCATGATTGGAATACATCGCGGAGCTCCACGATTAATTGTATGCCCTACGCTTCCACACGTTCTGCTACTACCTGTTACGCTCCCTTACGATACCATCACAATTCTGTCAAGATATGCCACGAAGTCCACCACGAACTCTTACGATAGCCACGATATGATGTCACGTTTTATTGCGTCTTACTACGTTCTATTAAGGTCTCTCACGATAGTCAAGTTTTGTTGCGCTCTACTACGATTAATGTCCACGATAGATCAGGGGTCGCCACGTTGTAACTACGATTAAATATATTAATACTTTGATATGAAATAACATGCACTACCTTTGCCTTATCTCAAGATATTCCAAACAAGATAAACATCCATGAGATGAAGATGTCTAATATGCAATTGTTTATACATCGGTCAGTTGCATTCACGCCCCTACCCGAGGGGATGGGTCGGGATTTTTACTATTGGGTTGTCAAAATCCATGCCCTGCCACGGTCCTGCGGGGGATCTGATGAAGGTAAACTCGCGAACGTTTCCCCTGCTATCCCCGCTTTCCCCGGGATGGGACCGTGGGTGTATTGTAGCGCTATTCTTATATGGCAGCTCCTCTCGTTATCTTTTGACTTGCTTGATGTGTTCTTCTAGTTGAACTTCGTCAGTAAAGGGCATAGCTCAGTCGGTGGAAGAATCAATCCTAGCAGATACTTTCCTGGGATATGGTATGGTGTCAAAGACCCGATGAAAGGTACTAGCACCATAGTACTGGAAACGCATCGGAACGTAACGAGTCTTAGGAGAGCGTAACGAGTCTTAGCAGAGCGTACTTAAGCATGTGAGCCCCTACGATGAAGCACCACGTTCTGATACGCTGTGTTAATGTCTGATAAGGTGCAATGCCCTCCACTACGATTAGCACGTTCCATCACGCTCCGTCAAGATCAATTATTTAATCGGGACAATCGTGGCCAAATGTTTGACCGTCAAATAATTCGCTACGATGTCCACGATGCTCACGATTCCTCCACACTCCCCTACGATCATCACAATTAGATCCCACGACCTACTACGGCCGCCAACGCTAATCACGATACGTCTCAATCGTGGCCATCAATGGCATCGTGGCTGACTGTAAACGCAGCATAAGCAATGAAAAGTCAAGAATTACTTACAGAATCGACTAATAACGGCCATCAAAACAGGTAGTGTATCCACTTCCGTGTCCATACGTTACCCCCATTGACAATGCCAGTTATTGAGCACGTAGAAATTGGTTTAGACATTGCACTACCAATAAAGAGGGGCATACGCAATACATGTGATGTGCATTTTTCGTGTATATGGAATAATCAACAACAACAAAATAGTGTTATTTGCACAAAAATGCGTTTTATCAATACTCGCTATTTTTCTTGCAAAACAAGCTGAAAGTGCTTGAGAAGGTTATGCGTTAAAACCAATGCTACTAAATCAGGTTGCTACTGGTAGAATAGAACAAAAATGATTGGAATCATCACAAGCCATTGACGTACAGAAAACAGCATGTTAATATCAAGCAAATGCATCATTATTAATCGGATAACAACGTTAGTTCTAATACATGTAAGCGTACACATTTGTCCAGAGGTTTTCGGGTATATATACACAAGGAACGCAACACAAAACGTTAGGCAGTATGGTGGTCGAGCGGATAGCCTGCTTGACTGCTGATCGAGAGGTCCTGGGTTCGATCCTCGGCCGGGGCACTTTATCATTTCTTAAACGCTTTTCTGTGTTTCCCACCAAACTAGAGATGAACTGACTATCAACCCAGAGATAGTCGTCTCGCGTGTATCGGTGCTATAAACCGGGCACGTTAAAGAACCAAGGTGTCTCCTTGGAAAGAGCTATGGCATCGCGCCCGGATACCTTGTATCATATTACTGTCTCTTCCCCATGATGTCCCTTCAGCAAAACACAGGACCCAATTGGAAATAAGTGCTTTCACTTTCATGGGTTATCTTTGACCGAAATGATTAAATAGTTACACTTATTTAGAAACATAGCAAGAACTGTTTTATTGACTATTCATCAAGTTTCCACATGGTTACCCGGCAAGTGCAACCAATGACATTGTGTAAGGAGTGTTGATTGATTCGTGACGCAATACGTAAGTGTACTGGTAGAATAGTGTTCGTGTGTTAATCTGGTCGACAACGCGACATGTACACTGATAGTTTGACACTATAGTCTCAACCATATAATATGAAGTTTGATAGAACCGTAGCAAACATTATCAAAACAGAAGAATGAAATGTTAGCAAGTACAGGTATTTCTTCATTCAATTAAACTATAACATGCTATATGTCGTTGCAAAGGTATTTTAACGTAAACCTTTGCAAGTTAAATGATGGCTGATGTTTGAAATGTAGCTGCTATGAATAAAAATAAGCGGAAATGTCCTGAACCGTAAAAATGGAAACCAGACTATATCTCTGAGGTATATAACTAAACCAGTGTACCAAACTCTAGCCAACATTACAATAGTAATCGTTCTGTTTATAGAATACGATGGAAACATAAAGTCGATGTCAATTCTATGAAATAAAATTAACAAAAACGACATCTCTAAAAGCAATATTGAGCTGTATAGGAAATATATTTCATTTCCATTTGATGCTGACGGTTTTATTCCGGTTTGTCATGCATAACCTTTCTTGACCCTAAGACTGACATATTTGCATTAAACTGTCTTGTTGTGATGTGTAAATATAATACTAGAAACATTTCAAGAACTAGTAGTCCCGTTGCCAGAATATATTTAAGTTCAGAAATGGTTGAATGAGTTAGGACTTATGCATGCATACAATGTTAAGACGTAGGGATATACGAGAATGATATTGCATACACAATTTTAACACACCGTCTTTCAAGCCGACTAAATCTCCAGGAAACATTGCACCATTTTTTGTGTTTGTCAATGAAAAATCAGCTTTGGTTACAAATCATGGAATATAATGATGTGTGTGTGTTCTAATGGAATACAATGAATATTGTCACTTATGAAAAATAAATTCCTATTCATTACCAAAAATGGCAAATAATCTAAAACTCGCGAAAAAACGTAGCAAATTTAAAAGATCTTGCAAATTTACGCTTGCTAATTACTCATAAACAATTGGGAGCACATTAAAGTAAATTGTGTATTGTAATAGAGCTCGTAATTCCCTGCATATGAAGGTCCCTGAATGAACCAAATAGCATTACACTTTGATATTATGCTGTTTCAGTTGATTTGAAATACTGTAAGAATATTTAAGAAATATCTATGCGAAACCTATCAAACATATGTTCTTACAACAGAGCAATTACCATTCAATATAATAGCTGAATATTCATCAATGAGTTGTTCATACATTTAAGAAAGCTGAATGGAAAATAAATAGTCCGAGAGCCCATCGACTTTTATTGCAACGAAGGAGGCCAAAAGAAGTTTGCACATATTTTGAAAGACTAGTTCATATCCTATCAGAAAACTCATTTCTTAAGTGTCAATGCCGTGACTACCTATGTTTTTCGTGCTATTGTATACCATGAGGTAAATGAAAATAATTGCCATTTGCTGAGGGGTAGGGTTATGCTTATGACTACAGAACAGACAAAAATAAACTTAAATGTGAAAAGTTTTGCGTAAAAGGTAGGATATATTGTGATGCCCAGGCATAAAGCACCTGTCTGTATGTTATTTAATTATGAGCTGGTTAAATTCTGTTACATGTTATTTCTAAATCTAGCATTTCAGCTACCATACAGTCTGCATTGTGCCAGTATAAATCCTTAGTATCTATTTGAGTCCGAGTCGAATGCTTTATTTATGTCTGAGAACTTGTCTGTGCGTAACCAGTTTTCGCGACTCTACCGTATTTATTTCATGCATTTTTACTTTTAAATCACTGTTTATGTGTTAAATCATCTAAGAACTACTTATTGTTGTTACTAACTGGTGTTAGAAACTCTGATTTTAGCTGTCAGTCATGTATTTTTGTGATTCATTGTGTTGAATGTTTGTTGACAGTTTATCGTCCGCCATATTGATTTTCTTGGTGAATAGTCGCCTAGCAACTGTGGAAGTGAATAGTTTATTCAAAGCGCTGAAGCTACTACATTTTTAGCTAATATGTATAATTTAAGCTGTAGGAAGCGCAAGTTTGAGGTTATTATTGTTTGCAAGATGCTTATTTATTGTTTTAGACTGTATTTATTGTAATAGACCCGAGTTTTAGCCACGGGCACTTGTTTTCACAGTGTTCACACTGTGCACGGTGAATTCACGTTGCTGCACCAAAGTTTATGTGGAGCGTTATTTTCGTGAATTTCACCGTCGCGCAGTGTGAATTGCACAGTTTCACTTGTGGTGCACACTGTGCACAGTGCACAGGGCAGTGATCGTATATAAACCTCGTCCAGACTGTGCACTGGAGCATTCACCACTCCAAATTCTTAGACCCATACTTTTGGCGATTTTTTCCGCAGAATAGACTTTGCTCGTAGGTTTAAATTTTAACTCCCAGATCTATCTGTATTCATTAAGTAACATATTTTAATAA
This sequence comes from Spisula subtruncata, assembly GCA_963678985.1. Classification (NCBI taxonomy): domain Eukaryota; kingdom Metazoa; phylum Mollusca; class Bivalvia; order Venerida; family Mactridae; genus Spisula; species Spisula subtruncata. The sequence goes on along the minus strand of OY787663.1, from coordinate 28,259,979 downwards.
TTGTAATTTCATCTTTACACCCAATTTCATGTTAAACATTAAGGGTGTTTATTTATCTATTTAACTATCTATTTGTTAGGGAAATAGACAGCTTCGGTCGACTCGCGTATTTTTGGAATAGATCATAGATTTGTTTTCTAGTCGTTTTGCGACGTCACCGAACATTTGGCTGACATACAGTATAATTGTAAATATATTTATTATAGATCTAGTAAATGTGATGCTCATTTTATTTATTAAATTCATGAACGTTTAATCTAAACTGGTGTTTGTTCAGTAGTTTGTTGGTAGATCTATTGTTCCCAGGTAACCTGACAGAGATCGTCAGGTGATATTGTGATCACTATTGTCCGTCTGTTCGTGGTACATGTATATAGACTATACTGTGCTGGACGCCTAATTGATAACGCTCTGGCCTAAGTCGCTACCAATATTGTGCAGGCGTGTAGCAGGGTCCAATAGCACAGATTGAGCGTAGATACACTGGTACACTAACATCCGTTAGTACACAGGCTAATCAGTGACCACAGGGTTTAGTAACCCAATAAAGTTGTGGTTGAGACTAACATCCGTTAGTATATCTACACAGAATATCCACAGGGTTTAGTAACCCAATAAAGTTGTAATTGAGACTAACATCCGTTAGTAGATCGACACACACGAAACACAGGGTCCTGTAACTCAGACCGAGTCATACGGTATATACTGTTATATCAGTTAGTGCACTCAGTGCGTACAATATACTGGTGTAACCACAAGGTTGAGAAGCGTAACAATATATTGGGGCATATTATAAAACTTAAAAATCAAAGAGTCGCACGTGCAAATAGGAACTAATACGAGACAAAGGTCAATGAACTTTCAAAATTCATAATATTAATGAAATGTTGTCCATACAATTTTTGTCTAAAATTCCATGACGCTTAAAAATATATTAATTTGAACACTATTTTATTCCTTTAAGCATACTTAATTCATGAAAATAAATATTTGGTTAAAAAATAATTCTTATTGCACGAGATATCGATTTTTATCATACTGGTAGCATCACAAAATGGCTACTTCGTCGAAGGCATGGTTTCGTTTATAGCTGCCATTCGTTTACTTATCAATATAGACAGACAATGCTTGCTCAATGACACGCCATTTTGATGGTACAATGTTCAACGTATAGAGGTCAAGGTAAAAAACCTTCAAACTTTTTGTGGAGGTTAGCCAGCAACATGAGGTGCCCTCGATGATTTTAATGTATGTCGGTCAAAGTTCAAAGGTCACGGTGACATATATGTTTCCGACCAGAGAGCTGCCATGAGGTAAAAAACGCGAAATTTCTCAAAATTGTCTCTTTATGAATGCGTATATTAGTCAGTTTTGTTCTTATTTAAAGGCACAACATGTATTTTATTATCATAAACTTGTGCATTACTCTTTAATACAAATAAACATATTTTATTCTATAGAAGCATGAATATTGTTTTAGGACTCTGCAAAGATATTCGGTACTCATTCATAATATTACTAAGCAGTGCATTGTATACATAATAATGTGTTTGTACTGATCAGGTTTATCTTAAATATATTTTATTTATAATCTAGAATTTTCCTTAAGGTCACCCCGTCATAGGTCAAGGTCGTCACTGTGACCTTTACCATTTCCGGTTATTGGTCTCACTCAGTCATGGGAACATACATTGTCAAGTTTTACAAAATATCGTGTCGAAAACGATCAAATGAAAACAACCTTAAATCCTCTGATGTGAGGTTATGTGTACATGTTAACATTAAGTATTCATACAATTTTGTTGTTTAATACATTAATGTACAGTTATACAGTAGATCTTTCAGAGGCTCAATGCATTTGTATGTCAATAAAAAGAAGTGTCACCGACTTACCTACCCCAAAAGGAATAGTCATACTTTATATCCCATTAGCTACTGGTCGCTATGATGTAAAACAATCTTAACGACAGTTATTTAAATATATTTTAGTATACAAAGTCAGACATCAATGCTAATAACCGTGCCATACTAACCTTAGGTCACGAGGCACATTAATTCCAAAAGTCATTAGACACATAATATGCACTAGCCACACATAACCACACTGGTCAGATTTTGTATCAACTACCCACGTGCTCACATATTCCTAGTCTCTATAGGTACTCAAACCACTACTTACAGTTATTCATATTCTAATTTAGTACACACTAACACCATGTGCATGATACTTAGTTGTGTTTTCCACATATTCTATCAGGTACAGGCAATCTTGCTTTGTCGAACCGGACATTCACAACCACTGGATACAGCCATTTCTTGCCTTATTTGCTACTCACCCCTATTTGCAAAATTATTGTCCGATAGTGTTGGTAAAACAACCAGCAGCATATTTTCGATTTATTGACTATATATGTACATGTATACTGTTCTGCACCACGTTAAGTCATTCTTGGAATTATTTGGTACGTTTGGGACATCCATTCTTACATGTTGTCCAAGTTGGTCGGTACTCACAATCCCCCTTTCTGGTCCTACAGGACATTAAGCACATTATTGGTCATTTGGGTACATGTTTAAGTACCTATTACCACCCGGTATATGCTTTACTGGTTCTTGTTGGTACTCAACACTACGTTGTGCATACTTTCCTGGTCTTTTTGGGTACCTATAACCACAATGTTCATATCCTCTTAGTCAATTGTGGTATTAAAAACCACATTGTACAGACATTCCGGATTGTATTGGGTGCTCAAAGGAAATAGGCACATACGTATCCAGTCGTAGGTGGTACCACCATGAACTGACATTAGTTGTTTGATTGAGTACTCACTTCAGCCATACACCTACGTTTAATGCCATTCAAAAACGTTGGCTTTTTTATTACAAGTAGGTACATTCCGTCCTAGTCCTAGATGTATCCTTATTCGTGTTGTTATCCAAAACCTCCTTGTACAGAAAGTAGTAGTCTGATTGGGAATTCACAACGACTAGTAGCTATCATTTGTTGTCCTATGGGGTGTAAGAACCACGCAAAGACTACATTAGATATTATTAGATACTCATAACGAACTAGATACCTACATTCGTAGTCCTAATCGGATCCAACAGGTTATGTATTGCTGATGCTATGTGATACTTGAATCCACCATGTTTAAAATTTAAGTGGTTGTATTATGCACTCGAACCCATTTGGTATTGCTATTTTTAACTTAATGGTCCTCACTTTGGCCATGTACATACATTCCTGCTCTTATTGTGTACTCACAACATCAAGTGCATCCGTTTTCTGTCCTATTTGGGTCCTCAATCCCACTGTGTACGGATAGTCCTTGTCTAATAAGGTAATATAAACTACAAGGTACATACGTTCCCAGTCCAAGGGGGTATTTACCACCACCATGTTTAGGCATTCGGATCCTTTTTGGTACTGATTACCACCATTTACAGACATTAGTTGTCTGATATAGTATTCGCATACAGTATACAGACATAAGTTTGTCCTGTATTCACTACCACCATAAAAGTATGTATACATTCCTGGTCGTATTGGGTACTCATAACCACCAGATTCAGACATTCCATCTGCATGTACAGACATTGCTGGTCAAAATGAACACTCTCATCCGCTAGATACATACATTAGTGGTTTCCTTGACTACGGACAACTACCAGGAACATCTCTTTCTCGTCCTTTGTTAACTACTGCTTTACAACAAGTAGAGATGTCACTGAACGTTATTGGTATCAAAAGGTAGGTACTAGGTACTAATATTCCCAGTACTTACGACCAACTTGTCCATAAACTTTTAGTCTAAATAGGTACTCCTTACTATATAGTCTAGGAGCTGGTGACCAGAAATTCAAAATCTATTTACCCCATCTGGTAGAAAAAGTCCATTGATATTTTCGAATAATACATACATTCAGGCTTCAGAAAAAGGTGGATGCCAGATCTGAAAGTGGTGCAGATTTTTTAACAGGGGCAACAACGCTTGCTTCCGAGTTAATTTACGAATACACATGACATTCTTAATTATGGTGTGAATTTTTTGTTTATGTATATATCGCCATATATTTGGGTGGATATTATTCAATTAGTGTTGTGCATCAAATGGACATACATAACTGACCAGTTTGAGGTCAAAGTCAAGGTCATTTAAAGGTCAAAGTGAGAAAAATAGCTAAAATTGATATTTCACCTCAGTTCTTTCTTCGTATAGCATATGTTTGGATTCAAATTTCGTTATTAAAATGATAGCCGTGTTGGTAGGTACATATTCTTTCATTTTTTGCCATTTGTTAAATAAAAATAGTCATTTCTTTGTCAAAATAGCAATTTAATACATATGCATGCTGGCCGAGAAGGAATTCTTTAGACCACCTCTGGTATTCTATGATCTAATATGATAAAATTGTTAATATGTATATTGCTACATATTTGCATGGATATTATTCATTTGATTATGGACATCAAATGGACAAACATAATTGACCTATTTTGGGTCAAGGTCAAGGTCAGTTCAAGGTCAAATCGAGAAAAAAGCAAAAAATGGACATTTCCACTCTGTTTTTCTTAATATAGCATTTGCTATGACTATAAATGGCTTATCAAATTGATAGCTGTGTTGGCTAGTTCATATTATTTCATTATAAGTCATTTGTTCAATACAAAATTTCGTTTTAGTGTGAAAATAGCTATTTTGCATATGACACCTTACGAAAACCTTGCACGACAACCCCTGACATTCTAGGATAAAATTTGATGTATGTGTTTGTGTATGTAGTGAGACATACATGTATATTCAGAGATACTACCAGTATTCATTTGATTATGAACATCAAATGTACAAACATCTTAAATAAGTTTGTGGTCAAGGTCATTTCAAGGTCAAATTTAGAAGAATAGCTTAAAAATGATATTTCGCCTCAGATCTGTAGTTCTTATTCTCATGTACGGTATATGTTTTGGTATAATTTAATATATCAATATCATATTCAAAGTTGTTTAAAATATTGACTATTTCTAGGTCAAGGTCAATGTCCTTTTCATGTAAAACTGTGTTTTGTAATAATGCAGTAACAATTTATGTGTTGGCTCATTTGTTCTTTTTACTAGCAATACGGAACATTTTGTACCTGTGTTTACTTGTAGATGTAATAGTTTGTTTGGGTGCGTAATAATGAATTGAAATCCATTCTATTAGCTGCGAGTGTTATGAAAATCTTTAAAAGAGAAGTATATTGCTTAACACTCGTTAATCTGTGTGTCGGCCTGTCGATAGATCGAACGGTTTCCGAGCAAATGCCTTCCCAAATGATTGATCCTACTATCCATAGCATTTTGGTAAGTTGGTTGGTATGAAACAGCAGACGACAATGATCCTGATATCAGAAGGTCAGGACAACTATTGTCTTTTAATAAATGAATACACCAAATGGTTTCCGACCAATATTCTAGAACGATTGGACCTTGGATATTAATTAGAGTTTGGTCGCCATCATTAGATGCCCCATTGATTACAAATTTCTATGTATCAAAAATAAGGAATGAAATGGATGTACCAAATATGTTAGTCAACCTATATGGACTAGGATGGGTGTACTGTATGTGAGAACCCCTTAACTTCTGATATGGATGTGGCGGTACTTTATTGTGATGTATATTCGATGGAGCATTGGCTGACCGATCTGGAAAATGGTAATGCTTACCTCCTAGGATAATTATAGCTGCACAAAGCAGCGATTGGTAACACGTTATGGTCAAGTCTATAATGGCTTATTTGGTTGTGAGGTTTCAATAACTGTACAATACAGTAGTGATTACCCAATGTGGTATGGTGTAGCTGTACTCAGTGATAGTGGGTACACTCATAGGCCTTACTAATAGGGCCTGTATTTTGCAGTGAAACATATCAGATAACACCAGGTATGACTGAACTATTTGAGAATACATTTGGAATTCAATAACATAATTTGAAATCCAGAATGGCTAAACCAATTATTTGGTATTCAATAACTGAAGTTGAAATGAACCAATGATACATACTCGTAAGAGATAAGATAAGATATTGTTTATTTTCCAATTTTTGGCCCACATATGGGCATACAATTTTGAAATATACATGGCCTAAAGTTTGAAATATACATTAACAATAACAAATAACGATTCTTACACTACTAAACAACACTAATAACTACAACTAAGAACATATAGAACAGTAAACAAATAAATGTTAAAATCCAAAGCAACAGGAGGTATATCAATATCATTCTAATTTAAATTCAATTTTACAATCTATCGTATGTGTGTAATACTATTTCTTTTCTGAAAGCAATCAGATATATAGTTTGATAGATATATTATAACGTCTTTATTTTAATTAGACATAAGCCAAATAAATTTATTTTTATTACTAAGGGCGACAAAACTGATCATTTTTGTATCGATACGTTTATACAATGACTGTCTCTCTGTTTTATGAAATTCACAGGATGTAATAAAATGGATCTCATCCTCAACTTCATTTAAGCTACAAAATTCACATATTCTTTCATTTGCCTCTAATTTCTTTTTGTCATGTTTAAGATATCTCCCAGTTTCAATTCTGAGTTTGTGTGTACTGATTCGAAGCTTTGTATAACATTTTCTGATATCTCTATTTTGGATAACATCTAGATAAGTTTCCTTTACTATATTAGTTTTAATCAAGGCATATGTTCTTAATTTACCTGTTTCATTTTTACAACTGGTTAACATTTTATCCGTGAATTGCTTTTTATACATGGCTATGAGCTTAGATTTAGCAATACTATATAAACGCGTATGTACCCCACTAAGTGAAGTTTGCTTAAGGAAAGGAGAGTGAAGACATTTGGTAAATAGGCAAACTGTTAAAGTACTATTTAGACATCCCTAGTGTCCCAGGCTGTTTTGTGTGTTTAGTATCATACAGTATCAAATGATATCTGGCTCAATACCTGATGTTGAGTGGCTTTGGTCAGTTATACATGTACTTGGCAATGAGAAGTACCCGGCAGGAATTTCCCTGAGACAGGTTTTCTGCGTCCCTCACGCAACTTTTTGGCTTGGGCCCTCACTTCTGCATTGGTGTACATCATTGGGACCCCAATATGAGCCTTGAATAGACATTTTAGTTTCCGCTAGAACGTTTTTCTTTCTCCTGTTTATTGCACTTGTGGTTCATTGAGCAATTTTGTTTTTTTAAATAATTTTGATACTGTAACAATGAACATGAAATGCATACCCCTATATGACGGGACCCAAACAAACTTCTGAGGACTCCTCAAATATAAACCTTAAGGGTCCTGGGACCCTCGAATGAAAAGTCCTAGGGAAAACCCATATATTATAATCTGAAAATGGCAGTACACCGCAGAGTGAAGCAACCCTTATGGCCTGGTATGAACATGCCATGCTGTGGTATCTACTAGTACTAGTATTCCCAAGGGTCTGGGGTATCCTGTATCCTGTAGCCATGTCTACCTATTAGGAATTGGAAGGGTTCTACTTAGTATTAATGTGTATCCTGAAGAACCAGGTATGGCTGAATTATGTGGTGGAGCGTACATCGTATGATGTAGTATGGCTTCTAGAATATTATGTCGTAGTGGATACATGTACGCTATTAAGCCTGAGATGGTTATACACAATGTTACTACTTTGTCTTGGGTGACTATATTCCGTTGTGTTAAACGCACGTACGAGTATATGTGGCATTATTTACTGATTGCAATGCTAAATCACTTTGTTCATTCCAGTGGTGACTACACTATAGGAGTTGTGTTGTACAAGTATTTTCCATAGGACCAGGAATGTTGGCCCTTAATGGTGATAAGTACCACTTAAGAATCTATTGTGGTTCAAAACACTGCTAGTTACAGCTTTCACAGGATCTATGTCGTACACATTACTACTAAGAACGGGTATCAGATGTCTATGTTTGTACATATCACTGTAAGGAATATACATGTCATAACCAATTCAGTACTAGCTAACACAAATGAAACATCTTAACACAGACCGTAGTGATACTCGATAACACCTTAGCTAGACTATGTGATAAACATTACACACCACTGCACTATACAGGCATCGAATGTTATGAAGTCATGCGTTGTGCACAAGTCAATATTTTGACTAGGTGTCGATGATGTTGTCAAATTCCCGCCGGTCAGAATGCGTCTTTCTAACCCCCTGTATCCCCGGGCGGGCAAAATTGACTAATGCATTATTACGCGAAACAACTGCCACCCTAGGCCTATGATGTGCTCATCACCATGTTATTAAGTCATTTCATACCTAATATTTAACTACCACTGAATACACCTATCAGAGGCCGTACGTATTGCTGTATAATGTGTTGGTGGGTAAGCCATATTGTCCTGGTGAATGCGAACAAAAGTTATTGTGCCCTAGAGAGTAACAAACAGTAGTTCATAATGGGTCTCCAAAGAGTCTGAAAATCCTGATGGATTTAATGAGATGCATTTATATGAGAACCCTTCCAAGCAGTGCCCCTGTGAAAATTGGCGTATACAAATATTCCAAGACTGGCATACAGTAGACAGGTATAGTGTTTTTGCAAGCAGTTATACATAGTTTTGCATACTTGCTTGAACGTAAACAAAATTAATGGTCGTTTAGGCAGTATTGTGTACAGTCCATTTGATAAAAAGTGAGAGAAATCAAATTTGTATTTTCCTAATAAAGTTGAATTCAAATCATACGTGAGAATTACAAATACAGAAAGGAAAAATCCATTTGTAGCTATTTTCTCACTTTGATCCTGAAACGATCTTAACCCCAAAGTGGTTTTAGATGCTTGTCCGTTTGATAACCATAATATAATGAATAGTAACGTGAACATATGACTCCCTTCATAAATAAACACATACATCTCATTAGATCATATAATTCCAGGGGCTGTCGTAAAAGTTTTCGTAAACTGTCACATGCACAAAATGGATATTTGAAAAATCAATTAACATTTTCATTAAACCAATTAAACAAATGAGTTATAATGAAGGTACATTAACAAACCAACACAGCTATCATTTCAATAAGCAAATTAGATTCATATCATATGATATACGAAAGAAAAGCAGAGTGGAAATGTCCATTTCTGCTATTTTTCTCGATTTGACCCTGAACTGACCTTGACCCCAGAATGTGAATTATGCCTGTCCGTTTGATGTCCATAATAAAATGAATAATATCCATACAAAAAAGATGTAGCAATATATACATGGACATTTAAATAATATAAGATAATAGAATGCCAGGGTGGTCGAAAGATTGCCTTCTCGGCCAGCATACATAATATTAAATGGCTATTTTGACAAAGAAATTACTATTCATTTTCATTAAACAAATGGCTTATAATGAAAAATTATGAACTAACCAACCTGGCTATCATTTTATAAGCAACTTATATTCATATCGAATGCTATACGAAGAAAATCAGAGTGGATATGTCCATTTTTTTGCTTTTTTCTCGATTTGACCTTGAACTGACCTTGACCTTGGCCCAAAATAGGTCAATTATGTTTGTCCATTTGATGTCCATAATCAAATGAATAATATCCATGCAAATATGTAGCAATATACATAATAACAATTTTATCATATTAGATCATAGAATACCAGGACATCCACCTTTTTCTGAGTATTATTTGAAAATACCAATGGACTTTTTCTACCAGATGGGGTAAATAAACTTTCATTTTAAGGCCCTTTTGAAACCTGGCTAGGTACTTCCCATTAGCACTAGGTGCATATGTTTGTAGATTTACTTAAAGATAATAAATACGACACAGCTCATACAATCCTTTCTGTTCATTGACCTTATGGTATACAATAGCACACGAAAAACATAGGTAGTCACGGCATTGACACTTAAGAAATGAGTTTTCTGATAGGATATGAACTAGTCTTTCAAAATATGTGCAAACTTCTTTTGGCCTCCTTCGTTGCAATAAAAGTCGATGGGTTCTCGGACTAAAAGGATATGTTGACTTGACTCATCATGCAAAGTTCAAAGACCTGCCGCGTTCCAAATATAGCATTTTCTACACGTTCTTAATATCACTATATCTAAGTTTTGCTTTCCTACAAAGTAAGTACATGTATAAGCTGTTGTCATATTACGCAAATTTATGTCTTGTGCCTATATACAGCTTTGCAATATAATGACACTCTTGGCTTTTTACATAACGCACATTATATAACAAATATGAGACTAATATGATTTATAAACACGTTTGGTATAATAATCAGTCTGGGGAATATATCATAGGAATACGGTAACTTAGATAATGGGTAATCAACATAGGCTTGATTAGATAAGATGGAATTATGACACTTGTTCTGACACAAAATGTTGTTTAGTGTAGTCTGTGATTTTGAAATAATGTTGTGTTCTTCTTTGGCACATGTATTCCGTGTTCTGCCAAAGCGTAACGGATTTAAAAACGCGACACTGGAGTATGTTGTAGATAATAAAAATCAGATGAGTATTTATAAATCTATTGTACAATTAGTACGTCGATCCAGAAAACGAAAGTCGCATTCTGGCCAATTGGCAGTACGTGTAGATAGGGCCAATTGATGAATTTAAATTTCGCTTGTCCCAGACACAAGTTTCAGTCTTTTTGTTTCGTGTATCAAAATGGGTTACAGTTATTGGACAACTGACCGGCTTTGTACAATGCTTTAAACCAAATTGGATCTGAAGCGAGGAATTTGACAAAGCCGACTAAATATCGTACTGAATCTTCAAGTTGTACCACAAGCAGAATTGTTTCCTCGGGCATTTTAGAACATTAATGCAGGTCTATGCGACAACAATGTGTTGCCGTTATGAATGTTCGAGGGGGACACTGTAACACTGTGGGTGATGGACTGGATAAATTCTAACTATGTTGAGACAAGATTTTGTAGAACGTGTATTGATAAGTGATCATTTCAATGAAATCAAATTTATGCGGTTTTCATGGAAAAAAGTCAATGATTTCATACCATGAGTTAAATTATCCATAAAAGCCAAGTGTCATATATAGAGTGATTTCTATTTCTGGGAACATTACACAGTATGGTTCCTGCAAAAATATAAACACAATATCCTAAGAAAGACTCCGATAAATGTTAGGTAACACCAAAGCTATTGTTTGGATTAAAGATGTTTAACTGCTTAGTAAAATTGTCATCTAAAGTGTCCGATTATTAGCTTATACGAGTATGACACATTGACTGGTATTTAAAAGCATTTATATTTAAGATTAATTAGTAAAGCTTAGCTACGGACAGAAAAAATACTGTTTCATCAGATAGGATGTTGCTGATTCTGTAATATTTAAAACCATTGAGAAGTTTATAAGGTTAATTGAATCATCGTGATTGTAATTTTACCATTCTATGCTTGTTCAAGTCTATAGTTTCATTATTATATGAAGTATTTATATTAAAGTATTTAAGTGATACCCTGTAAAATAAGTGACTGTCTTTTCAGTCCTACCTAATATACCACAACATGATCAGACTAATAACAACTATACTGAGCGTCAACAGTTTCGCAAACGAATTAAAAATTCATTTTTTTTAAATTGTTAACTCGAAAGAGCTTTTTACTAACACTGTCTATTTTGGTACCCATAGTGTTCATGTTGAACTCATTTCCGTTGGCCTCCGTTACGCTTGAATAATCACACCATCACAAATGGTAAAACGTTTATTCCAGCGGGCAAAGTAAGGGCTTTTCATTTTCGTCTTAATTTATGGGTAAACAAATAGACTGTGTAAGTAAAAAGTTCTTTCGAGTTAACAATTACAAAAAAAATGAATTTTTAATTCGTTTGCGAAACTTTTGACGCTCAGTATACAATAAAATTTATTCACAAGGCATAGTAGTCAAATAAATTAAATAATATACAAACTGAACTTAAAAAAGAGAAAAAAGTTAGACTAAGCCACGCTTGCAAACACATACACGCACTACTAAATCATTCCACAAACAAGACATGCTCTCGCACACAGACATGTTTACGTGTATGTACAATAAGGAAATTCAAAGTGTGTTTTCAAATACACAAAACATACAGAGGCTGATACAGACACAATCATAACATTAGACGACTACACCGATGCATAGAAGCTCAGTACCTTCCTTAAGACGTATGTTAGGTAAGAATGGACGCATTCTTACCGCATGGAAAATTTTAGTACAATACTTAATGTAACTTCCCCTGCTGAAATTGAACCCATCAGAAAACCGTGTCAGAAAAGAATTAGATTTTTCAAGTCTGCAACAGCATTTATTACAAAATTTGTTATACTAAATTAAAATTATACATTTACATTTATTTAATTGATTTTTAAAAACAGAAATATTTTATAAAAAAGTGTTTATCTACAATTGAAATTCGTCATTTTTGTGTCAAAATCCTGTTAAAGTACTCACTCGAAATCAATATAAAACACATCGTTGTGTTCTCCAATCTATTATCTAGGTGATAGACTATTCCACTTATCAATTTAATTAATGACATGCACATGATTTGTATATACCTGGTATGTGAACATCAATAGTACAGTGCTTTAATGAATTTTGGGCAGCAAATTAAAAAGTTCGGGTACATTTTGACATCAACAAAAGTTTCGCACAGTTGTGAGTCTATCCGACCGAGAATGTATTGGATGCAATGGGGTCTGTCTGCACGAAATAACAAGTCGCATACTTACGTTATCATTGAATTCATTTGATAATTGTGTTAGAAACATTCACAGGGCATAGTAGTCGAATTATATACAAACTGCACTAGAGAAAAAGTTAGTCTAAGCAAAGCATTTATAACAAGTAAAAAGCAGATTATTTACACACACATAGTTACAGTCATACAGCTTAAGATAGTAGAAGTAGAAGAATGATGTTTAATAGATATAAAGTAAAGATATGATCTAAAGCATATGATACTTAGAGTTTAAAATTAACATTACTGTTATATTTAAAAATAATGTGTACATAGTTTGACTATTTTGTCTATTTCAAAACAATATACAACAAGCAGCATTTCAATATCAACATGCGATCATAAAATATACATGAAAAACAAATACATGAAAGGCAAATAACAAACATTCATTGGGTTCCATAATAAATATGAATACATATGCAAATGACAATTTTATTACTGACACATAGAACGAGTACAGTGCTCATTACTTCAAATTTTTATAAGCTGTTCAGTAATTCAGTAAACTTAGATGCGCACCTGATATGATTAGGGAGGTTGTTCCAAATAATGAAACAAAACTTCTGATAAATGACAAATGCGTATACGGACGTGCATGTTTGGGCGAAACGGACAATTTTAGCACATAACACTACGCTCTATCGTCCAAATTTGTTGGAAAATTCCTCGACTCGAAACTGTGACCAACATTTCAAGACAACTACGGCGCTGGAGAAGAATATACTTCTACTGGAATGTGAAAAAGAGTGTTGAGCAGGTTAATAGCTTTTTTGTTTTGATAGAAACTAGTGCGATTCACCCCCGTGGGCTTTGCTAATGTAAGATCAGCGAGTTGCTAATGGAAGAAAATCTTATCTTACAATACCAACATCTTTCTTACATGAGCAACCGCGCGTGAATTTATTCCAACCTTTATGTGTTTATTTTTACTTCTACCACGTCTGCATAGTAAATAAACTTGGTATTTAGCTAACAAGAAGAACAAAAATAGGTTCTATACTATTTAGCATTTCATAACAGTGTAGGCAGGCATAATTATGCTTTATTTACGATGTATCAAAGCGCCGATGGCACTGAAAGAACAGGGATTGTTCCTGTCGTCAGAAAAATATTTTTCCAGTCACAAAGCATATGAGGGCATATGCCACCCCAATTCCAGCATCTAGTTAATACAATATTACCTCTACTGCATATACTACTCGCAGTATTTTAACGTTTCAAGCGTTTATCACTGATCGGATGGTAACCTAGCTTACTTAACATAATACAATCGCTGTCTCGATATTTTTACCAAGCTTCCTGCAATTAAGTGCTAAGTCATCAGCCATGACCTAGTTTTGTAAGACAACAACGGACATTACGTAAACGCACAGTCAGTTTTCAGACGTCGCCAAATCCATCGGACCGTCGGTCCTATCAGACATTTTGGTGGAAGGTCCGACAGAATATAGTTTTCAGTCGGTCCTTCTGTCCGACGCATATTTGCTAAAGTTTCGACGAAAATCGACGAAAAAACGGAAGTTTACATTGAAAACATTTAGTTTGCGCGTGCGCATCGCTGCACTAGACCCATGGTTTCCTACGCCTATTTTTAGAAACGCATTTATTATAACGAGCGACTACGATTGGTTCAACTCGTCCACGTGGTTTAATCAAGGTCAACTGCACACATGTTGAATATAAACAACGGCGAATTCGTCTGTGATCTACTTAGCCCAGTCGATGATTGATATAGTATTGTTCTATCGGAACGATTCTTTTCATGTGTTTGGTGGTATTTGACCGATACCGATTGATTCCCGCTCGACTTTAGCCTGCAAATTATGCAATTTAACGCTTTCCATGATTAAGCATTCACCCCAACTATTTTCGTACCCGAAGTAAAATAACGTATACAACATTTCAAGCATTGTCACTTCTTTTTTGGCTCACCTGTCACATAGTGACAAGGTGAGCTTTTGTGATCACTCTTCGTCCGTCCGTCCGTCCGTCCGTCCGCACACACGAAAGCTACCTTAGGTGGTCGGAGGTGTGGCCTAACACAATAGAAATCTATTCAATTCATTCCTTGACCACTTAATTCTTTTGTCCTTTAAGTGGTCGTTCCTTTGATCTTAAACAATGGAACGACCACCTAAGGTAGCGATCGTGGGGGTGTCCGTCCGTCGTCGTCCGTCGTCCGTCAACAATTGGCTTGTGTACACTCTGGAGGCAACAGTTTCTATCCAATCTTCATGAAACTGTATCAGAATGTTGTTCTCTATGAAATCTAGGCCAAGTTCGAAACGGGGTCATGTGGGGTCAAAAACTAGGTCACTAGATCAAATCTTAGAAAAATCTTGTGTATACTCTAGATGTCACCAATTTGTTCCAATCTTCATGAAACTTGGTCAGAATGTTGTTCTCCATTAAATCTAGGACAAGTTTGAAGCTGGATCATGCGGGGTCAAAAATCTTGTGTATACTCTTGATGTCACCAATTTGTTCCAATCTTCATGAAACTTGGTTATAATGTTGTTCTCCATAAAATCTAGGACAAGTTCGAAACTGGGTCATGGCAGATCAAAAACTAGGTCACTAGGTTAAATCTTAGAAAAACCTTTATTCACTCTAGAGGTCACCGTTTTGATCCAATCTTCATGACACTTGGTCAGAATGTTGTTTTCCATGACATCTAGGCCAAGTTCGAAACTGGCTCAAGCGGGGTAAAAAACAAGGTCACTAGGTCAAATCTTAGAAAAACCTTCTATACACTTTAGAGGTAACCGTTTTGATCCAATCTTCATGATACTAGGTCAGAATGTTGTTCTCTATGAAATCCATACCAAGTTAAAAACTGGGTCATGTGGTGTCAACAACTAGGTCACTAGGTCAAATCTTAGAAAAACCTAGTGTCCACTCCAGTGGTCACCATTTTGATCCAATCTTCATCAAACTTTGTCAGAATGTTGTTCTTTATGAAATCTAGGCCAAGTTTGAAACTGGGGCATGTGAAGTCAAAAACTAGGTCACTAGGTCATATCTTAGAAAAACATTGCGTTCACTCCAGGGGCTACTGTTTTGATCTTATCTTCGTGAAATATGGTCAGAATGTAGGTTGTATTGATACCAGGTAGTAGACCAATGTGCAAGAGGTGAGCCACCTAGGGCCTTTCAGGCCCTCTTGTTTATTTAAGTAAACTAAAGTTGTGTACATCAAAAAATAAGCTGTTTTGTTAAAGAATGCCAGCTTTTTGACGGTTTTACTGGGTAAAATGTTATGTCAGTTGACCTCTCATTTTGCCATTAAAAATTTCTTAATTTGAGCCATTTCGAGATGAAACATTTTGATTTCCAGGAAGAAATCTGATTTTTTTTTCAGGGTATGGAAATGAATGAAAAATCGAAAGAAATAAAGTGCATTGTTCCTAGTATTCAATAAAATACAATAAAATGTACTGAATTAGTGCCCATCATAAGACTGCATAATGATAAATGCTAAGAAATTGTGTTCAAAAATATTTGTTCGGTCCAGTGCCCTTTTCTGGTTCGGTGCTAAATTCAAGAGTGCAGGACCGGATTCCGTGCTCTTCTGGCTAATTTCTCGATGTCTGCGTACTACTTTTAATACCTATCCTTACGCTATCAGTTATCGTGACTCCGTTATTTTTAAAGCAACTAATTTTGTTTTTAATTGATTAAGTCTAATAATCATGGTATTGCGAGTACTGCATTTGTGAAAGCTGATCTGTTAGCACACATTTTACATTCAATTTGATCAGTAAATAGTTCCTAACCGCGAGAAATCTGAGGTCACGTGATCAATAACTGCGTCATTTTGCGCGTGTCTCGGTCAATCAACCCGCAACTAGCATAGAAGAAACAAGATTCACAAATAAGCCAGGTTACTATCAGTTACGAAAATCCAGCTCCAACACTAATAGGTAACTTACTAACTACTGTGTGTTAAGCATGACTTTTCAAATATGACAAAGCTGACAATAGACTGAGAAGAACGGTTTGACTCTGCAGTCTACATCGATATGCTATATCTTGAAACATTTCTTAAAAAATGGATATGCCCTGCAAACGATTTTTGGAAAAGCTAAAACTTGACAATGTGTTATTCGATTGTTTTGAATGCGAACGTACGGCAAATGCCACCGTAACTCGTGCTAGTGTTATACATTCTGCGGTGACGGGTTGTCTCCCTTATAATTAAATACTAAAACGTAGCGTCTGTTCTGGAACATTATGAACAGTGTTCCTTCTGTTCCTGTTCCAGCAGCTTACGAACAAAATAAAACTGTTTTGAACAGCTAGTGTTCCGAATGTTCCCCTCCAAGCAACTTACGCACAAAACGGAACAGGAACAGAACAGGAAGTGACAACAAAATAAATGAATAAATATAAAAAAATAAAACTTTTAAGGTGGTCGATATTGTAAGTTGTAGCCGTTGTATTGGGGGCAGAAATATGACACAAGATAATTTTCCATCATGAAAGTTATGTCATTTCCATTTATCTCCGTTGACATGCTATTGCCAAGGTGATCAGAATAACCCATTTCGTGAAGTTTCCGGTTGTCTTGTTGTTGTTATAATCACATGACCTGTTCTGCCTGCATCACTTGTTATTTAGGAACTGATAGAACATGTCCAGAACACTGTTACGGTTTGTTCGTAAGACTGTTCTCTGATCCGTCTGTTCCAGAACAGAAAACAACGGACGTTTCGAACATACCCTATAAGACTCGATATGCGTGTTGAAATAAATGCAGGCAGGTCCGGTTCAAGAATTTTCTGAGGGGGGCACAGGGTGGGTACGCGAGTCTGACCCCCCCCCCGTCCTGTTGATGTGGGTTCAATGGACTCCCATATGATTTTACATGTGTCTGGAATCGTGGCCTTGCAGTAAAATTGTTAGGTGTTCCAACACGTATCAATATATTTGTTCATTAATAACAAGTAAAACTGATGAGTTGAATAATACTTAGTAAACACAATATCCCCAAATCGTTTATATTAGCCATTCATAAAATAAAATCAAGGAATGCTTGGTGCAAGGGTATTTTTTAAAATATTTCTCTGTAATTACTACACCTACAAGTATGCAATTTTGCACGAATAAATTAGATATATCTACCTAATACACACTAACATTTCAGCAACATCAGAAATGAGTTAAAAAAGTTTTGTTCATAAGTTCTATGTAACATTTTTGTAGTTTTGTATGAAATATCAAGTAAGAAGACTTGATATTTTACGGTCACGTGATACACCTAACGGTATATTTACGTATTTGCAACCTTTTTAATATAACACACACGAGGCCATACTGTGAATCTGACGAAGTACATGTTTTTGTTGTATATTGTTTACATGCGACACACCTAAATAAACCGAATCATACGGGCCTCCTAAGTCTCGTCTTCATAACAGCAAGTCGATCACGGATTGTAACGGTTAAATAACTGATAGTAAATCATCAATGGAATACCAGATTACCTTTCTGCGTTTAACTGTCCATGCGCATGTAATTTCAATATATAATAAAGAATAAATGTCTTTAAATAAGTGATTAAAAATTATGAAATTCGGATTGGGAGTAGGTAGGAAGATATTGTAGGTGTCGTAGGGTAACATCCATATTTTAGTGAGTCTATGTAGTTTTGATAGTTTAGTAGTAAATAGTAGTAACATTTAGTAACATCTCACCTAATATTTAGTAACATCTAACCCTAATTAATATTCTTATTCAACTTTAACCTTTCCGTATATATAATACGTCACTGACCCTTCCCGGCCGCAGTAATCGCCCGCCATTGAAATAATAAGGAACTTTGTTGTAATACCAATTTTTGTAGGTTTTATTTAAAACCTGCAGGTAACTATGTTGTTTTTATATTGTTTTGTATTGTTGTAATTTATGTTTCTAATCTATTATTTAATAGAATAGAGCGCCTTTATATTCACAATAAGTAAGAGTAACGGCCGATTGATTAGAGGAACCTACAGAGGCAGGCGAGAATACAACAGAGGACGAAGAAACTACCAACAGGAAAATGTGTCAGAAGAACCTTTAAACGACCAACAGCTCTGATCGAAGAGGCGGATCAGAGCACGCCGAAGACAGAAAGCCTCAATATGAACAGAAAACAGAATGTAATGAACAGGTTGATAGGACCAGCAAACGTCACAACAATAGAAATAGAGGGCATGACATCAAATGCTTTAATCGATGGTGGAGCCCAAGTCAGCACAATAAGTGAACTGTTTTATTTGCAAATGAATCCAAGACCAGAGTTACAATCAATGGAAGGATTTGGAATCGATGTTAAAGGAGCTTATGGAGGTAGTATACCATACATAGGCTACATTGAAGCAACTATTAGTATCATCAATAAAGAAATTCACACATTAATGCTTATTACTCCAACAGAAAATAACCAAATCGAAGATGTTCCCGTACTGATAGGAACTAACGTAATAAGAGAAATGAAAGATCAGAGTGTGGACAGCATACCACCAGAATGGAAATCAGCATTGTTTCAGATGTCGGCAGATGTAGGAAGAGTTACTAGCACGAAGCAGATCACATTGCGTCCGGGAGAAACAAGAACTGTAACAGGATTTCTGAGAAAACATAAAGACGTC
Source organism: Spisula subtruncata (assembly GCA_963678985.1). Lineage (NCBI taxonomy): Eukaryota > Metazoa > Mollusca > Bivalvia > Venerida > Mactridae > Spisula > Spisula subtruncata. Next base: position 28,240,576 of record OY787663.1, on the reverse strand, counting down.
GATTCAGCGATTACAGAACATGAAGATGAAGCCAAGCACAGTGCAATCATTTGCACAAGGATAGTGGAAGTTAAGTCTGCCGGAAGAAATGCAAGGATTCCAGTAAGACTGTGTAACGTGACTGCACGGCCAATAAAGATTCATGCCAAACAGGAACTTTGCAAGTTAAGTGAAGTAACAGTAATTCGTGACCCTATGGTTGAACAGAAAGGAAAAGAAGCGAACCAATCACATAGTAAAGATACAGAACCGACCATACCTTCTAACAATCAACATGAAATCAACTTGGGTAATGTGGATCTAACAGAGCATCAAAGAGAAAGATTTGTTAATATATTCGAAAAATGGAATAATGTGATCCCCTATTCATCAAAAGACTTAGGATTTACAGATAAAGTCAAACACAAAATCAACCTAACTAACGAAGAACCATTTAAGGAACCATATCGAAGAATACCACCTGGAATTTACCACGAAGTTAAAGAACATATACAAGAAATGCTGGCAGCAGGTGCTATCAAAGAGTCCAAGAGTCCTTTCAGTTCAAATGTAGTCATTGTTAGAAAGAAAGATGGAACGATCAGGCTATGTATTGATTTCCGGAAACTCAATTCAAGAACCAAGAAAGATGCCTATGCCATTCCAAGGATTGATGATACCTTACACACCTTGTCTGGTGCCAAATACTTCTTGAAGTTAGATTTGAAGTCTGGGTATTGGCAGGTAGAGATGGAAGAATCAGACAAAGAGAAAACAGCGTTCCATGTTGGTGGTGTTGGATTTTTTGAGTGTGATAGAATGCCGTTTGGGTTATGCAATGCACCAGCTACGTTTCAACGACTAATGGAACGATGCATGGGTGATATCAACCTGCAGGACTGTTTAATCTACTTGGACGATATCATTATCTTTTCCAAGGATATTGATTCACACATAGACAGGTTAGATAGAGTGTTTGAAAGACTATCGTCATACAACTTGAAAGTCAATTTGAAGAAATGTGAATTTTTCAAATCCAAGATGACTTACTTAGGACATGTGGTGTCAGCCGATGGAATTCAAGCCGACCCACAGAAGCTAGAAGCAGGATTGACTTGGCCAGTTCCCCGAAGTGTAAAAGACACCAGGAAATTCCTTGGATTCGTCGGGTATTACAGACGTTTCATCAAAGGTTTCTCCAATATAGCACGACCGTTGCATGACCTACTAATTGGACATCCAATTGGAAATACCAAGAGTAAACAGAAAGACACCAAGGTGAGGAAAGTTCCGTTTCATTGGGGTGAAAGTCAACAAACAGCCTTCGACGAACTCAAGCAGAAACTGATAGAGCCACCGATACTTGGATATGCTGATTATGCATTGCCATTCACATTACATGTGGATGCGTCAACACGTGGACTTGGCGGTGTGCTTTACCAAAAGCAAGACGGTAAGCAGAGAGTGATAGCTTATGCCAGCTGCTCACTGAAGCCCTCTGAGAAGCATTATCCGGCTCACAAGCTCGAGTTTCTCGCCCTTAAGTGGGCAGTAACTGAAAAGTTTCACGACTACCTGTATGGCATGAAGTTTGAAGTGGTTACTGACAACAACCCTCTCACGTATGTGACGACGACAGCCAAGTTGGACGCCACAGGCCAAAGATGGATATCGGCACTTGCGAACTACGACTTTACTTCCACATATCAAGCTGGTAAACTCAACGCAGATGCAGATGGTATGTCGAGAATACCAACGGCACCAGAGGAAACCGTGGAGACTGTTGTATCGGCGTTATCCATAGCTGCAGAAGCGTCAGCTGAAGAACTTCCCCTTGCATACAGTATAGCAACACCAAGATCCATTGCAGTGGTAGACAACCCACCAGAAGTCCCTCCTGAATTGATAAGAGCACATGCTTTGAGCTCCAAGGATTGGAAGTGTGCACAGCTTGTAGACCCTGTTATATCCCAGTTATTTGAACACATACGAGAAGGCACGAGACCCTCTGTTAAGCAGAACTCGGATACATTTTCTCCTGTGCTCAAATATCTGCGAGATTGGGACAAGTTGGAGTTTCATGATGGCGTCCTGTATCGACATGGAACCAATCCTGTTCAAAGACAGCTTCTCCTTCCAGACAACCTCAGAGGCGATATGTTCCAAGCCCTCCACGACGACCTTGGTCACCAAGGTCGGGATCGAACATTGTCGCTCTTCAAACAGAGATTCTACTGGCCTGGGATGGACTCGTTCATACGGGATAAGGTAGCCACATGTCCAAGGTGTATTAGACGCAAGACGCTACAACCGAAGAGTGCCATGGTTGGTATAACATCCAAATCGCCAATGGATATGGTTTGTATAGATTTTCTGAGTCTAGAGAGGTCAAAAGGAGGTCAGGAACATATATTAGTGATCACAGACCACTTCACCAGATATGCTCAGGCATTTCCGACTACAAACCAGACAGCAAGGACAACCGCCAAAGTTTTATTCGAAAAGTTCTTTGTTCATTATGGTTTTCCGGCCAGAATCCATAGCGATCAGGGAGCTAACTTTGAATCCTCACTCATCAAGGAGTTATGTCAGCTTGCTGGAATTGTCAAGTCAAGAACAACGCCCTATCATCCAATGGGAAATGGTATGGTCGAGAGGTTCAACCAGACTCTGCTGAAGATGCTAGGGACATTGGAAATGGAGCAGAAGGTGGATTGGAAATCTCACGTAGGTCCCCTTGTCCATGCGTACAATGTCACCACTCATCCCAGCACTGGATTCTCGCCATACTATTTAATGTTTGGACGAAACCCCAAGTTGGCAGTGGACAGTTTAATGGGTTTGAACAGCAACGATACAGAAGCCAGGTCACAGAATGAATACGCCAGAAAACTTCGCCAACGTCTGTCATCAGCATATGAGATGGCCAAAACTACTGCTGCGAAATCATCACACCACAACAAACAGCAATATGATCGAGGAGTCCATGCAGCGTCAGTACAACCAGGTGATCTTGTGCTTGTCCGTAACGTCACGTTGCGTGGCAAGCACAAATTAGCTGATAGATGGGAAGAAGAGCCCTATGTAGTCATCGCCCAGAGGTACAAGGACCAACCCGTATTTGACGTCAGGAAGAATTGCACTGGTGCACGACGGATACGACGTCTACATCGTAACCTATTGCTCCCACTTGGTATGACGTCAACGCAGCCAAGAGACAGGTACGTCATACCACAGAGAAGAGTGCAGCCTACATCCACCAACACCAAGTATCATCATCAGATGAGCCTACCAGCCCATGACCACAGAGGCTTAGAAGGAAACCACAGTGGCAAAGATCTGATGAATGGGTAGTATAATGTAGTATACATGTGCTAGTTACTTTAGCATCGCACCGATCAGTTGTACCATGAACCAGATATATACAGCATTCGTTATTTATGTTCAGTTATCAGCACGTTTAATCGAGCATAATTAACTTGTTTTAATGTACATATTTGTAATGAACACATTGTTGTATTTTTAATTTGAGTGTACCATTGGATGTACTAGTACTTAGTTGAATAAATCAATGATTTACTAGTACTTTACTATTATATGTTCAACGAGTGAAACTCGGGTGAAACATATCACTTGATTAGTCTATATATATGTTTAGTATATGATTTGCATGCCATGTATAATCTGCTTATTGTAATAACACTTTGCATCGTTGGACAGTGATTATATATTTACTGCTTTGAAATAAATAGTAAAAGTACTTGTAACCCTTTGCGTTGGATTTAGCCACATATATTTGCATATCTTCATTTTGAAGAGTATATCTTGAACATATTTATATTTATCATAGTGTTTAGATCATATTGTGAAGGCACATTTGACTTGATAATATCATTATAGGATATTATGCAGATTAAGGATACAGTACTGGTTATTGCATTCAACTTCCGTTATGGTAAGTTGCAGTTGCAGACGATGCAATTATGAAGTTATTATCCAGGAATTAATCAGATTATGTCTGTATATTCTTTATATGTATATGTTATTTTCTTGCATAATTATGTATATAATATCTATTATGATTATGCGTATAGAGTTTTATAAGTGTGTTTATAGTTGTATAAGTGTGTTAAATGTTATATATAGTTACATTATGGTTGAAGTGTCGGGACGCCACTTTCCTAAGTGGGGGGTATGTGTCGTAGGGTAACATCCATATTTTAGTGAGTCTATGTAGTTTTGATAGTTTAGTAGTAAATAGTAGTAACATTTAGTAACATCTCACCTAATATTTAGTAACATCTAACCCTAATTAACATTCATATTCAACTTTAACCTTTCCGTATATATAATACGTCACTGACCCTTCCCGGCCGCAGTAATCGCTCGCCATTGAAATAATAAGGAACTTTGTTGTAATACCAATTTTTGTAGGTTTTATTTAAAACCTGCAGGTAACTATGTTGTTTTTATATTGTTTTGTATTGTTGTAATTTATGTTTCTAATGTATTATTTAATAGAATAGATCGCCTTTATATTCACAATAAGTAAGAGTAACGGCCGATTGATTATTTCTTTGTCCGTTGTCCGTCAGCCCGCCATCAATCAATCAAATACTTTCGACCAATATACAATGTACTGACGTTATAATAACAAATATCCTATATATATTTAGTAAACTTTACACATGTTAATTTAAGCAACCAGATGATCCATGGTTTATATATTAGTGTTTTATTGTATTTCTAATTAATTGCAGGTGACCCATGGTATATATATTAGTGTTTTATTGTATTCATAATTAATTGTAGATTCATGAGATTGATGCTATTGATGATATTGATGATATAGATGAGATTGATGATACCGGTAATAGATCATAGTAACTGAATACAGTGTTGTTACTACATTATACGACCCCATGCTCTACCCCACCTAAGTGGAAAGAAGCCCCTTGACATAGGTCTGTGCCATTTTTTACCAAAATCTGAAGAATAGATTTTTTCTATCGCAAACTAGCTATACATATTTTACATATCTTTTTTAAAGCAATTGTACATGCATGTGCTTTTAAAAACAAGTAGTGGAATTTGATTTACTTGATGAAACTACTACATCGATGGCTTAGAATAAGAAGGTCGTAACTACTACTTACGACCTTATAAGACTCATGCATGTTTGAAATCTGCTTCACAAGGCGCTTCTAATTATGAGCCTATTTTCATGAAAATCTGATATTGTCATGTTGACCAAAATGAAGTTTTAAAAACTTGTTTTCCTATTACTCAGGGTTGTAAGAACCAAAAAATGGTCATTTTGTTCACAAGGTGTATAAAGCACCAAACTTTCACAAAATAACAATCAATATATTGGCTTCCAGAAAAGTGAAAGAGACAAGCTGTTCAGCCCCTTTATTCGCATATATGAGGCCCCAAAAAGGGTCCATCAAATTAAATTGCTCTGCACACTAAAAATATGAAAACGCTGAATTTTTAAAAAAAATATAAAAATCACCAAAATTTCAATTGGAATGTCTAAATCAAGTACATATATGATATATTGTATTATGAATTGCACTATCATACATGTTTTATTACAAATATGAGGCCCGAAAGGGGTATTTTTGAAAATTTCATAGAATTAAAAACATGTTTGTATACTAAGTTTCAGTATTATGAATAGTTGAACAAGACAACAATAGAATGCAGACCAGTTGACCCATTGATGCTTATGATATAATTTAATGCATTAAAAATACAACTTATTTATTGATTGAGGCCCTTAAAAGGACATTTTTCAATCATGAAAACATGGATGAATTTAATATGTTCACGATGCAATCTGTAAGACATATAAATGTCTCTAAAATGTGCAACAAATGATTTGTAAAAGTGAATTATATTTTGTTGTATATGAAAATTTACCATATTGATACTTTAATAATAGTTACAATGTGAAAATGAGGCCCCATTAGGGGTACAAACAAAAGACAATACTTTATATAAGACACACTAGAAATTAAATCAGTACATTAATTCAATACTCAAAAACAAGACATATTTTATACCAATCGTAAATAATATTAAAGTAATATAAATATACAGTAAATAACTAATATTTGATTACTTTTAGTGAATTGAGGCCATATAAAGGGTTAAATCTATTTTGAAAAAAAAATGGATTAAATTCATATGTAGAGAAACGATAATAAAATATTTATATTTACTTATAGATTTAATCAAAGTATCTGTAACAGAAATATATATAACTGTGTTGAATGTTGGTATATAAGCTATACCGTACTGTAAATAGTAACTGTGGATATGAGGCCCAATATGTGGTTTAAACTTCACTTAAGCCCATTGGCGGGTAAATAGCTTATATTCAGCAAAGTAATTAAAAAATTGCTTACAATATTCATAATAATCGATTTTAAAATGTCGCATGCATGTTAACACCGAATATTCATTGCACAAATCGATGAGATAAAACATAATAGTGTGTTGTATAGTGAATGTGAATGTATATCAATATTAGTTCAATATTTGCCTGGTTATGTTGTTATGTTTTGTAATAGATGTTTGTATCGCGCATACTTTTAAACTAGCATTGCTCTTCCTAATGATTGTATTTGTGTTTGAAAGTATATGTCGATGAAGTTGTTTACTAGAGGTCGATACCCCACAAGGAATGGTTGTATTTTTAAAGCCAAGAATGACCCTTCTCTACAGATACTCCATGGAACCATGGCTTCGCAGTACATCATTAAGTATTTATGAGGTAACATGTATCCCATGGCCATGAATTACTGAAGTAGTGCCATGTACCCCGGTACCACAAAATGCCATGAAGTTTTACATTGGCAGTGTACCTACTAATGAATTATTTGTCATTACACGAACCCAGAATATCTTTACAAGAGGCCCTAACTTTTACTCTTAGAGCTAGGGCTGATTTAACAGGGCAGGTTTACCAACCCCATTGAGCCAGATGTAGATGTGACAAATTGAATAGGTGGCTAAAAAAGCTTGTCCCCCATTGAATTCAGAGTTAGGACATACCAAATTGTTTTTTCGTTTAGCGTCCGTCCTAAGTTCGAAAACCTATCTAGCTATCCTGAGACAAGAACAAAACACTCGTAAAACGACTAATTTGCTCATTATTATATGGCTAACAAATATATCGTTCAAACTGAAAAATTGTTTGTGTGAAACCTACTTCTGTGTAGGGGTAGGGTGACATCTTGATATGATAAATATGAAAGCCATATCTCAATGGATTTTGAAGATAAAACAGGTTACAATGTTTGTTGGTTATTTTTCTTCCCAAGATGCTCAAACCTATCTGTCCTCGGACGCTAAACGAAGAAATGGTTTGGTATGGCCTTACTGTGACAATTAATGTTAGGTTCCTAGCGTAGACAAGAAAATATGTGACCATTAGTTTTAAATACCCAATGGAACCTGAAATATATGTGTCGATGAGTGAAAGGTTACCCCTAGAGCCAGAGTATGAAATAAATGTGCCAAACATTTGAGGTACCTCAAGAGGCATGGGTGTGCCTAGTACAGTTAAACATTAAGATATCAGTTTTCAATGGCCGTTTTCAGCAGTTCAGCAATAGGACAACATTTTAACGGCCATTTTAACTTCCCCTGATCATTAGCCTAAGGAAACATGCGTTCGAGTCTCCGTGTTGAGACGAATTCTCTACTGATTAGTGTGTGTCCATCATTGAGGCCCACTGCCCTCACAGGTATCAATTCACACACTGGTATCCATTAGAAATGGTTGCACAAGAGGGTGGTGATTACTTCAAAGGACCAACTATACTAGTAGCTTCTATTATAGAAGTTAGTTACCAATAGGACCTGAAAGGACTGTATTATGCCATGAAATACCCATATGGTTTTGAGTACACGTACCAGTGTAATTGGTGAATGTAAGTATTTTATTGGGCCAGGCAAGAAAAATTAAATCACTTCATAGGACTTCAGTTTACCACATCAGATCTGAACGGCCTGTCGTGAGTTACTTTTAAGATCTGGATGTGACGTAATGGGCATTACGGGTACACAACAGGTCTTGATATGATTGTACTTTGTGGTGTTAACTGTATCTAAGTACATTAAATGACCTTACTCGGCAGTATTTAGTACCTCAAATGACCAAGGTCGCCATCATCTTGAATGAATACAACATTTTAACAGTAATTGAAATCAAAACAAAGACCAACCTGAAATAATGTATCGGATTAATTGTGTACATCAGTCTATAACAATTGCTTGGTTTGATGCTATAACAACCCATAGTTCAGCTGTTTAACCACCCTTTGACATTTTTAAGCTTTCCCTGGTCATTGAATTACCTTATGAAACCCGTCCTGTGGGTGTGGTAGCCAACATCTATCTGCGGTGTCCAGGAATAAACTAACCCTCACAGGTACCAATTTACACATATATAGCATGTATAGCATGTGGATATTTCTTGCTCATAGAAATTAACCAGTGGTCCAGATGAGGATTGAACCCAAGACCTCACATTCTGAAACGCGCGTCCTACCTCTATACCACCGTTTCCCCCATCGACCACAGTTTGATAACTGCATGTTTTTGCAGTCTCTCATTGACTTATCATGATAATAGTGAGGGCCAAAACCGAGCTAATACAGAATAAGTACATGTACATGCATAAAAAAAGAAAGAAATGAATCCCTTATTACGGGCCTCAATAAAGTCTTTAAAAAAAGTCGATTTCCACAGTATATGTATCTAAAATTAATGTTCTGAAGGTGTTGATGCGGATTAATTTATAAAAAAATATGTTAAGAAATCATTATAATGCATTAGGTCATGAAAACATTTGTACTCGGTAAGAAAATATTCAAAATATAGTAATTGGCACCATTTTCACATTTAAATTTAACTTATAATGACCTCAAGTTATGTTTATCAATTCAAATACACATTCTTTAAACCGCGACAGGGCCTCAAATTAACATTTTACAGTTATTAGTCATAGCACAGCTGCTATGCCTAAAATCAAATGCACTGTGTACATGAGCTTGCTTAAATGGAGAGAAAATAATACCAATTAACCGTTCGATTTTTGAAAGATAATTACTTCATTCTGTGATTTTCTGATAGAAATTTACCCTTTTATGGCCTCGTTTGTATTATATGAAATAGTTAAGTATATAATGCAGATTGTTTATACACTGTGCTTACCAATGACAATGTAACTCAATATTTATCGTTAATTATCAACATTTGTTGCATTTCTATATAATATACGACTGTGTAGTGTGATGGTGAGTCTAGTAGGTGGTTAACACCACTAGCGGGGCCTCACTGTCATATTTTATTATTAATTCAGATTGTAAATTATGATAACCAATTCAACATAATGTACAAAACAGTTATAGATTATTTGCGTAACAATTGAGAAAATAATAATGTGTACATTATATACAGATGAATTTGTGAAATCAAGTACACATTTGGGGCCTCATTTGTACAAAACACGGGGCCTCACATACATGTTTTATTGGTTTTTATATAGGTGGTCGACTTGATGCGCAACTATGCTATGTTTGGTGATTTATATACATAATGTGAACATCCATATGCTCTTATTTATTTTTCCTGAATTCGGGCCTCATTTTGTGTTAAAACCACAAATGGGGCCTCTATTCCAAGTTTTATTATTACAAAAAGCTGCAGATTTCAAGCACTCACATTAATCACTATATATATTATGACTCAATGTGTTTTGCTTCACAATCAGGAAAATAACCATGTATTTATACTGACGGGTAGGTGGAGATTCTCATACACTTTCGGGGCCTCATTTGGGCAGGAGACAGGGCCTCTCATGGTTGTCTCTTTGGATTTTTTTCATCAGACTGACTTATAGAGCAACTGTGCCAAATTTGGTGCTTTATAAACCATGTGAACATTCATGGCTCTTACAACCCTGAGTATATTATTTAGTTTTTATTTTCCCGAATTCGAGCCTCATTTTTTGTTTTAACCACTAGCACGGCCTCATTTTAGTGTTTAAGTGTACCAAAATGCAATTTATTTCAAATGTGACCATTAATCATAATATTTACCAAGGTTTCATATGTTTTGCTTCGCAATCAGATGGAAAAAAACATATATTTCTACCAGGGAGTATGTACACTCTGAGGTACCCATTTGGGGCCTCATTTCAGCAGGAGACAGGGCCTCGATCGAGTGTCTCTTTGGATTTTTTTAATCAGACTGACTTATACTACAACTGTGCCAAATTTGGTGCTTTATACACCTTGTGAACATTCATGGCTCTTACAACCCAGAGTATATAGTTAAAGAGTAAATTACAGTCAGTTTTCTCTTGCATGCATGATGTTTTCTCAATATATCGATTTTGTAGTTACGACCTTCTCATTCTAAGCCATCGACATGTAGTATGTTTTTGGAGTTTGAGGACGTAACCGCGGTTACGCAGATCAAGCATCTTCCATCCTGAGACCTTATAGTCAAAGATCTGAATGAAAATCAAAGGTTTAAGGACGTGCAACCGCATTCAGAACAGCGTCTACCGAAAGATACCAGAAAGCAACATTCTTGGACATGTTCAGCATACGAGCAATATGCACAATGACGCAATTCAAAGATATTACCAGGACTACTTTTTCATCATTTAAATATACAGGATATCCGTCTATTTGAAAACAATTTCGACGAACAAGCAATAACGGCACGCAGTGGGCATAGAAGCACTGCTGTGTAAGATTATAAACAACCGTTAATGACACTGTAGCGTAACTTCTCATCCAAACTACAAACGCCATCGAAGAGCCTCCATTGCTCCAGCCTACAGCTAAACTAGTCCTCTCGGCAACGCTTATCAAGGCCAAGTGATAGAAGTACCTGACTGTATATCTGCTATTATAGTTTTTCAAAGGCGTCAGAAAGATGCTGATTACACTGCAAGCAGCAGTAAAATGTAAATAGGTTATTTCACGGCACGTTTGTTTTCATTTTTGACATACCGATTTTGTAAAAGAGCAGAAAACTCTTATGTTATAACTGAATAGTTCACTTAGTCTAGTGATTTTTTTTAGATATACTTAACTGCTTAAATAGTATTTAAGTGCATGTATATGTTTTTAATCAATACTATTGTAATTCTTACTGCTTCAGCAATAAATTATTATGTATTTTAATGATAATTTACTCTAGTTACACAAAATATAGATATATAGTTACATAAAAATTTAAGTCATTGAAGACGCCGCTACATCCTCTTTAAACTCTATGTTTGATGTTTGTATTGGATATATGCACGTATAGTTATTGTAAATGCTTAACTTCATTGTTACAATCACACTTGTCGATGGATTGTGTTTACAATAAAGTTATAAATTACTGACTTGATGGATTATTTTGCTTGGCCTAAATAGTATTGGATAAATCAATGTAAGTTTATATACAACACTTTTTCTATATACCACAGAAAAGTGTTGTATATGGGATTTATTCAACACTTTTTCTGCTTGTTGATTGGTCAGTTACAGTAAGCTGTGGTCTAATTATTTGTTTTACCAGTATTAATTTGAAAACATAATGATTATGATGCGAGGTTATTATAAGACACATAAATGACATTCAAAATAGTGTTACGGCCATGAATGAACAACAGTAACAGTTAAAACCCCCGACTAAAAGGTAAACGGTACATTTACAAATATCGCATTGTCAAAGATGTCTGTCAAAACCGCCATAGTGTTCCCTTTCCGAATAGCTAATTGCAGCAAGTATAACCACTACGCTATAGGACTATTAGCTTTTTAATCATTTAAGTGTATTATTGATGGCAAAATTTAATCCTGGCACACATTTAATAATCGACCGGCGTAAACAAACATTCAACCCAGTCGATTATTACGGCTTTCTCTGGATTAAATTATACCATCATAATAACACTTATATGATTTAAACTCTAATGGTCCTATAACGTATTGATTATACTTACTGCATTTAGCTTTTTAGAAATGGAACATTCTGGCGGTTTTGACAGATATCTTGAATCGACAATATACGAAATTTCCGCATTTACGATACAAGTAACATTTGCCCCGAGGCACAAATCATGATGTTATTGAACATAAATATTATATATTTTGAACATAATATAATAATTCGGTAATATCTGTCTTATTTTTTCATCTTTTTACACATAACTTTGAAATAAAGGACAAATAAGTATAGGTTATAGATCATATATTAGATTTATAAACAAATTAGTGCAAGGGAGCGCTAGCGACCGCAGTACTAATTGTTTATTAGTTTACCCGCCCACTGTATGCAAACAATAACATGTCATGAGAGTGAAATTGCACAAAATTTCTTTTATGATTGCTGATAGAATAACAGTAAAATTATGAGGGTAAGCGGGTCTAGTGTTCCATATTTGGAACAGCAAAATTGTCCTAATAAACAGATTTACTGAATAGTTATTATGCCCATTGCAAAAAAAATGAATAAGTGGTCCCAAAATTTGAAAATCCATGGCTTTTGATTGGACACAGAAGTAGGGTAAACTATGCTCAGTACATCTAGAAATGCAACGTTTTCATCCTTGGTTTTTTCTTACTTCCATTGCTCATACACGTTTTAATTTTTGTCGTGTGGTTCCACTTATTCCTTTAATTATTGTTTTCATGTTTCAATTTTGTGTAATATTATTGTATTATCGTGTAGAAACTTGGCTTTTGTCCAAGTTTTATCGATCAGGTTACGTAACTCCCGTGCGTCAAGAAAATGCAAAAACGCACGAATTCCACGTGCACCATTTATGCATGATAAATTTTGGTCTTAATTGCTTCGAATCCTTTGTAAGTTTTGCCAATGGAAAGAAAATCACAAAAGAAAAGTTTTAGACATCAGAATAAAAAGATCAGGATTGTCCGAACATGGGCCAAATCAAGCGATTCGGATGCCTATGACGGAGAAGTCAACTGGGAGGTTTCTCTTTCGCTAAATTGCCATGAACCGACATTATAGCATAAAAACGGTGATTTTGCTCATACTTAAACGGGGGAAAAAAAGTACGTTATTGTAAAGATTCTCGCGCACTCACGCTGTTGGTGTTCAGTTTTAAGTACGCTCATTTCAGGACCCAGCCGACGAAAATAAATGATTTACAGTGTTATATATGAACTGTAATTCACATTCTTATTGTAACTACTAATCAAGTTTTTATTAATAGTAAAATAATAAACGTAAACAAACCCCCAATGTCGCTGTTTTCTTGATATTTGCCGATAACGGAAGTCGACGCTCATAACAAAAACTTGATTGTGACGTAACGTTTGCTAAGCGACGTCGCGTTTGTTTTCCGACGTCGCCCAAAATGTCCCGCCAAAATGTCATAACTTTTAAAAACATACTAATAAAGTGTTGTTTGTATGCTATAATAGCGTTTACGCATGCTTTTTCGTGCTATTACATCTGCAGAGACCCTCAGGAGTGTTGGTTCCCTCGCCCTGACGGGCTTGGGCACCAACCGTCCCTCGGGACTCTGCAGATGTAATAGCACGAAAAAGCATGCGTTAACCCTACAATGTTTCATCTGGAGACACTCTTCTAGCATATTGGCACCGTTTTTCAACCACCTATGTCCAGGTCATCCATGTGAAATAACTCTCCGACAGGACCAGTAACTCCACATGTACCATATCTAGGCAAAGTTTACAACTGATTTATACCCTTCTAAACAATAAGCTACTTCTCTATAAAGTTTTACGATCATCTAACATCCTATATTTCTTATAGCGATGGACCAGTGATTGTTGTGTGTTCAAAGGTCATGGTGAGTTTGACCTTTGATCCAAATGACCGTGGAATTGGGTCGGGCCGTCTGTGGATGAATACTATCCGACTTAAAATGTTAGAATCCTAAGTCCTATTTGCACGTAACGCTATGTACTGTGTTGGTGTACTTATAACATTTAATGAGTGTATGCATTTATAGGAAGGCTGTGTTTAGTCATTTAGCAGCTGTTTATGTGTGTACAATTGTGATCCTGTATTGTTTACAAAAGGAAGTAACACTTCCAATGGGATTTATCGTCCAAGTTTTTTTCAAAACCGAATACTCTCCTTGATTTTCTGGGGAAGTCACTCTTACAGAGTTATCTCCCCTGATGCATCAAGGGAAGTAACTCTACAGAGTTATATCCCTTGAATTTCAGAGGAAGTCACTCTTACCGACTTAAAATAAGTCGAACACAGTTGCCTCCCCTGATTTGCCAAAGGGAAGTTACTCTGCACTGACTTAAAATAAGTCGAACACAGTTGCTTCCCCTGATTTCCAAAGGGAAGTTAATCTGCACTGACTTAAAATAAGTCGAACACAGTTACTTCCCGTGATTAACAAAGGGCGGTAACTCTGCACTGACTAAATTTAAGGCGCACACAGTTGCTTCCCTTGATTTGCCAAGGGAAGTTACTCTGTATTGATTTAAAATAAGTCAATGACCGTTATTTTCCCTGATTTACACGGAAGTAACTCTTCACTGACTTAATTAAGTAGAACACAGTTGCTCCCCCTGAATTTGCCAAAATAAGTCGAACGTAGTTGGTTCCCTGATTTGCCACGGGAAGTTACCTTGTACTGACTTTAACTTAGTCGAACATAAGTTGCTTCCCCCTAATTTGCTAGACTATGAATTTGAAAATCACTTGTTCGAACTTACCGTTTGTTTTATAACCAAATTTTTTTTTACGTATACTTACGTAATTTATTTTAATTTAATTTTATTATCGCGATCGTAAATAGGAACAAAATGAGCTTTGCTATAATAATAGTTTAAGTATATTGAAATTGATCTTATAGCTGACGGTTTAGTTATACAGCGCGTTTTAAAATACCTCAAGTCTTTGGTGGAGAAATAAACGTATTATTCGGCGATATATTATACATTAGTATCTGTATTTAAATGTAGGCAATTTACTTTTCTCGATTCAAATGCAAATACGATTTCTAACAATATAATCTATTATCTCCAAGGACATGAAACGACCATAAAATAATCAAATAATCGGTGGACTTGGTAACTCTTCAACACGGTAGTCACGTGATGTATCTATCGGGTGCGACTATAATCCGATCTACACCGGTAGTTTCGATCAACGTATAGGTGCATGCGTACATAACGGGTGGAATGGACATATCTTCAATATACTGGATGTTTACAACAAATTAGCCGATAGCTTTCGATCAATACGGTGTATATTGTACTTCCAGTTGTTTTCTTAAGACATTTTGTTTTCGCGTTTATAAGAAGATTTTACTGTATATTTCGGGAAAGTGAACGGAAATAATATGTGACATTTATATGAATATCAGAAGATTGTGTAACTTGTGTTTTTAAAGAGCAACTTAGCGCTGGTTCGCGAGTTGCCAAACTTTAGTTCTTATATATGTGCCGAAATATATATATATATTGCCATGAGATATAAACTATGTATCGTATTAACGCTGTTTGTATTGGATATAGGTAGGTATCTTAATGATATATATTACATAATATATTATATTTGTTGAAACATTTTATTGTATACAGTGAATACATTTTATAGTCGAATTAATAAAATACTAATTAATATGAATCTAAAGTACACTATCAAGGAAACGATTATTGTTTATAAAGTCATGCCAATTTTTATATAATAATTTATTCATCAAATTCAGAATAAAAAAGGTTTCATAATGGGACCAAACTATTAGTAAGATTACGTTTTGGAACTCCATGGTTTTGGTCAGGTTAGCGGAATTGCATTTGACGTAACGCACGATATTTTTGTCTAGGAAACGTTGCGTCAAAACGCCGCGAACGTCGAAGATGGCGTACAATAGCAGTGATATGTATTAGCGTAACACATGATGCCTAGAAGTTACTGACATTTAAACAGAACATTCGTCAGTTTACTCTTGAAGGTCCTGTACAATCAACAGAAGTCAAACCTGTTCAGTAAAATTAAAATCGCCTACAATTTTTGTATTTCTGAATTATGTAGATTAAGTACACATAATCAAATATAGTAATTGTTGACAAACTGTTCCACATAAAGTATCAATTGTTGTAAATTAATCGCGTTTTATAATACATATATACGGATTATACTAAACAACTTCATGTATATACATGATCGGAACAATGTAACAATATACAATACACCGTGTATAAATACACATTTTATAGGTTATCAGATTTACACTCAATTTATCTTATTGAAAATAATTTGAATTTGTGGGCTTACTGTGTTAGCAATGGGATCAATGTTTGAATTGACGGGCATTAAAAAGTATTCCGCATTCCAAACCTAATCAACAGTGTCTATGTTCGAAGTGATCACATGTGTAATACAGATTATACACCACGATGTCCGTGTCCTCGAAACGAATTTATTAGACTCCAAAATCCTTCAAATTATAAAAACAATCGTGTGTGTTTATACCCTTAATCAAAGCATGTATACCCGTACAAGATCATGTATGAATCGCGAAACATTTTAATAACAATATAGACTTGGTAGTATTAAATCATTATAAGATACTATTAAAATGTGTCGACCTGACAAATACGATCCTTTAACATATGCCCTTTTTCGACAGGCTTTGGACAAAAACATGTTATAGGGTCAATACGTGTCGGATCTAGTGATAAGATGGTTCACAGTAGGGAAAAACAAACATCCGTATTTTCTTAAATATGTCAATTATGCGATTACGATCGAGTTAAATTTTCACCTGACTTAATCAATATGTGTACCATCAAAACGTGCATGATCATAAATGAACATTTAATGCAAATCGCTATTCAGTTATTTCTATTATTTGCTATATATGCATTTAAAATCAGAATCAATAAGTTTATCGTCCATAGAATGATATATTGAATCAGTCGCGTTTGGTATATTATTTCTCCCTTTTTGCCGAGCATTAATAAAGTACAGTGAACATAGTTTTCCACTTTTGATGGACCCGGTTTCCATTGGTTTTGATTGCTGATGCCTATGTCCCACTGAGCATGTTTGCCTCGGCGATGTACTCCCGAGTTAATAAATGGACATCGGAATGTATCAAGAAAAGGGTGGTCATGGTCTAGGGGAAGCTTGAAGAGGCATAAGAAAATGTAAGCAATCCCTGTTCCCGATGTCTCCTGACGCTAATTTATACAAGTTGGAAGAACATCGCCGATGCAAAAAATGCACAGTGGGAACCTAAGCTTCACATGATAACGTTATTAATGTTTTGTAAAATGAGAACATTGTTATTCAATGATTCGAACAGCAAGTTAATGAACGTTCGTTTAATTATTACAAATTGCGCGTGTCAGTCTAAGCAATTAGGCACCAAAGCCAATCTGTCATATGTAATGAAAATCATTGAATGGAAATAAAATTGAAAGAAATAGATCGACGGCAATGGCAATATGTTTTTATATTTGAATATTCATTTAGTATATGCTCAGTACATCTAGAAACGCAACGTTTTCATCCTTGATTTTTTCTTACTTCTATTGTTCATACATTTTTTAATTTTATGTCATAATATTGTATAATCACCTAGAAACTTGGCTATTGTTCAAAATTTATCGATCGGGTTACGTAACTCTCGTGCATCAAGAAAATCACAAAACGCACGAATTCCACGTGCGCCATTTACGCATGATAATTTTTTATGTAAATTGCTTCGAATCATTGGGAAGGTTTGCCAATGGAAAGAAAATCACAAAAGAAAAGTTCTAGGCTTCGGAATAAAAATGTCAGAATAGTCCGAACATATGCCAAATCAGGCCATTCGGATGCCTATGACGGATACGTCAAATGGGAAGTTCACTTTGGCTTAATTGTCATGAACCGACAATGTTTCATCTGGAGACACTGTACTAGCACTTTGGCACCATTTACAACCACTCATGTTAAGGTCATCTATGTGAAACAACTCTCCGACAGGACCAGTAACTCCGCATGTACCATCTCCAGGCAAAGTTTCAAACTGATTCATACACTGCTAAACAACTTGTTGGACGTCATGTGGATGTAATCAATCAATAATTAATCAAGATTTGACCTATTCACATAGAACAACGATTCTGAAGAAGTTATGATTTGACACATTTGTGTTCCGTTACTTTTTAGCCGCACTATTCACACAGCCACTGTTTAATCGGATCGGTAGCACTATATGAAAACAATGTTACAGTTCAATTGTTCATGAAATAAAATATCATCAAGGAAATACCGTTTGGTTGCAAATCATACAAAGTTTGAAAAAGTGTTGACATTAACCCCAGTGTTGCGTTTCTAGATGTACTCAGTATATAACTAATAAAATAGCTTTCCGTTCCTTCTGAGCTATATGTACTTTATGCGTCGAATATCTCGTGTGCGTCTTTAGTCATAAACACCAATAATATGAATATACCAACCACGGCAACCAGTCAAAAAAAACAACATAATCGTTAACTGTTAACGAATTTGCGACATTGACGTTTATTACTCACATGCGTGCGTCATTTGAGCTAATGGTCAAATACCTTGTGTTTTGGAATCGCCGATAAACATTAATGCCAACAGCCGCATGATATTGTTCTTACCATGTAATTGTTGAAATTGTCTCTATTCACTCATATGTCCTAATGCAAATTATATTATAAGTATATTAATGAACGCGTATTACTGGTCGATGTTGATTAAATCTAGAAGGCCTGTGTATCTTTGAAACATGTATACAACCGATGATTTTTATATGAAGCATATGCTACAATTACGTTGGCACTCTTAACAATTCTTTAAAGTATACTTGAGCACACCGCCCGCGTATTTAATCAATTTGTGAGCAATAAAGCAATCGGTTATTTATGATCCATTATAAACTCAGCTAATATTCTACGTAGTGTATGACTAAGACCGGTGTATTCGATCAACCAATCTCGTTTAATTTCAAGTATTTTATGATAAAAACAAAGATATGTCCAAGTCGTTGTTTGCAGTCTAAATTGATTATGGTAAGATTAAGCGAAAGTGTACATATATTAGAAATAAGTATTCTCATAATAATTCTTTTCCATTCAACTGCAGTTACTGCATTGAATAGACCTAGGCCTACACAATTTCGTGCATTTTGTCATCGACCGAGAAACTTTCCTTATATATACTTTGAGTGTTATTTTTCTTTTAATGAAATGCAGCTTTATATATTTCAAAGGGTATCTAAAAATAATTTGTTAGGGAATATTGAATAACGTACTCTTGAGCCGTCATATCATTCTTTGAGAACATCTAGATCTTGATAGATTCAGTGACTTAAATTCAATAGGCTGTATGCCTCTTACAGACCCGTATAATTCGGCTATTTTTCAAGATTATTTTGTCCAAACGCTCATGGAATTAAACAAAAAGATGGAAGAAAAAATTATAATTTTAGAAAATACCTCTGATCTGTCATTGATTTGGCTTACATGTAATAGTCAGATTAATACAATTTGTTTACTCTTCTTAAAACGTTGAAACTGTTTGTTATAAGATTCCCATAATGCATATATATCTTATATCAATAGGAAGTGAAATAATAACACCGGTAAATTAAAGCAGATTATGAAATACTTTACTTAAATCTCTTTTAGAGTAATTTTTATTAGAGTTTTAAAATCCTCAATGTGACCGCATACTATACGAGGGGTGTTTTAAAAGCTCCAGGAAAAGTGCTCTATAATGTTTATCGACCTAAGAACTGTACAGAACACTGTCCGAACTGTTTCTGTTCAAAGTACTTACGAACAGAATGAAACTGTTCCGAATAGTGTTCCACTCCAAACGACTTGCGAACATAACGGAACAGGAACCGAACAGGAAGTAACAATAATGAAAATAATGTTAAAGAAATAATATTAAGAAATAAAACTTTTAAGATGGCCGATATTGTTAGTTTCAGCCGTTATATTGGTGGAAGAAAATGCCACTAGAAAATGTCCCATTGTAAAATTTCGGTCATTTCCGTTTTATCCCGTTGACATACTATTACCAAGGTGATCAGAATAACACATTTCGTGAAGTTTCCGGTTGTCTTGTTGTTGTTGTAATCACGTGACTTGTTCTGCCTGCACCACCTCGTTCATGGGAACAGACGGAACATGTCCTGCACACTGTTCAGGAGTGTTCGTATCGCTGTTCTGAAACACAGAACAGTGCGTTACGAACACATCCTATATCTACATGCGTGGTCAACCTTAGCTGATCCAGGCCTGGTTCCACCGCCCCACCCCAGTTGGCCTCGGAGTGACCATTTTTTTACATTTTTAAAATCCTTAAAATATTACCTATCGATATGGCTATGGATCGATATTTTGTGACAATAACCCTGTATATTACATATTCCGGAAGCGGGGGCAATAAAATGTGCCCCCCCCCCTGTTGTGTAATCTCCAGGTCCAGTGCCCCCTGTTGTGTAATCTCCAGGTCCAGATTAAACTTTATCTAATCATCCAGATGTCTGAATGATGCGGATCAAGGTGTCTCTGCCCTTTGATCAATGTCACTACAGCGTTTGAATTAACATATTGAAAAATTTGATATGAATTTGAAGAAAGTAATTTTTCTTATTGGTACCGTATGTTTATTTGTTACAATTGATTATGTAACACTACAATTTTGATAATATCAAGCCTGTCTGGTTTTCAAAGAAAAACGTTAAAAAAGGATTTTAATTCAAAATTTAAAAAATCTTCACAAGGGGCACATTTAAATTGTCTATTTTTGCAAGTTCAAGTAAATTTTCTAAATCGTATAAAGGGTGCAATTATTTATATTTGCAAGATTTTTTATTATTTGTTAGGGGACAGGGAAATACCACAGGTAACTGTATCGTTGAAAACGAAAAAAAAAAAATTTTTTTTTTTTGAAAATTTATATTTTTCTATAAAGGTTTATTTGTTCTAGATGAACCAGAATTTCAATCAATCAAAAACAAAATTTGACTATCAATATCTCCATAAACTAATTATATTCATATACAGCAATGTTTAAAGTACTTATATGCCAGATCTTATCACAGAATTGATCAAATAGTTAAAAAGTTATACTATAAAATGTAGATACTGTTTCCCAGGCGATTCATACGGTGCAATCAACACAAATCCATATGGCCGTCCTTCACAATGTGTTACACCAGCGACAGTTAAAGTATACCTTTAAGCAATGGATTTTATGATATGAAGTTAATTTTTGGCTTACATTCATCCCGTAACATTGTTTGCGTAAACACACATCCTTTTATAGATAATTGGTATGCATTAAGTAGTTTTTGTATTAAAAATAAACTGCACTTCTCGAACCGGCTCGTGGATTTCTGTACAAATTGACCTTGATAGAAAAATATAAATTTTCAAAAACAATTTTTGTTTGTTTTTGTTTTCTTTTTCAACGATACAGTTACCTGTGGGAAATACTGCAGATTTTACTATCAACTGTCCCCACAGGGCCGTCACGAAGGGCGGGGGTTTTGACAACTCAAAAGTAAAAATCTCGGCCCATCCCTGGGATGCAGGTGGATGCAACTGACTGGTGCATAATCATTTCACGACTGGTCTTCAAAGTTCAAGTATTGTTTATGGGTTGTCTGGAAGTTTTCTTTTAAGAATATCGTGTAATTCATGTTATTTTTTTTGATGATGTAGTAATTCAAATTTTATACGTTTATTTTTGATTTTATAAGCTTAAAGTGCAGGAAATTGCATGATTTTAATTCAAAAAGTGAAAAATTTGTCGCCCAGAGGGTACACCCCTCCCGCACCAACCCAAATTTACCCTTCCAAGAATTTTGAGTGTCCCCCACTCCAAAATTTCTGGAGACGGGCCTGCTGGTCTATGACAGGCAGTCATACTATCTTAGATAATCCCAAAATAATCCAATTTAGCACTTAGGGCAGCATTTTGTTTTTGTCACATGTATAAACCCTGATTTTGCTATGTTACCATGGTAACCACTGCGAACATTGCCAATAATACCACACCAAATAACAAAAGGAATATGCTTTCACAAAGTAATTTAGTAAAGCGTAATTAAGTTATTCAATTATATATTTCTGGAAATTAAGTCTTGTTTAATTGACAAAAATGTAGGGAAATACTGAAAATGTCACTCATTTTGATTTTTTGCCATGGCAACAATGAATCGTTTATATCAGAACCACGCATCAAACATCACAATTATCAGTTAATAAGTGGTAATATAAGTCATGTTTTGCCCTTAAGTATGCATGAATTAAAATTTTGTCCTTAGAAACGAGTATGATATAATATATCGCAAAACTGAAAAGTCTATAAACCGTTGCCATGGTTATGGACTTATTTGCTTTAAAATCTATCAACATTTAATTTTCAAGATAAGGCCTTACCCCACCCACTTTTGACAGGAAAAAATGGTATGTTTCAAAGTTTAAGCCAACTTGTTATTTGGTTCAGTTATTGCAGATAGGTAAGTAGTATCCCATAATATAACACATTTTAATCAAATATCTCACATTTATGCAGGGCATTTTAATGAAATTTGATTTTTTTTGTATGAAAAATTGGCATTTTTAGGCCAAAATATTCTTTTCAGATTTCCATAGCAACGGTAGTACCAGAGAGTCAAATATGCATAAAAATCTTTGTTTGGTCACCTGATGTACTTTCATGCAAAGTTTCAAGTCATTCTGATGAGATATACCCTGAAATCGCCCCTATTGAAAAAGTGAAAAAATTCCATGCAGTGACAATTAATTGCAAGAAAACATACTACTACCAGCAACAATATAGTGGTATAGGAAGCATTTACTTTCTTTTTATTTGAAAAAAAATGTCAACGTGACATTCAATTTGAATTTGTCTACAAGTCAGAAATTTTATGTGTTTCAAGAAATAAAAAAAGTTCTACTCTTGCTACAGCCAAAGATTTCTGACTGCCCCTTGCATTGTATTAAGACTTTGTTGACATGTTATAACGTGACAATGGTATTCCATGATGTTTCTTGTTTTTATGTACATTAAGCATATAAGTCAGGTATTTTATTATTGTTACAGATACAGTCAGTGGTGTATGTAACTGTAATGCGACTGATTGTGTAAATAGTTGCTCTGCTGGAACATACCATGATGGAACAAATGACGGATGTAGCGCTTGTCCCTCCGGATACTAGTAAGTAAAAGGCTTGTTTCTGTTATAAATATAGTAGGACCGTTTATACCTCTCAGTTCTTTGAAATCAAGACATTTCATAAAAATAAAGTTTCATCTACAAAATCAACCATCAGTTACCAAAGTAACCAAGAAAGGGCTATATGTAAACCCCTCTGCTACAAATATATTGGGATAATACGTAAGTGCCGTCATTCACGATACAATATTGTCTGGATCGGCCAAATGGAATTGTGAAGATTCATTCAGTCAGGTTCCCAAATCTCAGCAATTTTTAGCGAGACTTTGCCAAGTGTGGAGCTTTTGTCGTGAGGGGTTGTGTGTGTGTGTTGGTTAAGTCTATTGTTGGATGGGTCGTGTGTGTGTGTTGGTTAAGTCTATTGTCGTGATGGGTCGTGT
This sequence comes from Spisula subtruncata, assembly GCA_963678985.1. Taxonomy (NCBI): domain Eukaryota; kingdom Metazoa; phylum Mollusca; class Bivalvia; order Venerida; family Mactridae; genus Spisula; species Spisula subtruncata. The sequence continues at coordinate 28,216,963 of OY787663.1, read as the reverse complement.
GTGTGTTGGTTAAGTCTATTGTCGTGATGGGTCGTGTGTGTGTTGGTTAAGTCTATTGTCGTGATGGGTCGTGTGTGTGTTGGTTAAGTCTATTGTCGTGATGGGTCGTGTGTGTGTTGGTTAAGTCTATTGTCGTGATGGGTCGTGTGTGTGTGTTGGTTAAGTCTATTGTCGTGATGGCTCGTGTGCGTGTGTTGGTTAAGTCTATTGTTGTGATGGGTTGTGTGTGTGCGTGTGTTGGTTAAGTTTATTGTCGTGATGGGTTGTGTGTGTGCGTGTGTTGGTTAAGTCTATTGTCGTGATGGCTCGTGTGTGTGTGTTGGTTAAGTCTATTGTTGTGATGGGTTGTGTGTGTGCGTGTGTTGGTTAAGTCTATTGTCGTGATGGGTCGTGTGTGTGTGTTGGTTAAGTCTATTGTCGTGATGGCTCGTGTGTGTGCGTGTGTTGGTTATGTCTATTGTTGTGATGGGTCGTGTGTGTGCGTTGGTTAAGTCTATTGTTGTGATGGCTCGTGTGTGTGCGTGTGTTGGTTAAGTCTATTGTCGTGATGGCTCGTGTGTGTGCGTGTGTTGGTTAAGTCTATTGTTGTGATGGCTCGTGTGTGTGTGTTGGTTAAGTCTATTGTTGTGATTGGTCGTGTGTGTGCGTGTGTTGGTTAAGTCTATTGTCGTGATGGGTTGTGTGCGTGTGTTGGTTAAGTCTATTGTCGTGATGGGTTGTGTGTGTGTTGGTTAAGTCTATTGTCGTGATGGGTCGTGTGTGTGTGTTGGTTAAGTCTATTGTTGTGATGGGTCGTGTGTGTGTGTTGGTTAAGTCTATTGTTGTGATGGCTCGTGTGTGTGTGTTGGTTAAGTCTATTGTTGTGATGGCTCGTGTGTGTGTGTTGGTTAAGTCTATTGTTGTGATGGCTCGTGTGTGTGTGTTGGTTAAGTCTATTGTTGTGATGGGTTGTGTGCGTGTGTTGGTTAAGTCTATTGTCGTGATGGGTCGTGTGTGTGTTGGTTAAGTCTATTAACATGATGGGTCATGTGCGTGTGTGTGTGTGTGTGTGTTGGTTAATTAAAGTCTATTGTTAATTAATAGTCATTTTCTCAAAAACTATCAATTTAAAAGGTATTCACTTGAAACTTAACATAGTTTTTCGCAATCACAAGGGGAGTCCATATTGACGAGGCTGAAAACCCTGTGATCTATTTTTAATGAGTTATCTGCCCTTGATCCTTTCAAAATGAGAAAGTCGAGCATCCACACTCGTAGACTGTGCTCTTGTTATTTGGTCAGATGCAAAGACTAATTGTTTGGTTCATCATGTCGCATTGATCAGCCAATTTTGAAGCTCAATAATATCACATGCGATGATACTAGTATTAGGAAACAAATCAATTATAATTTGAAATTAATGTATACTAATCAACTAAAATTATACAAAATGTCCACATAAAAAAGACTTAGTTAAATTTTAGCTAAATGGTTGAATATTAAACCAAGATTTTTCAATATAGTTTTAATTAAAAGTACATAATTTTTTATGTACTTAATTTATGTAATTGCATACTTTTTATTTTTGCTAAATCTAACACACTAAGGCTGTAATACTTTATACCGACACTGCAAATATTTTTAGGGATTAATAATTTCCTCAAAGTTGTGAAATATATACATTTGTTGAATTTGGGATGATTTTTGTTTGAAAATTGTGTGAAGTTTTCTTTTGAGATTTTCTGCCCTTTTTAATTTTAATTCTACACTGAATACCACGGCTACTTTTACTATAAAAATACGGCTACCTTGTTTAATCCACCGAGTTTAAAAAAATGATTTTTGGCCTACAATTTGTCTTAATGTACTGTAAAATCATTTAATTTTGATGGGACAAAATTCAGTGGTTTTGGTAAAAAAGATTATTTTGATGGGACCTTAATTTGTGGATTTTGCATTTCAAGTAATATATACAAGGGTCAAAATAAGTGTTCGATGGCATGTGTTTAAAGGTAAACCACAAAATCCACAAAACTCTCCCAAGAAAATTAATGATTTTACAGTAGTTAATACAGTTTTTATATGAGATAAGTGTGCAGGTCTCTTCTTTGTATAATATTGCTAATTCTTTTGCAATTTCTATGACAAGGCAATCCTTGAAATATTGTTGGGTTTGAGTACCAGTACCACATATTCACAGGAGTACAATCATACAAGCATTCATTTCTTTTTTGTTTTTTTTATTAATAAATAGATTTAAAAATCATATTTCAAGACTTTTTATGTTAAATATCAGCTTAGAGAATAAAATATTATTTTGTTGATCAAAGTTTTCATTAGATTTGTCAAACAGTTGATGTTCCATAAACAAATAAATAACATGTAATTGGCCTTGTTTTGTAAACTTTCAATAGTTATATTATTATGTTTTCGGTTGTTTATCAAATATCCAATAGTGACCTGGGACCTGTTTTATCAAAGCACATCTCGCCCAAAAATCTTCATCTTTTGCTCAAATTCATGTATTCAGTGCCTCCATTTTCAGAAAATCTACAATGCGGTTAAATTCTCATGATAAATTATTAGGAAGTCTGTGTTCTTTGTACTTTATTGAAATCAGGACATTCTATACATGAATGTACTTATCTTTTATTGTCCGTTTCTGAAAGCACAAACTAAATTTGATGTCATTAATTTTGACATTTTTGTTTGTCCATAGATTAATGGGCTTAATAAAATATTGCACAAGCAATATAATAGTAATATTATCTCTCCCAGTATAATGGTTTAAGGTAGGTTGATACATTTAAATCTGGCTCAACAATATTTGTTGAACATTGAAATAATTTAGAAGCTTTTCAATTTAAATGGGCCGAGGTTTCTGGTTTTTTACTTCTAATATTCTGTACTGATGTGGGAAGCATATAGTGATTGTCCTGTCATTTTGTCTGTCAGTCTGTTCGCTCGTCTGGAAATGTTAACCAAAACTTACCAAGTTGTTTAAATAATGTAGCTTAGAGAAAGCTTTTAGTTGAAAGTATTATTTTAGATTACATTATTCAAATACATGCTTTAAAAGTACCTATTCCTGGTATACTAGGTCGATCATTGAATGCTTTTGATTTTAAGCCCATATTTTATGAATAGGATGTAAAAAAAATGGCATCATTTATGAAAAGGATGTTTATAATACAATATTACTTGCTCTGAATCAACCAGATCAATATACATTCAGTGTGAAGTTGAAAGCATGGTATTGATTCAACAATAATTTATCATCTTGCTTAATGGCATTCCCCCCACCTCAGCATATTCATTTATTTTGTTGACCTGAAGCACATAAAAGTTAATAGCAAATTAGTTATTTGTGAGCTTTTTGAGATTTGCGATTTTCAGTTAAGATGTATGGGGTAAAGAAAACGTGACCAGAGTAATTTCCAAGAATAAAATGTTTTTCTGGTCATTGGTAAATTGATTTGTTTGAAATGATTGATTACCAGTTACAACCAGTATGCTACTCAGAGGTTGACAGTTCCATCAGATGCTGTATTATACATACACATACCAGTCCTGTAGTTAAACAATATTTTATTTGAACTAGGCAATTTCAATTTTTTAGTGAATGTCCTGTCTGTCTGTTCGCCCATTGGATATGTTAAACATTGTTCAAGTTCTGGAACAACTTCATTGGAATTCTCAGCTTTCTCTTAATATGAAGGAAGCAGGTTGTCAGTTTGAATATAGGCCTTGATAGGAACTGAATGATTTGTCCTAAATATGCTGAGAAATGCAGCTGATCGAGCCTGATGTCATGCTCATTTGGTTACCCTTTGTTTTAAGCAGTATTTTACAAGCTTTACAATGTTATTCTATTGAGGATTATTAAATATTCATTATCAATAATACCATACCTGGCTGGGAAAACAAGAGATTATATTAATTATGCATGAGTTCTATAATAGGAGCATTGACTTGATTAATGACTAATTGTGCCATGGGGAATTATACTCAGGTATAGTGCGAAGAAATTTACCCAGTTCTCAAACTTTCTATTACCATATTTCAACAGTTGATTACTAGTCTAAAATTTAATTTTGACCTTTGTTTTTCATTCTCATACGACCAGCATATTTTTCATCTCAACAAGGGACTTGACAAATCACTGATTTATGAAGATTTTTTTTGTATGCGGATTGTATAATACAAGTATGGCTTATTCTTATAAAACCTTGGCCACCTATTGATTCCGTGGCAATGTAAATAATGAATTTGGCGAAATAGTGAGTGTCCGAATTTTCATGGATGGAAACATTGGTCATATTTGTGCAAGAAAATGCAACTTAAACAGCGGATATTCCTTACTTGAGTCATAAAACGGTATTATTTCACCGATAGTCCAAAAGTAGTGAAGTTTTGTAAACACGAAAAATCTTTTTTTCACATTGCTTCATTTAGTGACGATTTCTTGGTGAATTTCAATCAGCCTCCATTTTTGCCACGCTTTCAATAGGAACTTTCTGGAATATTTTGATGCTGAAGGTCACCATGTAAAACATACATGGATTTGTAAACAAAGTTGTTTACTATTAATTTTTGAGTTGAACTGGGTGGGAATAAGTCATAGGAAGAGTTTTGGTGTTTTTTTTTAGTTCTTTTGAATGTATACACACTTCGCATGCTCAGTTTTGCTGATTAATAACCATGGATATACAGGAATAAGGCATACATGGTTGATTTTTAACAAAATTATTATGTTGCTATAAAAAGGTTGTAAATTTATGATGGGCTGATCGGAAGTTGCTCTGTATATCATTGTGTAGTTAGTTTAGATAATACAGGTCCTAGTTTGTTCAGAATGATGCCATAATTATATTATTTAATGAGAATTGAATATTTAGGTGTTATTAAAAAAGCACTTAAGTCCAATTGTAGTGTCAAATATTCTGTAACTATATTAGTTTATGTATATATTGCATTAAATGTCGAAGCAATTAACTGTATTAATACATTCTTTGTTTGCATTTCATGCGAAATCTGATATGCAAGAACATTTGTATTGCCAAGTTGGTCTGGTTTCATAAAAAAAGTGTTTACACATTGTCATTTTGGCGCGATTTATTTGATTTTTTTAAAGTGCCAAGCACAGCTGTTGCTGCTAATCAGCTTTCTGCATAAACATGGCAGGCATATAATATATATGAGTGCCTCTCACCTGGATTTGACTATAAGTTCACTTTTATAACCACTGAGCTACGGAGGCACAAAATTATACCTTCTTCTGTGTAGAAGAATTTATTTTCAAAAATTGAAAAATAAAGAATTATGTAATTTTACGCAAATGTTATCCATAATCACAGTGAATTGATTTCCGGCAATTGCAATTATGCATACACATTGATTTATATAGAACGGTGTTAAGTCATACAGTGATCAGATTTACATGTGCTTTTAATTGCAATAAGTCATACAAGTTGAATTTTATATACTATAGTATCCCGATAAGTCGTACAGAGATTTCGTTTATACGCTGTGATATAAATGAGATACCGGTATCAGATCAGATGTTTTTCTATGATGAACCCTCTCTAGTATCTACCATACCATATAGATTTATTGGCTGTATTGTTTGTTTGAGGTCATACTCTTATCTCCTGACAGAAACATCTTGATATATTGTAGTTAATATAGTACTGTATACAGCATACTCCCTGTTACATGTTTTACCATCCCTCCCACTCATTTGAGATTTTGACTCAAGTACTTTTTACTTAATGTTTTGATCATAAAATGGCATAACTACAGTCCTTTCAAAGTTAAATGAGAATGGTTGTATATGTAGGCTTGTCTGTCAATTAAACTACGTCTTTCTAGGTTTAACTCAGTATATATATATATAACTGGGTTAATCATAATCTCTGCTATTCTTTTAAATGGGATAGTTCCCGCATTAGTATTACTAATTGAATCGGCAGACTGAGAATATATTAAACCTTTGTGTGGTAACATTTGGGTATAAATACAATATGAATCTACAGCTAAATAATGCATCATTCACGGCTGTTTGGTAACCAAAGAACAATTTAAGTTTGGTCAAATGTCCACCAGTAAAATAATTTTATTCATGAGGAAAATGGCATGCATATAATACGTAGAGCAAATAGATTTTCTCTTAATATAAACATTATCTAAGACGTCTAAGTGCCACTAAAATGGAAACTAATGATTTCATGTTTGTTAATTATCAGTATAGTTAAAGTTTGAAGGACAATTGTTAGTCTTATCGGGATAGGTGTATTTACCTGTATAACCCCAACAATCTTGGTTTGATTCCCGGTATAACCCCAACAATCTTGGTTTGATTCCCGGTATTACCCCAACAATCTTGGTTTGATTCCCGGTATAACCCCAACAATCTTGGTTTGATTCCCGGTCATGGAAGGTCGATACCCAGGTTGAAAAAAACACTCAATACAGTGCTTTGGGAATACGACATGGAGACTGTGTGAACAAGCATGTCTAGTTGATACCCTTGTATATAAATCTGACAACATTGTTGATTCTCCTCCACATGTGGAGAAGTTGCTATCATGTTCCTTGTGAAAGCGTTTAAGGATACAATCTTCAAGAAACCATGTTATACCCGAATAAACTGAAACTGACTTTTGTAAGTGATCTCCTGAAAATTAAGAATATATGGAGAATCAGTTAAACTGGTAACAACTCATTGTATTTATTCCTTGGCTGGCTGCTCTTAGTGTACAAGTTGACTTCCGGTTATCGCAATAAGGCGTAAACATTGAATTGTTTAGTATCCCAATTAGTCATACAGTGATTTGGTGATTTGAATCTGTGCTTATAATACTTTCAATTGGTATCCAAATTTCCTACTTTATGACTTTTCAATACTTTTCTGTTTTGAATTTAATTTCATGCTGAAAATTGGATTTTGAGAAGATCCAATAATTTGACTTTGTAATTTATTGGTCATTTATATATATATATAACTAGCCAGGTTCATTGTTATAGTGCAGTATCTGTCCGCATAATTCATACCCTTTTGTCAGGTTATAATTTGAGATAGGTCTTTCCTTATTCCAACTGTTTGTGGTGACATACCATGTTTTGTAACATGGATTATAACTCTTTTGGAGTTTTTTTATGACCCGCTATTCTGACTTGCCCATTATAAGCCCTCTTTGAATAGTCGCTTTTGACATAAATTGCTATATAAGTATCCACTTGGTGTAAAAATCTTGGCCAAGTTTTTATTAATTCAATATTTTTGTATCATAACATGTGCGGTAGTTACTTCAGGCTTTGAAATCTGTATTGAAAGAAATTGTATGCATCATTCACCTTCGATTAACTTATTTTTTCTGTCCTCGTACAAAAAAGCTTTTCAGTGTAATTTGAAAATTATGTTAATTTACAGTTACCTTCAATTCAAACCAATTAACTAAATTTTTAACACAACAATGTACTTGACACTTGAAAAAAGTATATTTAAGAATTAGGTTATAATTATTCACAGTGCTGTTTATCTGTTTAAAGCACTAGTATGAAGTACACCAATTTAAGGAAATACTGAAAGGAAGTGACAGAATTACTCGAGGGCTTGGTGCAAAACAGTGGTATCTACATCAATTTATAGCGGCATGTACCACAGCTTTGCACTGAGTCCTCAATTTGATTTGTCATTATATCATAATAATAATAATAATAACAACTTTATTTATTGTGGATGACATATTTGACAGTTAATGACAATTTTCAAGAAGATCCACTTAAATACGAGGGTTGTACCAGAATTACGTAGACTTTTGCCATACGTTCCATACCATTCCGCATACAAACAAATAATTTTGTGTGGAGTGCAAATAATATTTACTGTGTAAGTACGTGAACTTTCAAAGCCGTATCTTATTTGGATCAAATTCTGCAGCTTCCGGTGATAGATAGGGATACGGTATGCGGGGCACGTCAACGGAACGTCATGATGTCGGCGGAACTTCCAGGATAGGTGAAGCTCCTAAATGTGTACATTGTAGCTATAAAGATGGAAACAACCATACATAAAACTTACGAATGTTTAGGTACTGCCTTAAATGCGATAAAAGTTTTAATTTATTACCAGAAAAGTCGCATATAACCCTTATAAAAGAACGTCGACCCAGGTCGATGTAGTCCTAGAAAACGCTTGGTGACGTCGCAATCGCCGTTGGTTTTCGCCGTCGGTCCATGTCGTTTTATACGGTTTCTACCACGATTGATGTGCATGTGTCGTTTGAAAATCAGGTAAGTCGATACAAGAGATTTAGAGTTAGCAGGTTCTAACATTTAAAGCGTTTGTTCTGGCGTCTTCCCGAGGTTCACACAAAACTTCATGTTGATGCGATTTCCAGCGTATTTCGCAAACGTCATATTTTCACTGGTGACGCGCAGCAGCTGTTGGTTGTTTTGTACCATAAATCAACAACAGTAACCTTTATAAAGTCGAAATTTACAGCGTACTTTCCAAGGATATTGCGCGTGTATGTCACGAAGTCGCTTTAAATTTAGACTTGTTATCTGTGAGGTATAAGCAGTTGAATAATGCCAAAAATGTTTTTAAAATTTGCTGCCCCGCCTATCCAACTATTGGTTACTATGGCGACAGGTAAAATGGATTTCTAACATTCTGTTAGAAAATATGTTTACAGATTCTCTTGAAAAAGGCTTGAAGTTTTTCTACGGAAAATTTGGTGATAATACATGCCCAAATAAAAAAGTTATGATAAAAGTCTACGTAATTCTGGTACACCCCTCGTATATCATAAATAATTTTAATTAATAAATATGCATTTATAATCTGAATCAAATTTCGCGTCAATTTGGTAATTTTGTTTCCATGATTACCATAATAAAGAGGGCCGTCTAAGTATTGTGTGCCAAGTCAACAAAGTAATTGTAATGAAATCACATTTTCTGTTTCAGAAATCAAGTTATTATGTGTACACTATGATTGCCTTATTTGATCTGCGGTATTTTTACCCCGTATATAGTAATCGGAAACAAATATGTACAAGTATTTTATACAAGTCTTGTCGTTGTTGTACAAATAAAGTTCTGACGGCAGTCAAAGTTTGAAGTAATTGAGATATATTTGTTTTATTAATTTATCTGTAAGCTGATGCCCACTGGTTGATTGATATGTGTTACAATATTGTCAAGTTTGCTGATATAAATAAAATAAAACTCAAATACGAAAATGTTAGACATATCCCATTACGCCATTTTGCAAGTACCAAGCTTTTAAAAGTTTGTTGAAATAAATACACTAATTGCTCTACTGTTTGAAACTCTTTGAAATCAAATTAGGTAACAGAGGAAAGGTGTCGATTTTAATAGAAATATTGCATAATATTTTTTTTTTGCACTGATTTTTTAAAAATGCAATTTTCAAACAGGTACTTTTAATTATGTTTCAAATTTTCTTTTTTGTCTCATGAAAAGTATTTTGCTGATACGTGTACATTTTTTTATTGATTCAATGAGACAAATAATATTCTTTATTAAAAATAGGAAAATAATAGAGAGACTCATATTTCTTATTGGATACATATTTGTTTTATTTGAATATTTAAGGAATGTCAATAACCTACGTCATCTATCAGTTGAATATATTTCACTGAAGATGTTATTTATAAGTAAAAATGTGGGAGGCAGCATTTCATTATTTTATTTTATCCTATAAATTTCAATGACTAAATCAAGATGGATTATTTTTTGTATTATTGAAATTTTAATGAATCGTATTTTGATAAATGATATGTAATAAAATTCATTAAGTATTTTTTGGCATAAATTTGTTTGGGTTTATTTAAAGCGGCTACGGTTGTTTTAAATTGTAACCAGTCCCATGGTGCGGGAAGAAGGTCTTTGCCCGCTTTTCAATGTTCATATGTTTACCAGATTTTAATTGATTAGTTACGGAAGTGGATCATATATTATACCATGCAGCAAATGTTAAAAAGAGGCAATGCTACATATTCTCTACTAATACTGCTTTTTAATAAGATAAATGATAAATTTTTACCTTTAAAGAAAATTTGTGGAAATAAAAAAATATATTTAACTTTTAATTACAAATTATGCTTTATGATAAAGCATAGTTATTTGTTACTGGAATTCTATTAAAATATAACCTATACACACAAACAAAAAGTCTTGATAATTGCCTTATATATAATAATTGATTGCTATTTCTATTTGGCCTCAATTTCGACAAACATTTGATATTGTCTGGTGAAATATACAAATATAGTACTCAGTGCGTCATTTGTTGGGTTAATATCTCCCCAATATAGTTTTATATCCAACATATTAAATAATTATATATTATTTCATATTGAATTTGTAGAGAAAATTGTATTTGCGAAGCTTTATACTGTTTATATATCAATATTTAATTTCCCCTACACTTACATTTTGTTTAAGCAAAGATTTATACCAGGTGAATTTTTGTGTTACTTCCTGATACAGGAGTAGAAAATAAATATCAGCGGCACCTAGGGGGAAATGATGAAAATACGAGACATACTTCACCACAGGGTATTAATCTTATTAGGCCCTACCAGTTTTCAATCAGTCAGTCAGTCAGTCAGTCAGTTAGTCCTGGCTCTTTGCTCGCTTAAGATTGGCTAAAGCCCCAAATTGAGTATTTACTTAAGGCATAGGTCCAGATTTGCTTTTAATGCTGTTCCCACTATAATAAGTAAAATAGGATGTGCTGGTTCCTTACAGAAGTAAAATTTGTGCTGGATAAGATACAATTCAACAAAAGGTGAATTGGTCACTGTTTACTGAAAAAATTGAGAAACATACTGTTATCAATGTCCCTAGCATAGTTTTCCAGTCAAATGTTTATTTACTCTACCATCAAATTTAGCTTCAGTCAGACAATATACATGAGTAGTTCACTCAGTTGCTTAGTGAGTATTGAGTATGAAATGTCTAGTCTCTGATAAGTTGATTAAAGGTAACTTGATTAATTCTGTATCATGGACAGCAGGGTATTGATTCATTTTATGTCTTGGTCCCACTGAGCATTTTTGTATCGGTGATATTCTTCCGATTTAATAAATGAAATGATCTGAAGGCATTGAGAAAAGGGTGTGATCTAGGGGAAGGTTCAGGGAAGTCATTAGAAAATTTGGGAAATCCCTGTTCCCTCCTGATGCTAATTTGTTTAAATCGGGAATAGGCCTACCGGTACATGGCCGAGGCAAAAAAGTGCTCAGTGGGACCTAGGCTTTACTCACATCGATGAATACCATCACATTATCTTGTATGTCTGATTGGATTTATTGTCCTAACATCGATAGATTTAGTTTAAGTCTTGTCAATGAAAAATGACCTGGCTTGAATCAATGAACTTAATCCAGCATATCAAGCATACCATTGGGACCATAGTTGTTCTGTAACTCACTGATGGGAAAATCATAAGTGTTTGGTTTTAGATTAAATCTTCATGTCAAAAGGGTTGGGATCATGTATCTCTGAAGATTAAACATATGCATGAGCATGTATTACTTTGAATCTCAGATTAGCCGAGTGATGGGCCAACCAAAAAACTTGGATTAAATTAATGATGATCGAAGTAGTCAACAAAAGACGTTATAGGTATAGTGCTGAAGATTATATATGAACATAGGTTACATCCAAGCTTTGAATCATGGCCACTCTGCCAATATGAAAACATTGATAAAATATGAAATTACTGTCAATAAGTAATACTATTGAGGGAATTATCCCATTCGAAAGAAAAGGAGGATTGCAGTTAACTCAGGAACACTCAGTTTAACCTTGATAAACATTGTTTACCTGATGGACGAGATTATGTTCATCCCGTTGTCATTTAACTTTGAATGGACTGTACGTATGAACAAAAAATTATTGGTTTACTTCAATTTAAAGCCTCAGCCAAACTGAAAATATTGATAAATTTTCGAAGTTGGTGACTAAGGAGAAATAGTTTACCCGTCCAATACAATATTTAATTCATCTTCAGGTGAACTCAAGGATATTTCGAAATTCTTGATTTTATTGTATAGGATAAATTGTAGATATATAGTAAAAAGTGCAATTACATTTGTTCCAGTATATAAACTTCATTGATATTTAATTGGGTCGTATTGATTGATCATGAAGTACACATACAATAAAACTAATGTTCGAACTAATCAATAATTTAGTCTCTGGCAAATCTGTTCTCATAATATGTAATGGTTATTGACCGAGTATGAGGTATTCCTTAATATGAACAACTCGCGCACGTGAAAACGTGAACACCGAGAACGCGAAGCGTTCGAGGTGTTTAAGTTTTCACGTGCGCGAGTTGTTTATATTAAGGAATACCGAAATACGAGGTCAATAACTGACTTACACAACTGTGTATAACAATGCACACGCCATGATGTGTGATAAAAAGATCGATGCGAATTTGATACAGGCTCTTATATTATATTTTGGATGAGCATAAAGTCACTAAAATAGACGTCAAGACAGTGCGTTTGCATGTATCCAGGTAAAATCGTAGTGTTTATAAAATTGCATAACTGTACCCAAATAATAATGATGTGATTGTATGAAAGTTAAAACCTTAAATGAACATTGTAATTATACTCTTTTTGATAAGTAACTGCACTTTGTCACTGGACCATTTCTCCAAGTTCTTTGAAATAGCGCTTTGTGTGGTTTTGTATACGTACGTTCAGAACTGTCTTATATTAGCAAGTGCCACAATGGGGAACAGCAAAATCATTTTGTAGGCAGGTTGGGGAACGATTGTCTATGATAGGTTGCTGACTTTAAGGTTCGATTCCCACCGGAGCATTCATTTTAAATTTCTCTGAAAATTAACGATTATATATTCCATTTGCGACAGCCGAGGAGCGGCTATATGACTTTTGTGTGGAGATGTTGGCACTGTAATCTGGTGAACTGGCACATGTCTGAAAAAACTTTAATTTAGTATAATTATACTTTGACCACAATTATCCAGTTACACTGTCTATAAACATCACCTATGAAACAGCACACTATTTAAGTTTAGGTTAGTTTTTATTGACAGGTGGTCTTTTAAGGATGGGCTATAATACGGGTTTGACTTTTTTGTCTATCAACAATATTTTATTTATTTTCAATGATCAATTGCTGTTGTGACAGTGTGTATTGAACATAAATTCATTTTACCATATCTTTTCAGCCTTTATGTACAGATGTTTATATATACAGTATATGTCAGCTCGTGGAGTTCTATACTCGCACGGGTTTGAATAACTGGCGCACGAGCGCGGGTTAGTAAGTTGACATGAACAACTTTTGCACGTGCGCGGGTTAGTAAGTAAGATGAACAACCTACCGACGGGTTGTTCATGTGGGTTATTAACCTGGGTTAAACAAAGAAACAGTTGTGTAAGTACAGTTGTGTACCAGATTAACCGATTTATTCCTGCATGCGAATTTTATACTGTAAAATCCTTAATTTATATGGGGGATTTAGTTTCATTGATTTCGTGGTTCACCTGCAACCACAATTCCATCAACTAATAATGTTGACCCTTGTATTTATTACCAGTAATTCAAAATCCAAAAAATTAATGTCCCATCAAAATAGGCTTTTTTACCAAAATGACGAAATTTCGTCCCATCAAAATGAAATGGTTTTACAGTTGGCTTAATGCCTCTCTGATGTACACAGTGGTATGCAAATAAATTAAGGGTAAACTTTAAGCGGACTATATTACTATTTGATCAATGTGTAATCTGATACATTAAACTCCAACTAGGAAGTAAAGAAAAAATGATTAGAGGATTCAATGATTTGTTCATCATTATTTGATCGTGCAACTTTTGTCGGTTAATCAATGAAAAATTCTCCTTAAAATCAGAATTTTGAGTGTCCCGCGAAGTTATTATCAAGGTATCAATATAGTAATTGATAGTGAGAACTTGGTTAACTTTTTTAATTTGAATCTGAAATTTGATTTCAAATGCATATTGAGTAAAGCTAACTAATATACACATCAATTATTATAGTATAGTATCATGATTTTAAAAGGTTAAGTGTTTATTATAGTGTCACCCCTATTGAAAGGGCTAGCTAGTTTGACTTATGAGACACCCTATGTTTCTAGCACACAGTACCTTCTCAGATATTATATAAGTAACCAGCATGTCTTACATACAGCCACACTTGTGTAAGTGACCCGTTTCAATTCTACAAAACCACTAATCATTCTACAATAATACAATCCAAGAATGTCAATAAATGTATATCACTGCATGTATAAATGAGTTATGTTTTTGATGCTGCATACCAGAATGTGTTTATCAACAAACAAACCGGTACAAGAACTGGATGCGCAGGCATGATCTGTGATAAATAAAACCTCACATGATCATATTTAACATAATAATCTTATATTAATACTGACTTCTACATCGTATGTATACTTTATTTCAGTTGTCCTGGAGGAACGGGGGGACCTCTAACACCATGTGCTGCAGGGACGTCTAGTTCAGCTACCAGTCAGACTAGCAGTAGTACCTGTTCTGCCTGTGCTTCCACCGAGTATAGTACAGCTGGTTCCTCCTCCTGTACATCATGTCCAGCAGGATATAGCTGTGCTTCCACCTCGTCCACACCCGTAGCTTGTACTGGTAATACATACTCACTGGATGGAGAAACTACCTGCACATCTTGCCCTACTGGAAAGTTTTGTTCATCTACAACTACTTCACCTCAGGTTTGTCAAAGATGCTTTAATAGTTATCTATCTTTCTTTCAATACTGCCGATCAATTCCTATTATTAGCAGGCACATTCATCTCCTTTAAGCCCCATAGTCATGCAGACCAGAAATTAACAAAGATAATAGGAGTAACTCCACTTTAATTGGAGTAATTGGCAGGTATGATGTAGAGGCACACTGAGGCCCTTGCCTTACTGAAAATTTGCTTTCACATGTCTGCTGGTCAGTCAGTCTGCCTGCTGCACTAAAATGAATGGTTTCCGTTCAATTACTCACTAACGCTTAGCCCTAAGATCTTCAAACTTAACCAAGAGGTTAACTAGCAACAGTAGATGACCCTTATTGATTTTAAAGTATGTAGATTAGAGGTCAAGGTCACTGTGACCTTTTATACTCTGACTATTGATCTGCCACAAGGCAGACATGTTTTTACAAACATCTCTTGTTTCAGTAAGGATTTGAACTACCTTCAGTGTTCTCAGTAACAGCAAGTTGCTAGCCAAATGGACTGCTTAAAAACCATTCTGGGTAGGCTGAAAATGTGAAATTTATAAACAATTGAAGAAAATAGTTCCTATTAAGGACCTTATCAGGCCTGTAGGTGAAGGTTAAAACTTATTGAGAACCCTGACCTTGATGAAACTTTTGCATATGTAGGTAGCTAAAGATGTGAAAAGTGATCAATGTGATTTACTTTTATTAATCTTCTACCTAACTATCTAAAGTATGCACAATGAAAATTGTTATATTACAGAACTGTAATGCTGGTGAGGAACCTAATGCCGGACAGACAGGATGTGATACGTGTGGTTCAGGTACATACAGTACAGATGGTACAGATTGTGTCACATGTCCAGCAGGTATGTAGTACTAACTTTTATTGACCCAACCCAAAATGTATCCCCCATTACTGTAATAAAAACAGTTACAGGTATCCAATCTTATATATAACTAAGTATAATGCGCCCAGGATAAGGTGATATTTACAAAAATTGACTGGATTGGTCAACTTTTGCGAAATTGGTAACTTGAATAAACACATACGGTCAATTTTATACTACCATAACATTTTAATTTTCTACCTATGTGGCCTATTCCAAATTTTAGCCTTTCTCAATATTCTGAGTACGTGAGGGAGACCAATATACAAATTTGTTTTTGTGCTTGATGTATGTGTCATAACCAATGAAACTTAAATGGTTGAAACTTATAGTTGTTCATGTTGTCAAGGATTTTAGGTCAGATTATTATAAATTTATTGCCAGAGTTATGGCCCTTTGATGGTCAAGCATGAGGAATGAGGAAGTTTTGTGACAAAAACCTATTCTAGTCATGCAGCCTGACTGTTAAAAACGGAAAACATATGGGTTTTGGTTGAAGGACATGGAATGTTTATTTCACTTAATATATATTTATCACCATTGAAAAGCGTTTTTTCGTAAATACACTGTTTTTTGTTCAAAATTAAAAAATGTAGCTAAGATAAGATAAACTTTATTTAACGTTGATTATGGTTATCATAAGAAACATAAGCTACAAGCTAGTTTTGTTCAAAGCTTAATAGACAGAGATATGCTTATTGTGCTATCTGATGACAACTGTTCAATATATACCATCATGATAGATTTTGTTTTAAGCATTGTTTAAACAAGATGTAAGACAAGTAAGACCGATGATAAATTTTTTTATCTTTTTTTATCTTTGAGCAATATATCTGCTACTCTTATAACGTAAAATTGTCATCCGATTTTCAGGTCACAAATGTCCAAGTTCTAGTATGGCCAACCCTACGGAATGTCCCGACGGTGAATATCAGACAAATACCGGTCAGACATCTTGTAGTTCATGTTCAGCAGGTTACAGCTGTGCTGATAAAACAACAGAAACCATCTGTTCCGCCGGTACCTACAGTTCTTCCGGGGCCACCACTTGTACAAACTGTGCTTCAGGTATGTCACCACTAAATGTTATTGTAGAAACTATTCATTAGGTATGTGACCACTAAATGTTATTGTAGAAACTATTTATTAGGTATGTGACCACTAAATGTTACTGTAGAAACTATTCATAAGTTATGTGACCACTTAAAGTTATGATCATTAAAAGTTGTGTGTAAATTATGAATCAGGTATGTGACCACTAAATGTTATTGTGTAAATTATGAATCAGATATTTGACCACTAAAAGTTCCTATGTAAATTAATTGATAAGCAATCTCTAAGGACATCTAAGTAGCACAAATGCCAATGTGGGTTAATGATTTGGTTAACTGTGTATATAGGTCTAATACATTATTCAGGGGCAGTTAATTAGTCTCTGCACTAAACAAACCATTTCCTTGAAGTACTAGCTAGAGCTTTATAATAGGATTATCTTCATGTTGTTCCAATTAAACAACTAATTAATTATTTCTGTTTTGGTATTATTATCGGTTAAGCTTGATTTGTTTATAATTAATAACCTCAAATTATGTTCGTTAGAAAAAACCTCTAATAAAAATTTTATGAAAAAGTTCAATCATTAATCATCATTTTAAATGATTTTTTAAGGAAAACAGACTAAGATTTAGATGATAATGCTTGAACTGTTGTAACCCACAGAAAGTTTCATTTTTCCCTTTTTGACCAGCGGAAGTGTATCATAGTTCAATTGTTGACAGTTCATTTTCATTCTGATCAAAGTTGTTTCAGACTTCGTAATCTTTTGGGAAGAAATTTTATCCTTCCTTAGAATTGGTATATTCAAATACAAATTTAAATAGAAAGAAGATAATTACATGTCCTGATTTCCAACCTAGACAAGTTGTCTCTGGTCTCATGACAGTGTTCTCATTGTTCCATTGATTCAAATCATGATCACTGCATTATGCACATTCAGTTTGTAAAATTCAATACCAGTACATTACAACTTGATAAACATGCTTCTTCCTTCTTTTTGAATATATTTTAACATTTTAAACCTATATACAAGGTAGTGTAAAACAATTTAATTTTAATGGGACAAAATTTTGTAGTTTTGGTGAAAAAGACCATTTCGTGGTGACATAATTTTCAAGGATATCTTATCCACTAAGTCATATATTATAGAAATGATTAATATTTGTGGTGATTTAATTTTGTGGTCGAGATCATCCATGAAATCTTCAAAATTAAAGCACCCTCGAAAATTCATTATTTTACAGTAGTTGGACATTTAAATTGATTCCATTTTTGGAAATCTATTTTTTTACCTTGGATGTATATTTTATCGTATCTTTGATATATCTGATTTAAAAAGTCTACTTTAGCCGACTTTCAGGTTGGTCATTAAAAAAAAGATAATTGCCTCAAACAAGGCATGTGTTGCTTTAAATTTTAATTTACTTTCAAACGTTGGTTATTTTTATTTCAACACAAGGTAACAGTGTAATTGTACTAAAGTAGAAAGTACTGTTATTGGCTACTGATCTTGGAACCAATACATTTAAATTTAGGTGTCTGTCGCCTATTCAAAGGAGTGACTACTAATTGTTTTTCCATGTTTTAAGTGTCGCAAAATAATTAACCAACAAGACCTTGGTGCTTTATGATAGACTCTAACAGTACTGCTATCTTTAAAATTGACGCTGCGGTCACATGGCAAATAGCCAGTAATAATAATTATTGCACTAGTTTTGAGTTAGGTAAAAATATGTGTGTATATATAATATTAAATATAAATGTCTACAATTTTTTCGAAAACCACTTATTGACAAGAAAACTTCCAACATTTTTACAATTGGTACGATCTCACTACAAAGAGTGTGTACTCTACGTATTAACTATACGCAAACCCCGAAGTTTCATAATTCTTGACCTTCCGATCAGGTAGTGATAGATTAACCTGTTTAACTTTGAATATGTATAACATTGTCAAACAAATATTTAAAACTGTTATAACCATTGAATTTTAAACACCCGTGGATTTTTAAATGTTTGTCGTTTCAAATAAGTCAGAAATATGCAGTTATATAATTAATATTATTTTTACCAATCGGTTCTGATTAGTTTGAATCAGCCCCTTTAAATTGACAAATTTCATGTGGTTATGTTAAAAATCTTTTTATTTAGTGTTTATGTATCTACTATATGTAATTTTAGAAGTTTAACAAAAAAAATCTTTTCACATTCTTAAATGCCCGAAGTGTATGATCATATACGGTAAAATACAAAATTAATATCCTCTATATCATCAGTGTTAATACATTTTATAGAATAATGAACTTTTTCCAAAATTTTCCAAGATTGTGTCTGTTTAGCCTCTTAGAAATAAATTTGATAATGCCTGATACAATTGAGGAAATTTTTACGATTTGTGCCTTGAATTTATAATAAAAAAGTATATAATGGTCAAAGGCATTTCACATGCCGATTATACCAATAAAAGTGTATAAAAGCAATAGAAATGAGTTGAACTATGTGTATACATAATAATTTTGTCTATATTTGATTATTTGAACTTAACATGAAATTATAATGTCAGAAGACTTTAGTTATCACATTAATAATACTACCGGGTAAAAAGGCAACAATATTAGAATTATAAGAGGATTAATATATGTATTTAATGCTTTTTTCTGACCACATTTCGCATAGCATTCAACAATATGATCCGATATTGTGCTAAAAATATCACCTCTATACATAATACTCGCATGACGTAGGTCGATACAATTTGTACTTCAACATTAATCCAAATACGGGTTCATCTTTTGTATTATTTGGTATGTATTGACTTTAAATATTGCCAATTAAAACATGAAGGCAATGTTGGATAGATCGTTCTTTGTATTGCGGACAAAAGAAACTTAAATAATTATTCAAAACATGCTTGATCTTAGAGTAGTTGATAAATAAATACAATGCAGTGGCCAATATTGATAAAGTTGTTGTGAAATACCTCTGAAATTTTTGTACATTTATCAATGGTTAAATCATATTTCATATTTAAATTTAATAGCTTGTCCGATATTCAGTTATTTTAGAATTAGTGCAAAAATGCCTTTAAATACGTCTTTACAAACTCACAGATAAAACAGTTTTGCACAATAGAACCTGATTTTCTAATTGCCAAATTAACATACCATTTCGGAGTGACATGTCTTCTTTAGGCATATAATTTTTATAAATGTTTAAAAGTAATTTTTTATAAACGTTGTAAAAAAATTTTTAAGTGCATACTTCTGTTTAGAGCGCAGTTACCTTTTTTGTTACTGTTTTGAGACTTTTTGAAGTATTAATTCTTATTTATTAAATAAATGATAAATTGATAAAATGTTATTATTTAAAAATCTTCTCTTAAGTGAAGGAACTGCCTTTAGTATAATAATATAATCAGTAACATGAAAATATATTGGTTTTGAACATTATTTGCGTTTGAATTTAGCTTGGGACTTGAAAATGACATTCTGGATTGATGAAATGTGTAATGTATTAATTTGCACTACCTGCATCAATCAATAAATCAATCAATCAATCAATCAATCAATCAATTAAAATAATCTGTGTGAAATTATGTCCTTAGAAAAAAGGCCATGACTGAAGGAATATATTTATAATGTGTCACTACCTGCATAAATGAATAGATTAAAATGCTCCATGTGAAACTGTGTTCTTGGAAAAACTTGATTCACCATAGATTGTTTTACCCCATTTACAGTTACCTTTGTGCATAATTGACATTACGCCATGCAGTTGTCAACCAAATTACCTTTTGATATATTTTAACAGTAAATTATAACCACATCCATCATCTGTCCCTTGGATCTGCTTGAAAGCATTTTCCATTTTATCCTGTAACAATTTGGAGAAACAATTAGGCCGAGTCTATCTTTACTTTAGCTGGCTTAATGTCAATTCATGCTTATCAACATTACATATTCCCAACCCAAGTTTGTTACCTTCTTATAAATGCATCAGCATGCCAATAGATTAGATCATTAACTAATTAATTAATTGATTAATTAAGTAAATCAATTAATGCTAAGCATGAAGATTTTTCACATCTACCATACAGTAGAATTTTGCTGCTTCAAATACCTGCTGCAAACGCCCTTGAACCAGTTCTTCAACAGCTTCTTTCGTCCTGGTAAACTGATGATGTACTAGTATACAGCAGATGCCTCAAACAATAATAAATTGCTCAAATTTTCCTTGTTCAAAGCATGCAGTTTGAGGCATTGAAGTTCTACTGCTATATACCTATTAGTATTATAATATGATGATATATCTGTTTATCTGCATACCAATATATCAAATTTGAATAATCTTATTGCTTTGCAGGTTTATATTAGCTTTTTTCAGATGGACCAGCACGGTGATTTTCGTGCGTTGACTGTTAAAAGTCTCCCCATATTTTATTTGAAGTATTTTTACCACATTGTCATTATTAATCTTTCAGGACGTTTATCAAACTATCATGTTAAATATGGATTGTTTTGAAATTGTTATTATCATTTTTTGGCAGATGAACATTTAATATATTGTTTTACAAATGTTTTGTCATATTTTGACAATCAGCATGTAATGTTTTTGTATGCTATAGGAATATGTCATTGTCATAGCTGGGTCTTCTGTATTGTATTGTATATACGGGTAATTATCTGCTCCATGAATGATTTGATGGAAAAAAAGGTTAACAGTATATCAAGGGCCCTGGGTGCAAATTATGGTAATTATATCCATTTATACAGGCATATACCATAGTTTTGCACCGAGTCCTCAATATGAACTTGTCTAAGAGGTAATTACATTAGTTTAACATGGAACAGCATTCACCTGAACTCTGTCAAATGTACAGCACTGTACAATCTCTGTAAAGCAACAACATTTGGGAGCTGCAAATATTGGTCATTGTTCGTAATTTATAGCTGTGCAGGGGTTAATTTTACAGTAAATATTGACTTAGGCAAATTTTGATGGTTTTATATTCATGATTGAGAGGGTTTTGTTCCAGAGGGGTCGCTCTGGAGAGGTTGTACTATGTATGCTTACAGATGGTTAAATAGACTACAGTACAGTCTCTTCAGAGAGGCCCTATGAAGAGCAATGACTTCTGCATAACAATATATTCAAAATTTCCATGCGCTCATATATTTACAATAAATTTAACCTTTGTACAGCAACAACCTCTACACAAAAGCCAATATTTGCAGCCCCAAAGAGTGTTGGTCTGCAGAGGTTGTACTGTATATGTTAGTTTTGTGTTCAATTGTCAATGATTGTTCTACCAGGACACAACCATAACAAACTGTTCGGATTTGTTAATAGGTTCATAATAGGTTCATATAAGGTTTTTTGATGTCTTTGTGATGTTGAAAATCCTTAATTGGTTGAATTTGGTATTTAAAGTGTATCCATTGAGTGATCATTAGATATTTCTCGATAAGAAAGCCACATTGAAGATCTGCCCTGCGTTCAAGGTAGAATAACGTGATGGAACGCTTGTAATGTTTTCATAGTTTTCTTAACGTTTTGTAACTGGTACGAATTGTTAAGAAACCTTACAAAAATGTAACAAACGTTCCATCATGTTATTCTACCTTGAATGCAAGACAACGAATTTGTCAGCGCTGTTAAATAAATACCTTTCTTACCTACTTACTAATTCACAGTTGTATTTCACATTAGGATATTTTAGTGCTGCTGGTTCCCCTGTTTGTGCGGTGTGTTTGGGTGGAACAAATTGCAGTACTTCTATAGCCGGTTCCCAGCCTGATACATGTCCTGCCGGGTATTTCAGTCGTACTGGTGATGTAACTTGTTCCCCATGTGAACTTGGTTATTATAGCGGGATTGGGTCCAGTCTCTGTCAGGTCTGTCCATCAGGAAAGAACTGTTCAGTTCATCCTGAGCCGGGCTCCGATTTACCAGACTGTGATGCAGGTTTTTACAGTGGGATTGGTTTCCCGTCTTGTGTGGTTTGTCCCTCTGGACACTACAGTGCGCCGGGTTCAAGTTCTTGTCAAATATGTCCCGCTGGAAAGAGTTGCAAGGTCATAGATTTTGGCGGTTCCCTTTTAATATGGTTGATAAATTGTGACTCGGGCACTTACAGCAGAGAGGGAGAATTGTTGTGTTCAAATTGTGAAACAGGTTACTACAGTTCATCTGGGTCAGAGAGATGCTTGATTTGTCCAGCAGGAAAAGACTGCAGTGATCAAGCGTCTGATGACACAGATTTACCTGATTGTCCTGCTGGTACATTCAGCCATGAAGGTTTTGGTTCGTGTGAGAACTGTCCCTATGGTTATTACAGTACCGGAGGGACTGACACTTGTACTACATGTCTGTCAGGTTATGAGTGTAGTTATAACAACCCGGTCGTTTGTCAGGCTGGAACATACAGCCGTGTAGGTGAAACTTACTGTATAAATTGTCCTACAGGTTACTATAGTAACGAAGGTGAGGGTTTCTGTACAATTTGTCCTCATGGTCACAACTGTGAAAACAGCAACAACTTGACCCTTTGTCAAAAGGGTACATACAGTGGTCAAGGTATGGCCAGCTGTTTGGCATGTGGTCCTGGCTATTACAGTACTGTGGGCTACGGGGCTTGTGCCATATGTCCTGCGGGTAAGGATTGTACCAATATGGACGAAATCTTGCCTGATTGTCCTGCCGGAACGTCCAGTAGGGAGGGACTCCTTGGGTGCACTGTTTGTGCAGATGGTCTCTATAGTGATGTGGGATGGACAGAGTGTGAGCTGTGTCCTAGTGGTCGTAATTGCACCGATCCAGCACTTGTTGGGGATGATTTAAACATGTGCCCCGCTGGTATGTATAGCCCTCTTGGTACTGGTCCATGTTTACCCTGCCCGGCCGGAACGTACAGTGGTGCAGGTATGGGGAATTGTTCCATTTGTCCTGCTGGTGTTGCTTGCATGGCTAACCAGAATGTTACACACTTTGTTGACTGTAAATCTGGAACATTCAGCCCAGAGGGCACCAGTGACTGCCTACCATGCCCACCAGGGCTATACAGCTTGTTTGCTTCTAGTTTTTGTATCACATGTCCAACTGGTAAAAACTGTAGCAGCTTGGCTGTACTGAATACATCAAACATCACTGTCAATAGCGATGTGGTATCCATGTTGCCTGACTGTCCAGCATACTGGTATAGCGAGGCAGGTGACCCATCTTGTACCCGGTGTCCAGCAGGGACCTACAGCCTTTCACAGTCTGCTAACTGTACCCTATGTCCAGCAGGAATCACTTGCTCTGTGACTAATGTTACGGATGATGTCCTAGGAGACATTGATTTGAATAACACAACAAGTTTGAAACAATTTGGTATGACTGAATGCCCTGAAGGATGGTATAGCAGGCTGGGTGATAGTTCTTGTCAGATCTGTGCCCCAGGTATGCTGGTACTTCAATATAATGATATAACCTGTCACCTCAGTACTATACTATATTACTGTGCAAAGAATATACTATCACATAAAAGGTGAGAGATAGAGGAAAGTCACTGTTACAAAATGCTCGTTGTCAATGGGCCACGTTAATCATATGTTATAGGATATACATGTACAAAGTGTTACACTGCATTCAAGCCCACTACATTACTCTTCACAAAAAATATACCACACTTATTTTTACACTACACCATACTATACTACACTACAATAAAAGCCACACCACTAAACAACATAACACAATACAACACAACATGTCACAACATGTCACAACACCAATAAACAATACAACACAACATCTGACAACACCAATAAACAATACAACACAACATCTGACAACACCAATAAACAATACAACACAACATCTGACAACACCAATAAACAATACAACACAACATCTGACAACACCAATAAACAATACAACACAATATCTGACAACACCAATAAACAATACAGCACAACATCTGACAACACCAATAAACAATACAACACAATATCTGACAACACCAATAAACAATACAACACACTTAAATACAATACAATTATTTAGCTTCATACTAATTGAATTTAAATTGATAATGTGCTCGCTCAACAATTCCGCTAATGGTTATATTTTATTGATGGTAAAACAATAAATAAACGTAGAATAGGGCATTTAGTGCCACTTCCTCCATGTCAGATATCTCAAAATTGTAAATATTTTATTGTACTTTAAAACTCTGATTGTTAAAGTAGAAAGATCAAATGTTCTAAATATGTACACAATTAAATTCTAATACAAAAAGCTTGATACATTATTTATGAACAGATATTGAAACTTATGTGGAATACTTGCTTTTCACGCTTAAGGGCCATAAACTATACATTGAGACCACTCCCGGTCTGGTCAATAAATACTCTTAGTTTATTTTGTTAGCAATATTTTCTGTTTGATAGCGAAAGATATTTTTCGTTATTCTTTGTACTTGTAGTAATTATTAATAAAATGTTTACTCATAGATGCATAAGTTAAAAAAACAAACAATAATTTTATAATACTGTAATATAGTAGCTGGGTAATATAGTACTGGGTAATATAGTACTGGGTAATATAGTACTGGGTAATATAGTACTAGGTAATATAGTAGCTGGGTAATATAGTAG
Organism: Spisula subtruncata; assembly: GCA_963678985.1. Taxonomy (NCBI): domain Eukaryota; kingdom Metazoa; phylum Mollusca; class Bivalvia; order Venerida; family Mactridae; genus Spisula; species Spisula subtruncata. The sequence continues at coordinate 28,191,614 of OY787663.1, read as the reverse complement.
CTGGGTAATATAGTACTGGGTAATATAGTACTGGGTAATATAGTACTGGGTAATATAGTACTGGGTAATATAGTTCTAGGTAATATAGTAGCTGGGTAATATAGTAGCTGGGTAATATAGTACTGGGTAATATAGTACTGGGTAATATAGTACTGGGTAATATAGTACTGGGTAATATAGTACTGGGTAATATAGTACTGGGTAATATAGTAGCTGGGTAATATAGTACTGGGTGTCAACATTTGTTAAGAATAATGTTTGAATTTACTTAGAGGAGTAGTAAGTTAGGAGATATTGTCTAGGGTAAATATTAAAAAGCAGGAATAAAAGAGAAATAAACTGTTGGGTTCATTGAAAATTCTTTCCACTGGTTCTCTTCAGATCATCAAATAAATTCTGCTTGGTCATGTTGACTTAATTGGCTGTTATGTTAATTTAATTGCCTATCTTGGGTACCAACACTTACACTGTGTGAAGGATTTCAGATCAGTCAGTGTTGAAAGACACATAGATAAACTGGCCTAACAATAATTTGCCCAAAACAAGTCTACCAATTTTGGACAGGTCATTGCCCTTTTTCATCTAAAGATAATTTTGACCAACAATGCTTGAGAAAAGTCCATCATAACTAAGTAAAAAGACTGCATAATGAACACATTTAGTTTCAAGAATTTACCTTGAAAAATATAAATTTTAAAGAGTACATTATTTTTTAAGCAAAGTAGCTTGCAGACCATTAATTGTTTTCTTGCAACTCTTACAAAGTTTAAAACCATGTTTAAATTTAAAGGATGACATTAGCAATTTGGCAAAGAATTTTATAAGTTGAAAGATTGGTCATCTCATTGAAATGCCAAAAGTTTTCAGGATTACATAAATTTGGGCTGAAGACGTAACATGGTAATGCTGTCTGTTTAATTTAGTTAAGTGGCTGGATTAATTTTGTTGTTTTAGTATACCAATGGCTTTCGTTCACAGAAAGTCAACATTGAACAAATGCCAACAGGAGCTTAAAATTTGTCATATCTTTCAATAGTGCAATATTTTATGTTTATCAAACTAGGTATATTCTTCTTAAGTAGTCTTCTATCCATTGAAGCAATTAGAGACTTGGTGGGGTCGTTATAAGGTATCTTCCCCAAGAAAAATGTTCAAGCTGTTTTCTCCTAAATTTACTATCGATGGCTTATAAAGCAGTTTTATCCAGATCTTAACATATACACACATTTTCATAACTCACTGATAATTATTTAAAAACAATTTTCACTAATAGGTTATATATATACATCAGGTAATCTTGGCAAATTCTCTGGGGTGTCTATAAAGCAGTTTTCACCAGATTTATTCAAAACACATGATATTAATGGCAAATTCACTAAGGTGTTGGTGAAGAGAATTATAAACAAATGATTTTAGTGTTATTATCATATAAGTTGATCTAGCTTGCATGGCTCTCTATAATACCAACACCAACAGCTGTAAAACTATACACACTCACAATTTACTGTCATATAATACCAACACCAACAGCTGTAAAACTATACACACTCACAATTTACTGTCATATAATACCAACACCAACAGCTGTATAACTATACACACTCACAATGTACTCTCATATAATACCAACACCAACAGCTGTATAACTATACACACTCACAATTTACTGTCATATAATACCAACACCAACAGCTGTATAACTATACACACTCACAATGTACTCTCTATAATACCAACACCAACAGCTGTATAACTATACACACTCACAATGTACTCTCATATAATACCAACACCAACAGCTGTATAACTATACACACTCACAATGTACTCTCTATAATACCAACACCAACAGCTGTAAAACTATACACACTCACAATTTACTCTCATATAATACCAACACCAACAGCTGTATAACTATACACACTCACAACTTACTCTCATATAATACCAACACCAACAGCTGTATAACTATACACACTCACAACTTACTCTCATATAATACCAACACCAACAGCTGTATAACTATACACACTCACAATGTACTCTCTATAATACCAACACCAACAGCTGTATAACTATACACACTCACAACTTACTCTCATATAATACCAACACCAACAGCTGTATAACTATACACACTCACAATGTACTCTCTATAATACCAACACCAACAACTGTATAACTATACACACTCACAATGTACTCTCTATAATACCAACACCAACAGCTGTAAAACTATACACACTCACAATGTACTCTCTATAATACCAACACCAACAGCTGTATAACTATACACACTCACAATTTACTGTCATATAATACCAACACCAACAGCTGTAAAACTATACACACTCACAATTTACTGTCATATAATACCAACACCAACAGCTGTAAAACTTATACACACTCACAATTTACTCTCATATAATACCAACACCAACAGCTGTATAACTATACACACTCACAATTTACTGTCATATAATACCAACACCAACAGCTGTATAACTATACACACTCACAATTTACTCTATATAATACCAACACCAACAGCTGTAAAACTATACACACTCACAATGTACTCTCTATAATACCAACACCAACAGCTGTAAAACTATACACACTCACAATGTACTCTCTATAATACCAACACCAACAGCTGTATAACTATACACACTCACAATGTACTCTCTATAATACCAACACCAACAGCTGTAAAACTATGCACACTCACAATGTACTCTCTATAATACCAACACCAACTGCTGTAAAACTATACACACTCACAATTTACTGTCATATAACACAATTTACACCAACTGCTGTAAAACTATATACACATTCACAATTTACTGTCATATAATACCAACACCAACAGCTGTAAAACCATACACACTCACAATTTACTCTCATATAATACCAACACCAACTGCTGTAAAACTATACATACTCACAATGTACTCTCTATAATACCAACACCAACAGCTGTATAACTATACACACTCACAATTTACTCTCATATAATACCAACACCAACAGCTGTATAACTATACACACTCACAACTTACTCTCATATAATACCAACACCAACAGCTGTATAACTATACACACTCACAACTTACTCTCATATAATACCAACACCAACAGCTGTATAACTATACACACTCACAACTTACTCTCATATAATACCAACACCAACAGCTGTATAACTATACACACTCACAATGTACTCTCTATAATACCAACACCAACAGCTGTAAAACTATACACACTCACAATTTACTGTCATATAATACCAACACCAACAGCTGTAAAACTATACACACTCACAATTTACTGTCATATAATACCAACACCAACTGTTGTAAAACTATACACACTCACAATTTACTGTCATATAATACCAACACCAACAGCTGTAAAACTATACACACTCACAATTTACTGTCATATAATACCAACACCAACAGCTGTTAAACTATACACACTCACAATTTACTGTCATATAATACCAACACCAACAGCTGTAAAACTTTTACACACTCACAATGTACTCTCATATAATACCAACACCAACAGCTGTATGACTATACACACTCACAATGTACTCTCTATAATACCAACACCAACAGCTGTATAACTATACACACTCACAATGTACTCTCTATAATACCAACACCAACAGCTGTATAACTATACACACTCACAATGTACTCTCTATAATACCAACACCAACAGCTGTAAAACTATACACACTCACAATTTACTCTCATATAATACCAACACCAACAGCTGTATAACTATACACACTCACAATTTACTGTCATATAATACCAACACCAACAGCTGTATAACTATACACACTCACAATTTACTCTCATATAATACCAACACCAACAGCTGTATAACTATACACACTCACAATTTACTGTCATATAATACCAACACCAACAGCTGTATAACTATACACACTCACAATGTACTCTCTATAATACCAACACCAACAGCTGTATAACTATACACACTCACAATGTACTCTCTATAATACCAACACCAACAGCTGTATAACTATACACACTCACAATGTACTCTCTATAATACCAACACCAACAGCTGTATAATTATACACACTCACAATGTACTCTCTATAATACCAACACCAACAGCTGTATAACTATACACTCACAATTTACTGTCATATAATACCAACACCAACAGCTGTATAACTATACACACTCACAATGTACTCTCTATAATACCAACACCAACAGCTGTATAACTATACACACTCACAATTTACTGTCATATAAAACCAACACCAACAGCTGTAAAACTATACACACTCACAATTTACTCTCATATAATACCAACACCAACAGCTGTAAAACTATACACACTCACAATTTACTGTCATATAATACCAACACCAACAGCTGTAAAACTATACACACTCACAATTTACTCTCATATAATACCAACACCAACAGCTGTATAACTATACACACTCACAATGTACTCTCTATAATACCAACACCAACAGCTGTATAACTATACACACTCACAATTTACTGTCATATAATACCAACACCAACAGCTGTAAAACTATACACACTCACAATTTACTGTCATATAATACCAACACCAACTGCTGTAAAACTATACACACTCACAATTTACTGTCATATAATACCAACACCAACAGCTGTAAAACTATACACACTCACAATTTACTGTCATATAATACCAACACCAACAGCTGTATAACTATACACACTCACAATGTACTGTCATATAATACCAACACCAACAGCTGTAAAACTATACACACTCACAATGTACTCTCTATAATACCAACACCAACAGCTGTATAACTATACACACTCACAATGTACTCTCTATAATACCAACACCAACAGCTGTATAACTATACACACTCACAATGTACTCTCTATAATACCAACACCAACAGCTGTATAACTATACACACTCACAACTTACTCTCATATAATACCAACACCAACAGCTGTATAACTATACACACTCACAACTTACTCTCATATAATACCAACACCAACAGCTGTAAAACTATACACACTCACAATTTACTGTCATATAATACCAACACCAACAGCCGTATAACTATACACACTCACAATTTACTCTCTATAATACCAACACCAACAGCTGTAAAACTGATACACACTCACAACTTACTCTCATATAATACCAACACCAACAGCTGTAAAACTATACACACTCACAATTTACTCTCATATAATACCAACACCAACAGCTGTAAAACTATACACACTCACAATTTACTGTCATATAATACCAACACCAACAGCTGTATAACTATACACACTCACAATGTACTGTCATATAATACCAACACCAACAGCTGTAAAACTTATACACACTCACAATTTACTCTCATATTTACAGAAATATTGCCCTATATTGTAACAGTTCCAGGTAGTAGTTGCCCATATCAAATGTTGTAAAGCATTACAAAGATCTGTATTACTGTCATTTAGGTTTTTGTCATAATGAAAAATCGGTTACAACGTTATTATTTCTAAGTCCTGATGAAGCATTTTGTGTGCATTTCTGCTCGATTATAACAAAGGCGATAATTGTGTGAAAAATGTTTGTGCAAACAATCTTAAAAGGTGTCAAGTAGTTGCGCCTCGGACATGAATCAGTGCAAATTTACTTGACCTAACCAAGAATTATACCCCTAAACTTTGTTGACTTTACAAGATTATAAACTTTTGTAAATGTAGCTGCAACAATAAAATGAAATGTTAGACAGTGGATGAAATATGTGGGGCCTTATCAACCATGTCACAATCGCCATCATTACTTACTAATAATGATTTAACGGCTCGTGCTTAAAACTTGCTAACTATAAAGTGGACTTATAATATAAGCATACCTTGTCAAACTGCTCAGATAAGGCATTACTTCACTCAGAATAAGGATTGATATATATTCCATGTAAGATATTGAATAGAACTCACTAATTATGATTTTTTTATCAGTTTATAATATCAAAACGAGGTTCAGCATCGTGTATGCTGTTTCATTAAACATTTTGAAGCAGATTGTACATGCTGTACTTATAAATGACAAACACAATGATTGTAATAGACAATATATTACGAAAAAGGTAACACCCAATCTTATCTAACGTTGTACTGATATAGCGAAAATCGGATATAGCGAATATCGGATATAGCGAAAGGAATTTCTTGGTCCCTTGGATTTCCTTATCACAGAGTTCCACAGTAACAACATTTTGGCTATTTTATTACTGTTCCACATCTAAAATATGATCATAATAGAGACCCAAACAAATTAACCAGTTTGTGACACTGGAGAAATTCTAGTGCATATTGAATGTATACAATTTTATAAATAGAAAACCAATTAAGAGTGTGAATGTATTAATGCAATGTAATTAGAGTAACGTGATAACGGATAGATTCAATGGTCGTGATTTATTGATATTAGTTGCGCAGGTCTATTTGTTTTTTTATATCGAGACATTTTTCTACTCCCGATAATTATCGATCTATGAGGAATCATTCAATGATTTAATCAACAGGTATATGGTCCCTTTTGTGCTACAAGGTAGTATCTAACTGTGAAGTATATAGTATGAAAGAACCTTGTTGCACCAAAGGGAAAAAATTGGCTGGCTTTTGGTCCTTACTTTGGTCACCATATATAGCTCAACAAAGACACTGCAAAAATCTTTCAGTGGAGGGTTAAACCAGCTTTAGGTCACTTTTCATCTATTTTAGCTTGCACCATCTTGAAACTAGTCAAACACAAATATTTGGCTTTGTCATCCGGAAAAAACAGTCTTTGGCAGATAATTGACTCACTCTTAACTTTATGTAAAGCCAAAATGCAGCTTTAAGATATTTGTTCCTCTTAGTTAATTTTTCTTATGTTTGAGAAGTATTTGAGCCATAGAATCAGCCATAGTGTTCTCTCATTTGTAAACTTATAGCAGTTGTTCATAAGAATTTTGCCACATTTTATCATATGTTACCACATTTTGTCAAATTTCACCACATTTTGCTACATAAACATTTTTTATCATATGTTACCACCTTTTTCCACATTTTGTCATATTTGACCACATTGTACTTCATTCATTATATTTGACCACATTTTATCACATTTCGCCACATTTTGTCATATTTTATCACATTTTACCAGATTTCATAATATTTTACCACATTTTGTCAAATTTTACAGGATTATATACTGTTCATCATGCCCAAACTGCCATGTTTGAAGTGCATATTGCTCCTATCTACAGGTGAATACAGTACAGCAGGTGCTTCCACTTGTACGGCTTGTCCTGATGGCAAGGATTGTAGTGATCCAGCAAGTATAACAGATTGTACAGCCGGAACATACAGTCCTGCTGGAACCACATCTTGTCTAGCTTGTGCTGCAGGATACTATAGCGGAGACGTAGCTGCAGCCTGTACCGAATGTGAAGACGGGAAAGATTGTTCTGATCCATCTATATCGCCTCCACCAGACTGTCCTGCCGGAACAGAAAGTGCTCAAGGTGTTGCAACATGTACTGCATGTCTGAGTGGATATTATAGTACCATAGGGTCTGCCACTTGTACTCAATGTGGTGCCGGACAGAACTGTACCTCATCTGCTGTAACAACTGGTACCCTTCCCCCAGACTGTCCAGAGAATATGTACAGTGAGGCGGGACATGCTGGATGTACAAATTGTGCTGCTGGTGAATATAGTTCAGAAGGATCTTCCTCATGTACACAATGTGCTGATGGTTATAACTGTTCAGATACTTCCAATGTTGTTGCATGTAGTGCTGGTACGTATAGTGGGGCTGGTCAGTTGTCCTGCTATCAATGTTCCCCAGGATATTACAGCAAGGCAGGAGCAGCAGCATGTACAATTTGCCCTGCAGGAAGTGATTGTCTTGACCCAGCAGTGACGGGAACCAACCCACCTGATTGTGCAGCCGGTACCTACAGTTCCGAAGGCTCAGCAGGATGTACGGCATGTAGTTCTGGTCATTACAGTGCACAAGGTGCGTCCAGCTGTACCATATGTCCTGATGGAAAAGATTGCTCGGACCCTGCAGATTCTGGTTCAGGTCCTGGAGATTGTGCTGCAGGGACATTCAGTGCTGAGGGCAGTGCTGGTTGTTCGGTGTGCTCACCTGGGACCTACAATGAGGCACAGGCTTCATCTTGTATCACATGTCCAGCTGGCAAAGATTGCTCTAGTTCCGTGGGAGTACCGGGAGATTGTGCTGCAGGGAAGTTCAGTGAACTTGGTGATTTTGGCTGCACTTATTGTCTAACAGGTTATTACAGTTTGGCTGGTGCCATGTTATGCACAATTTGTCCAGCTGGCGGAGATTGTACTGATCAAACGAACGAACCAATTAATTGCGCAGCAGGTACTTATAGTAATGAAGGGGACAATGGTTGCACTAATTGCCAAGCAGGCTATTACAGTCTGACAGGTGCCCCATCTTGTACAATTTGTCCTGCTGGTAGTGATTGTACAAATTCAGCAATGGAACCAATAGATTGCACAGCAGGTACTTACAGCCCTGAAGGAGCCACATCTTGTCTAGCTTGTGCTGCAGGATACTATAGCGGAGACGTAGCTGCAGCCTGTACCGAATGTGAAGACGGGAAAGATTGTTCTGATCCATCTATATCGCCTCCACCAGACTGTCCTGCCGGAACAGAAAGTGCTCAAGGTGTTGCAACATGTACTGCATGTCTGAGTGGATATTATAGTACCATAGGGTCTGCCACTTGTACTCAATGTGGTGCCGGACAGAACTGTACCTCATCTGCTGTAACAACTGGTACCCTTCCCCCAGACTGTCCAGAGAATATGTACAGTGAGGCGGGACATGCTGGATGTACAAATTGTGCTGCTGGTGAATATAGTTCAGTAGGATCTTCCTCATGTACACAATGTGCTGATGGTTATAACTGTTCAGATACTTCCAATGTTGTTGCATGTAGTGCTGGTACGTATAGTGGGGCTGGTCAGTTGTCCTGCTATCAATGTTCCCCAGGATATTACAGCAAGGCAGGAGCAGCAGCATGTACAATTTGCCCTGCAGGAAGTGATTGTCTTGACCCAGCAGTGACGGGAACCAACCCACCTGATTGTGCAGCCGGTACCTACAGTTCCGAAGGCTCAGCAGGATGTACGGCATGTAGTTCTGGTCATTACAGTGCACAAGGTGCGTCCAGCTGTACCATATGTCCTGATGGAAAAGACTGCTCGGACCCTGCAGATTCTGGTTCAGGTCCTGGAGATTGTGCTGCAGGGACATTCAGTGCTGAGGGCAGTGCTGGTTGTTCGGTGTGCTCACCTGGGACCTACAGTGAGGCACAGGCTTCATCTTGTATCACATGTCCAGCTGGCAAAGATTGCTCAAGTTCCGTGGGAGTACCGGGAGATTGTGCTGCAGGGAAGTTCAGTGAACTTGGTGATTTTGGCTGCACTTATTGTCTAACAGGTTATTACAGTTTGGCTGGTGCCATGTTATGCACAATTTGTCCAGCTGGCGGAGATTGTACTGATCAAACGAACGAACCAATTAATTGCACAGCAGGTACTTATAGTAATGAAGGGGACAATGGTTGCACTAATTGCCAAGCAGGCTATTACAGTCTGACAGGTGCCCCATCTTGTACAATTTGTCCTGCTGGTAGTGATTGTACAAATTCAGCAATGGAACCAATAGATTGCACAGCAGGTACTTACAGTCCTGAAGGAGCCACATCTTGTCTAGCTTGTGCTGCAGGATACTATAGCGGTGACGTAGCTGCAGCCTGTACCGAATGTGAAGACGGGAAAGATTGTTCTGATCCATCTATATCGCCTCCACCAGACTGTCCTGCCGGAACAGAAAGTGCTCAAGGTGTTGCAACATGTACTGCATGTCTGAGTGGATATTATAGTACCATAGGGTCTGCCACTTGTACTCAATGTGGTGCCGGACAGAACTGTACCTCATCTGCTGTAACAACTGGTACCCTTCCCCCAGACTGTCCAGAGAATATGTACAGTGAGGCGGGACATGCTGGATGTACAAATTGTGCTGCTGGTGAATATAGTTCAGTAGGATCTTCCTCATGTACACAATGTGCTGATGGTTATAGCTGTTCAGATACTTCCAATGTTGTTGCATGTAGTGCTGGTACGTATAGTGGGGCTGGTCAGTTGTCCTGCTATCAATGTTCCCCAGGATATTACAGCAAGGCAGGAGCAGCAGCATGTACAATTTGCCCAGCAGGAAGTGATTGTCTTGACCCAGCAGTGACGGGAACCAACCCACCTGATTGTGCAGCCGGTACCTACAGTTCCGAAGGCTCAGCAGGATGTACGGCATGTAGTTCTGGTCATTACAGTGCACAAGGTGCGTCCAGCTGTACCATATGTCCTGATGGAAAAGATTGCTCGGACCCTGCAGATTCTGGTTCAGGTCCTGGAGATTGTGCTGCAGGGACATTCAGTGCTGAGGGCAGTGCTGGTTGTTCGGTGTGCTCACCTGGGACCTACAGTGAGGCACAGGCTTCATCTTGTATCACATGTCCAGCTGGCAAAGATTGCTCAAGTTCCGTGGGAGTACCGGGAGATTGTGCTGCAGGGAAGTTCAGTGAACTTGGTGATTTTGGCTGCACTAATTGTCTAACAGGTTATTACAGTTTGGCTGGTGCCATGTTATGCACAATTTGTCCAGCTGGCGGAGATTGTACTGATCAAACGAACGAACCAATTAATTGCACAGCAGGTACTTATAGTAATGAAGGGGACAATGGTTGCACTAATTGCCAAGCAGGCTATTACAGTCTGACAGGTGCCCCATCTTGTACAATTTGTCCTGCTGGTAGTGATTGTACAAATTCAGCAATGGAACCAATAGATTGCACAGCAGGTACTTACAGCCCTGAAGGAGCCACATCTTGTCTAGCTTGTGCTGCAGGATACTATAGCGGAGACGTAGCTGCAGCCTGTACCGAATGTGAAGACGGGAAAAATTGTTCTGATCCATCTATATCGCCTCCACCAGACTGTCCTGCAGGAACAGAAAGTGCTCAAGGTGTTGCAACATGTACTGCATGTCTGAGTGGATATTATAGTACCATAGGGTCTGCCACTTGTACTCAATGTGGTGCCGGACAGAACTGTACCTCATCTGCTGTAACAACTGGTACCCTTCCCCCAGACTGTCCAGAGAATATGTACAGTGAGGCGGGACATGCTGGATGTACAAATTGTGCTGCTGGTGAATATAGTTCAGTAGGATCTTCCTCATGTACACAATGTGCTGATGGTTATAGCTGTTCAGATACTTCCAATGTTGTTGCATGTAGTGCTGGTACGTATAGTGGGGCTGGTCAGTTGTCCTGCTATCAATGTTCCCCAGGATATTACAGCAAGGCAGGAGCAGCAGCATGTACAATTTGCCCAGCAGGAAGTGATTGTCTTGACCCAGCAGTGACGGGAACCAACCCACCTGATTGTGCAGCCGGTACCTACAGTTCCGAAGGCTCAGCAGGATGTACGGCATGTAGTTCTGGTCATTACAGTGCACAAGGTGCGTCCAGCTGTACCATATGTCCTGATGGAAAAGATTGCTCGGACCCAGCAGATTCTGGTTCAGGTCCTGGAGATTGTGCTGCTGGGACATTCAGTGCTGAGGGCAGTGCTGGTTGTACGGTGTGCTCACCTGGGACCTACAGTGAGGCACAGGCTTCATCTTGTATCACATGTCCAGCTGGCAAAGATTGCTCAAGTTCCGTGGGAGTACCAGGAGATTGTGCTGCAGGGACTTTCAGTGCCGAGGGCAATGCTGGTTGTACGATGTGCTCACCAGGAACTTACAGTGCTGCAAGTGCAAGTAGCTGCACAAACTGTCCAGCTGGTATGGAATGTCCGGATAGTGCTCTAGCTCCTACAAACTGCACAGCTGGTTACTACAGTGCTTCAGGATCCTATAATTGCTCTGTTTGTCCAACAGGTTGGTACAGTGAGGAAGGAGCAACAACATGTACACCGTGTCAAGCTGGAATGGAATGTTCCGATCCATCAAACCCCACATCATGTTTAGCTGGAACATTTAGTCCTACATATTCAGTAACATGTGACTTATGTGCTGCCGGTAGCTACAGTGAGGCACAAGCTACGTCTTGTATTACATGTCAAGCCGGAAAAGACTGCACAAGTTCCATTGGAGTACCGGGAGATTGTGCTGCTGGGACTTTCAGTGAACTGGGTGATTATGGATGTACAAATTGTTTGGCAGGATACTACAGCCCAGCAGGTGCCTCATCTTGTACAATTTGTCCTGCGGGTGGTGATTGTACTGATCAAACGAGTGAACCAATTAATTGCACAGCAGGTACTTACAGTAATGAAGAGGATGATGGATGCACTAGCTGTCTGACAGGATTTTACAGTCTGGCAGGTGCTTCCTCTTGCATAATTTGTCCAGCAGGTGGTGATTGTACTGATCAAACGAGTGAACCAATTAATTGCACAGCAGGTACTTACAGTAATGAAGGGGATGATGGATGCACTAATTGTCCAACTGGACAGTATAGTGAGGCTGGTCAGTCGGGTTGCTCATTATGTGTGGCAGGCTATGATTGTACAAACCCCGGCTCACCACAGTTATGTGCGGCCGGAACATTTAGTGCTGAAGGATCAGCAGGATGTGCAACTTGTACTGAGGGATACTACAGTCTTCAAGGTGCAGCTATTTGTGTTATATGCCCACCTGGTAAGGACTGTACAAGTCCAGCTGTGACCGGATTATCTCCCCCTGATTGTGTGGCAGGAACATACAGCACTGAAGGCTCATACGGCTGTAAGGTTTGCCCCAGTGGGTCATATAATCATACAGCAGGTGCTGAAGTGTGTAGCCTATGCCCACAAGGGAAGAATTGTACTGACCCTGCAGTGGCTCCAGTAGATTGCCCAGCTGGTACATTTAGTGTTGAAAGTGAAAGTGGCTGTACTGATTGTCCTACAGGTTATTACAGTGACTCTGACGGTGCTGCTACATGTTCTATATGTCTGGATGGTAAGAATTGTACGGACCAAGGAGCCACGCCAACACCATGTCCTGCAGGGACTTATAGTGGGGAAGGGGAGGCAGGATGCACGGATTGTCTACCTGGATACTACAGTACCTCTGATGCCAGTGTTTGTATCATTTGCCCCGCTGGACAGTATTGCAGTGATGCTATAACACCACAGGACTGTGCTGTGAACACGTACAGTGAAGCAGGCTGGACTGGATGTGCTAACTGCCTCCCGGGATATTACAGTGCCGCCAATGTTGACCAATGTACAATATGTGCTGCTGGCAAAGATTGTTCAAACTTAACCACAGGTGTGCAGGATTGTGAAGCAGGGACCTACAGCTTGGAAGGACATTTTGGATGCACTCTTTGTGCTGAAGGAAAATACAGTACTGCAGGGTCTAGTTCTTGTTTGGATTGCCCAGGAGGGGATGACTGTACGGATCCAAGTACTCAAACACCATGTGCAGCTGGAACTTTCAGTCCTCTAGGCGTCTCAGACTGTTCTTTATGTTCTACTGGTTACTACAGTGTAGCTGGAGCAGATTCTTGTACCATTTGTCCATCTGGAAAGAATTGTACTGATTCTGCTGTGACCGGAACAGAACCACCAGATTGTACCGTCGGTACTTTTAGCAGTGAAGGGGATAGTGGATGTACTAATTGTCCTACTGGTTCAACAAGTGTAGCTGGTTCTTCAACATGTGCTGAGTGCTCCGCTGGTCTTGATTGTACTATAGCAACAAGTCCGGTGAATTGTGCAGCAGGCACCTTTAGTCCTGTTGGTGTAATTGGCTGCTCTGGTTGTCCGGTTGGTTACTTCAGTGCTGAAGGAGCTGGGTCGTGTGATATTTGTCCAGCAGGACAGAACTGTACCGATCCTGGGGCCATTGTGGATTGCCCAATTGGCACATTTAGTAGCGAGGGAGACTATACCTGCACAAATTGTCCTACAGGTACGACTAGCATTGCTGGATCTTCGACATGTGCTGTCTGTGTTGCTGGTCTTGACTGTACAGACGTAGTTAATCCTGTGAATTGTGCAGCAGGCAACTTTAGTCCTGATGGAGTTTTAGGTTGTTCTGTTTGTCCAGTTGGTTACTATAGTGATGCAGGAGCAGGGATATGTACCATTTGTCCAGCAGGACAGAACTGTACCGATCCTGGGGCCATTGTGGATTGTCCAATTGGAACATTTAGCAGCGAGGGAGACTATACTTGTACAAATTGTCCAACTGGAACGACTAGCGTTGCTGGATCTTCAACATGTGCTGTTTGCGCTGCCGGTTTGGACTGTACAGACGTAGTGAATCCAGTGAATTGTGTGGCAGGCACCTTCAGTCCTGATGGTGTTCTTGGTTGCTCTGCTTGTCCTGTTGGTTACTATAGCAATGCAGGAGCGGGGTCATGTGACCAGTGTCCTGCTGGAAAGAACTGTTCAGATGCTGGAGCAATGGTTAATTGTCCGGATGGATATTACAGTATTGAGGGACAAGCTGACTGTACAGCATGTAGTCCAGGTACACCTATATCACACAACATCCTCATTTCTTGCATGTGTCTTGATGCTTCTTTCGTATTGTATATAACTTCATTGTTATTTGTGTGAAAACTTATCATTTGAAGTTTTAAGCGTTTTCTATTTTAATTTGTTGCATGTTTATTATTGTTTTTGTTTCTTTGGTATCTATATAACTTGAGCTTACAATGTGTGAAAACTCATTATTTGACTTTGTGTTTATTTGAAGTTTTCTTTGGTTTTTTTGTGTATGTAAACTTGGTTGTATACATAATTGATGCACTCACATAAGGCAAGAGTTCGTCAACAAGTTTTTGTTACTTTAACTTTCTTTTCTTGACTTAAAAAAAAATGAAAATCGTAATTGATGTTTTGAGGAAAGGGCTTTAGTCTATTGTCAGGGGCATTTGACAATCCATAAAAAATGCATCTCCTTCATGTAAATTAAATTGCTAAGTCACGAGTACCAAAGCTTGCAAGAACTCTCATCTTAATAACAGTTATGACTTTTTGTGCATGATGTATTTTATGATGTTTGGTATTGGTGGTAATATAATATAATACAATGTATATATTTTTCAGTAATTTATGTTGTGTTTAATATTAGAATTTATCCATTTAGTAATTGGATTAATTACTACTACTATAACCCATGTCATAGATGTATGCATGTCTAGTTAAATGTGTGCAATATGTATAATCAAATAATTATTAGCATGAGTTACAGTATGTGTTGTTATTTTACAGTACAGATAACTGTATCATTAAAAAAAATCATTTTAATTTTTTTTTTCACAGAAATGCATTTTGACATCAGAAACATTGTTTTTGTAAATGAATTTCTGTAAAAAAAGTTCTTATTCTTTTACAAATAATACAGTTATCTGTTTGTTTCATTAATATTTTGTGTGACAGTAGGTTAGTCAAAAATCAGTTATTTTTGATAGACAAGAATCCATTGTTGCACGCATGTGTTAATCACTCTTGCGTTTAAACAGGATTGCTTCTTAGAAAAATGCTATTTTAGACGTTGGTTATAAAACTGAGTTTTGAGATCAATCTCGTGTGTTGAGTGCCAATGTTTGCTGCACTTATGAACTAACTATAATATCTGTTGAGATTGATCTCAGAACTTAGTTTTAAAACAGCAAATATTTCGTAGTGCAATAGTGAAAGCAAATCTTGTCAAACTGCAGACACAGGGTAACATACCATATGACATTCTGGCTAAGACTGCAAGTAAAAATGATTTAACAAAATTTTCAATAAAATCGTTGTTTAACTATTTTGTTGGTAGAATTTTGCTTGCGGTCTTAGCCAAAAAGTCACTTGGTATGTCCATCCTGACTCAGATGAAAAAGTCAGTTTGATCATTTTTGTTTTCAAGCTATGATAGTCTGTATGTATATTTAAAGCTTGTCTCTCAATGTGCTCACATTATGATATGATAGGTGTTGTTTCTCCAAGTGATAGAGAGAAACTACAAGTCGTAATGTGTTATAAACTATGTACAATTTATTGGGAAAATAATTCATGTTCGAAAATGGTACAACTCCAGCACATTATATTGTAATCATAAAACAAACACAAAAAATCCAACCAGGATCGATTCCAATTCATAACAGGTCATCATTTTACCGTTTCCATAAAAATTTGACATCCTTGGTAACTTTCTTATATGGAGAAGTTAATTTATTGTTTACATGTGAAAGGGTAAGTTCAGTTACTGGTTAGAATATACAGTTTAGGAGAACTGGTTAGGTGAAATGGTCACTGAAAGGGTATCATTAACCTGAAAGAACAAAAACAAATCTGTATTTACCCTTTCTGAATATTACGGAGCATGCAAAGTTGCCAAGTTTGTATATACGTAGGTGAATCAAAAAGTTTGTAGAATTTTGCATTACTTTTTTATTGTCAGAGTTATTGTCGTCATATTTATGCTAAATGAATACATTAGTATTTTCTTTACAAACACCTAATATTTATAGCAACCTGATGATAACCGTTTTAAAAATATTTATATCTTAAATAAGGTAGATTACGTATACCGGAGCACACAGATAATTTGAAACACATTTTATTAAATTTTCTAAAATATCTCAATTGTAGGACCTCCAAAAACAGTCAAAATGTTATGTCTGATTGTATGATATCACTTATAAAGTCTGTTAAAATTTCAGAGTCATCTCCAATAAATAATGTTTTAATCAACATTTACATAATCACACTATATAGAAATACCCGCGTAAAATGGGTCTACCGGAATTTACGGAACCAAAGACGGCGATCAAAATCTGAGTGAAACTTAAATATACGTACGGCATCATAAAAAATAAATAGACATCGATTTATAAGTGAAATAAGTGGTTTGGTGTAGGATACCAGAAGTTGACAACCAAATAAAATACACCTGATGTTGGTGACTTTGGTTCACAACGTCCTCGAAGAGGACCCGCGCTATATAATAGCGCATAATAGGAAAACACTTTGATTAATCTTATGGGACAGCGCACACGATATTGAAATGCAGAAACTATTATCACAATGGTTATTCAAAAATAATTACATTTTAGTCACTCGAGAAGCGAAAATGAGTCAAAACGTTACATAAGTATTGACAAACATGGCGTAAGTTTGACGTCGTTCATCCAATGACGCTGACGTGTTCCGGTATACTGTTACAGCATGTGTGCGTTTCTATGAAAAAATCATGTAGTTTTGACTAATTCAATGAAATTTGACACATTGTTTTGTAAAACTTATGGTCACATTATAAATCAAAGTACTGAAAGTACTGACAGGCTGGCGAACTGCTAAGGAACAATAGCTTTTCAAGTAATATAACATCAAGTGGTTTTTTAAGTCGAAAGAGAGGTAAGTGCTGGACTTAACAAAAAATAAAATAAAAATAAAAAATTTAAAAATATAAAAAATTTGGAGCCGCCGTGATTCGATCGCTGGACCTTAGCATCAGAAAATTACTAAGCGAGTTGCTCAACCACTCAACCACGATCTCGTTGAAGAATGTTGACCTAAATAATTTACCATAATAAAATCATATTGCGTTAGTTTATAACGCGTAGTAATAATTATCAACGCATTTAAACACCTATTCTTTTAATTTCATACAATTTCCTTCCATTACAAGAAGAAACTAATATATTACAATCGAACAGAATAAATGAAACAAGGAAAGTTGAATGTTCTTATCTTGCAAAACTGACTAACGAGGAGGAACTATTTGCATCGAGTGTATAGATTCCGTGTTGTCAGTTTTGGGAGTAAATTCATCTTAGTTGATTTCATTTTTTAGGATTGTAATAGTCTGGCGCGAAATCGCCAGCCTAAAAATTGAAAGCATTTGAAGCTGTGGTTTGTGAGTTATGATATTTTTCTACAAATATTTTGATTCACCCATGTATAGCTGTAGTCTTCGATGATTTCAGGTCAATGTAATGGTCCTTGATATCATTCTATTTCTAAATAAAGGCTTCTTTGAGTTTGTTTTATAATACAAATTAGCGTGCTGGTGTTATATCATGGTTTGTATTAAAATCTATCACATACTTATATTATTTTTTGTCATTTTAGTCTTCTGGGTACTGTTTTATCAAAGTACTAACAAAACTCTAAAACTTACATTCAAATTTAAATTCTTAATTAGTCTTTGCGGCAAGTCTGTTCAGACAGATATGCAGGTGTTTGTTAACTGAATTATAATTTGTGTTTAACATTTATAAAGAACTTTTAATTTGTATGTAAGTTTAAGTATTGTGATATTTAATTTCTTAATATAAAGTCAGTAAAACCTTATAATATTTTAATCAATGGAGATTTTTGAATGGGCTGTTTTGCAGAGCAGGTAATAGATTAGTACCCATCCTATGCTTACACCCACCATACTCATACAGTCTTCAACTGTTAAACTAGGGCATACCTGCCAAGCTAGTAAAATCAAAAATTAAGAACGAAAATCGGAATAACTCCATTTTGACAGGAGTATTTTGCAGGTATGCACTAGGGGATAGGGACCAGACTAGTGGATAGGGACCAGACTAGGGGATAGGGACCAGACTAGGGGATAGGGACCAGACTAGGGGATAGGGACCAGACTAGGGGATAGGGACCAGACTAGGGGATAGGGACCAGACTAGGGGATAGGGACCAGACTAGGGAAAAGGGACCAGACTAGGGGATAGGGACCAGACTAGGGGATAGGGACCAGACTAGGGGATAGGGACCAGACTAGGGGATAGGGACCAGACTAGGGGATAGGGACCAGACTAGGGGATAGGGACCAGACTAGGGGATAGGAACCAGACTAGGGGATAGGGACCAGACTACAACCTACTTTCATGAAACAGCCCAATTCAAAAGGCCTTAATATATCTGTTTGAAATTTTGTCTGACTAATCATAAAACAGCGTGACTCTTATTAAAACACATTAATTAATATCTAAGAATAGGCATTGTTTAAAATGATTAAGGCAATAAATCTGATAAGGCTAAGAGAATGGTGTTTAAGTATTAAGTAGATATCTGGTTAATGTACAGGAGAATTTTAACTAGTTACAGGGAAATTCTAATGTACAGAGGAATTCTGACTTTGTGTAACTATCATTTCATGAAGTTATAGACTGAGAATTTAGTTTAACATCCAGGGAGGTAATCTGTTGTCTAAGAAAAGCCCTTTGTAGCACTTTCAAAGGGAGGTAATATTTTACTTCATGCTTTATTTAATTGAGAAGGGAGACAACTAGGTAATGTGAACTATGTAATTCTCAAGTTGCTAGCATATAAGTTGCACACTTTAAATCCTATTAAACACTGGTACATATTATACTTCTCAAAGTTTTTCATTTAGTCAGAACCAGTAGTATAAATAATTGATTACTTGGATTTCCATATTTTCAATCTTTGTTTTCAGTGATTCTCATTTCATTGTGTTGGGATGTTTCTGACATTTTTCTACATGTTTTTCAGGGTCCTACTCGTCTGCGGGCGCCTCATCGTGCACCCCTTGTACTGCTGGGTATTATTGTTCTAGTACTGCTCAGACACAGTGTGGTACGACACAGTACAGCTCAGCTAGTGCCACATCATGTACAACATGTCCAGCAGGATATAAATGTGACTCTGCTACAACCTCCACACCTACTGAATGCTTGGCTGGTAACTATGCTGCTGCTGGTGCTTCAACTTGTACAACGTGTGATAAAGGGTTCAAGTGTCCATCTGATGGAATGAGTGCACCAACTGCTTGTACCACTGGCCAGTATCAACCAAGTACCGGACAGACTGACTGTGTAGATTGCCCAGCAGGTCAGTAATCGAGTTACACTTCTATTTATTGTATAATGTAAGAGTATCTTTTGATTAAATGGGAGATAACAGGTTCTTTGCCTGACTATAACATGGCAAATTAGTTCCACTGGGTCTGTGCCCAGAATGCAGCATTGTCATTAGTCATTTTTAAGTAG
Source organism: Spisula subtruncata (assembly GCA_963678985.1). NCBI lineage: Eukaryota > Metazoa > Mollusca > Bivalvia > Venerida > Mactridae > Spisula > Spisula subtruncata. The sequence continues at coordinate 28,171,488 of OY787663.1, read as the reverse complement.
ATGCTCAGAATAAAGCCATATCATTGGTCAATATTTGGACTATGCTCAGAATATAGCCATATCATTGGTCAATATTTGGACTATGCTCAGAATATAGCCATGTCATTGGTCAATATTTGGACTATATATGCTCAGAATATAGCCATGTCATTGGTCAATATTTGGACTATGCTCAGAATGCAACCTTGTGATTGGTCAATATTTGGATTATATATGCTCAGAATATAGCCATGTCATTGGTCAATATTTGGACAATGCTCAGAATGCAACCTTGTGATTGGTCAATATTTGGACTATATATGCTCAGAATATAGCCATGTCATTGGTAAATATTTGGACAATGCTCAGAATGCAACATTATGATTGGTCAATATTTGGACTATATATGCTCAGAATATAGCCATAACTTTGGTCAATTATTGGACTATGCTCAAAATATAGCCATATCATTGGTCAATTATTGGACTATGCTCAGAATATAGCCATATCATTGGTCAATTATTAGACAATGCTCAGAATATAGCCATATCATTGGTCAATTATGGGACTATGCTCAGAATATAGCCATATTATTGGTCAATTATTGGACTATGCTCAGAATATAGCCATATTATTGGTCAATTATGGGACTATGCTCAGAATATAGCCATATTATTGGTCAATTATTGGACTATGCTCAGAATATAGCCATATCATTGGTCTATTATTGGACTATGCTCAGAATGCAGCCTTGTCATTGTACGGTTTAACTTAGAATCAACCAATCAGGAACTTTATAGTTGAGTACTGTTTCCATTCTGATACTTAACTACATATACCTGCTTAACAGTAATTCTTATGCATCACATACCAGACACAATGGCATACATGTATTTGTTCAAATAGATTGAGCTAGTAGTACTCCAATGATGGATTGTATCAAAGTGCGCTTGAACTATTGGAAAACTACTGTATTCCCTTTGATCCGATTCAGCTATTCTTCTCTTTGGTGCAACAAGGTTGTATCTCACAACATACTTCATGTTGTAAATAGAGAGATTCAGTTTTGTTGCACTAAAGTAACATAGTCTTATATTTAACTATAGCAAACTCATTTACTATTCACTTAGCAGAATATTTCTAAAAGTTTCAATGAAATATTTACTTTTATGACACATTGTTGTTCCCTTTTGAGTATGATGAAGAACTTGCAGAATTAACTGTTTAATTTACATTCCCACACAATTAGTATAAGTTGTTTTAACCAAATTCAGTTGTTTCAAAATGTAGCATTTAAATGGTAATATAGCAATTTGTCAAAATTTTATATAACGCTTGTAACAGTACTCAATGTTTTCAACATGATAAGCAGACCGGCAATTCTTTCTCCTTGAGACTGATTTCTTCATTTTGATTTAAAAAAAATGGAAATCAAAGTCTCCAGACTCAGTTTGACTTTAATCAATTGTGATGCTGTTTGCAAGTAATAATAATAGTGTATTTCAGCCTCTTTGCTCTTGGAGCAATAACTGACAGGCCTAGATAAAGCAGAAACATTTAACCCAAAGCCTGTTGCTAACACATGGATTAGAATTCCTGTACCAGAACCTTTAGGAATTACTTTATAAACACAACTAAGTTATTATACATTAAACCAATTTTCTTTTGTGAATACTTACTTTTGCTTTTGGCCAATCGTTTTCTTATTTGCGACTACAAATTCTCCTGTTTTCAGTATCCAGCAAAGTCCATATTAATGATTTAAACACTTCTGCAGCTACTTAGTTTCATGAACTTCCTCCACTTAAATTGGTAGCTATGCACAATGAAAGTGCACAAAAAGTTTCTTGGTTTACAGTATTTTGGTCGACTTGATGTCAAATTTTGAAACTTGTCACAAAACCTGTAAGCATTAGAATTAACAATGCTACCTTGTTCTATATTGCAGGAAAGTCGTGTCCTAACGTAGATAACACTGCTGTAGACTGTAACGCTGGAGAATACAGTACAGCAGGATTAGATTCATGTATACCATGTACTGATGGTGAATATCAGGATTCTACCGGACAATCATCGTGTATACAATGTCCAGCCGGCTCAGAATGTCCTAATGTTAATGCTGCCCCATCAGCATGCCCTGCTGGAGAATACAGGTATTCATATTTATATACCTTTGTCTGGTACTGCATGGAGAATTACCTTGTCCTACCCTGTGGCTGTCCTAGAGTGCCTAGTGGTAGAAGTCTACTTAATGCCATAGAAAGTCATAAGCAAGACCATCAGCCAGGTCAGGGTCAGGATTGTTTGCACTGGACATGGAACGTCACAGGCTCATATTGCACAATTATGCTTTTTAGTGACTTAAAAATTAAATCAATCGAGCTTAAAGTGTAAAGATTCAGCTTCAACAGAAGCTCTCTGTTTGATTGATTGGACATGCAATTTGTCTGTTTTCATACAAAAGTGTTCCAGAACACCGTAAGTTGACGGTTGAAATTATAAGAATCGTCTATTTTTTCGACAATTGAATCAAAGTACATGGAACCCATCCAAAGTTTTAATTTACAATTAAGGTAGTCTGGTATCAATATTACTCAAAACGATGCAAGTAATTATTTTGTCATTTAATGACCGTTAGATATAGCTCTATACACTTTAAAAGATAAAGTGCAAGGAAGTGCAATAAGAGTATTGATGGTGACTAGTTGAGAGAGTAATTTGTCATGATAGGTTTAGAGAGATAACTCACACAATGTCTCACATCTCATTCTACAGTTCTGCTCGTCACACACAATGTCTCACATCTCATTCTACAGTTCTGCTCGTCACACACAATGTCTCACATCTCATTCTACAGTTCTGCTCGTCACACACAATGTCTCACATCTCATTCTACAGTTCTGCTCGTCACACACAATGTCTCACATCTCATTCTACAGTTCTGCTCGTCACACACAATGTCACACATCTCATTCTACAGTTCTGCTCGTCACACACAATGTCTCACATCTCATTCTACAGTTCTGCTCGTCACACTCAATGTCTCACATCTCATTCTACAGTTCTGCTCGTCACACACAATGTCTCACATCTAATTCTACAGTTCTGCTCGTCACTCAATGTCTCACATCTCATTCTACAGTTCTGCTCATCACACACAATGTCTCACATCTCATTCTACAGTTCTGCTCGTCTCACTCAATGTCTCACATCTCATTCTACAGTTCTGCTCGTCTCACTCAATGTCTCACATCTCATTCTACAGTTCTGCTCGTCACACACAATGTCTCACATCTCATTCTACAGTTCTGCTCGTCACACACAATGTCTCACATCTCATTCTACAGTTCTGCTCGTCACACACAATGTCTCACATCTCATTCTACAGTTCTGCTCGTCACACACAACGTCTCACATCTCATTCTACAGTTCTGCTCGTCACACTCAATGTCTCACATCTCATTCTACAGTTCTGCTCGTCACACACAATGTATTCAATGTGGAGAGTAGTAAGGGGGGATAACTTTCCAATGTAGTTTTAGAGAGTAGTAAGGGGGATAACTCTCCAATGTAGTGTTAGAGAATAATAAGGGAGCTATTGCATTCATTATTTTCTCCTTTTTTTGTAGTTCTGCTGGTCAGACACAATGTATTCAATGTGGAGCCGGTACATATAAAACATCATCAGGTGCTGGATCATGTGCAACATGTGACGCTGGATACGAATGTCCCACAACCACAGCAAGTATGTAATTTACAAGATAATTATCTTTTATATTGATAAGAGGATATATTGCTTTGCTCATGTATGTCAGTTAGTTGGTTTGCTGGCCTTCCTGTTTTATAAATTTGCCAATATTTGCGTTCCCAAAATGAACAAATTATATAGAACTGAGTAGAACCTCTTATTTGTTTAGAGATTGTTGCCATACAGAGCCTCAGGTTACAACAATAGTAACTAGTGGGTAAAGGTAATTGTCAATGTGTTGTGGTTATAAAGAGGTTGTCACTCTACAGAGGTCACTTTGGAGAGTTTAAACTGTAGTTTAAGTTTTATAGTTTACCCTTCTTCTTTGTCCAATCGAAAGCCAGGGATTTTCAAATTTTGGAACCACTTATTCATTTGTTTTTGCAATGGGCAAAATAACTATTTAGTAAATATTAGGGCAATTTTTCTGATTCCGAATATGGAAAACTAGACCCGCCTACCGTCATATTTTACTGTTATTCTATTAGCAATTATAAAAGCAATTTTGTACAATTTCACTCTCAGTGTCCGATAAATGGGCATGCTATTGTTTGCATACAAAGGGTCACTAATAGTGGGCGGGTAAATATAAGTCGGTTATAGATCACATATCAACAAATTAGTACTGCGGTCGCTAGCGCTCCCTTGCACTAATTTGTTTATAAATCTAATATATGATCTATAACCTATACATATAGACTGTATTAAAGGGACCAAACTCCATTTGGATGATAAAAACATGTTTTGTAGATGTTTAAATCACAAAACTATGTTTTACTAACGCATTAAAAATACATAAAGTATTCTTATAACTTACATTACAATCAAAGGGGCTATTGATGAAAACTAACGAACATGCTTCATCGTCGGTTACGGCTTTTCTTGGTTTTAATACCCTTCTACGCTTTAACAACATTAAATTTTATATTTAATGTGTAAGTCATGCAATAGGTTTTGAGTGCTTAAAACGTTATAAACGGACGCTATGTGAATATTTTAGGTCTGTCAAGCCAAAAAAGTGTGATTTTAAGAGAGCTTTTTGATAAATTTTGCAATTAACCAACTGGAGTGGAGTCCCTTTAATGTTTTATGATTGATCTATTATAGAGTCTGCATGTAGCAGTGGGTATTACTCGACTGGAGGATTAGAAGCGTGTATACCGTGTCCATCAGGATATGAATGTTCAGATAATACCGCCACCCCTGTACAATGTTTGGCTGGTACCTATGCTGCTAATCTAAGTACATCATGTAGTGCTTGCGATGCCGGGTACAAATGTCCAAGTGATGGGTTAGAGGCTCAAGTGGCGTGTCCATCTGGCTGGTACCAGACCTCAACCGGACAAACTTCATGTACTGAATGTGCTCAAGGTAAGTGTTCGATATAGGAAACTATAAGCCAATGTTTCAACATATTGGGACGATGTACTTTGTATAAGTCCTAATAAAAAATCTGTTCTGTTCTGTTCATATTACTGGCTTATTGGCTAATGAGAAGGCCTTATAAGACTGATACATATTTGAAATCTGCATCTGAAGTTATCCTCAATGTTATTCTTAATTTTCCTTTTGGGGAGAAGTGGCCTCAGTGAGTTGGCATGTGCTTTGTGATGGAGAGGCCCTTGGTTTGACCCCTATCTGTGCAACTGTTTAATTTCTCTGAGAAAGTTAAATCATAATGCTCCGTAAGTTTTCGTCCTGGTGTAGGAATGGGTACCTGAGAGGGTCTTTAGCCAATGTGCCATTATGGAGCCTTAGTCTTAGATAATCTGACTTGTACAGTTAGGGCTGAACGGAGAAATGTCAGGAAGTAGACTTTAACTCAATAAGTTTTACTTTACTTTATATGCTGCACTGTCTGTGTTTCCAAGGTCCGATCCATGTTTATCATAATATAGGGTACTTCAATTTTGCTATAGAGTAAATATTGCTATTTTAAGTGTATCTTGAATTTCTTGGAGTGGAATATGAAATAACAAATCCCCTACTTATCTATGTTCTAGCTATTACTACTGTATCTGCACGTCTAACCACTTATATGGAACACTTGTGATATCAATTTCAATATGAATCTATTCAAAAACCATTGAAATATAATAAATATTCAATGAACTATTTGTAATAAATGCATGTTTTTTGTGATTTATAAGACCTGAGGGATTTTAGATAGGATTGTGATATGTAGTGAAATCTTCTACTTTACCTGCACATTTTCAATATGCATGTTTTACAATACAATCTTTATTGTGAGTCAGGTTACAACAAAATTACAAATACACATGTAAACATTAGCTATGTTATATGACCAAGCTGTTGTCCGAATTATAAGTTATAATATAATACCCTTTGATTAATGTGATTTAAAGTCTATTATTTTCAGTATATCAATTGATTGCATCTGTAGTAAAATCTATTCTTACAATCCCATTGTATTGCTCAGATTTCTATCAACCCAGGGACCTTTTCACCAACATCGTAAGACTGAAACTCAGACTTAGACTAAAAATTGACAACATTCATAATCACTGCCATTTCTTTGCAATAATATTAAACCATATAAAATTTTATCTGATCATTTGTTGTAACCCACTGAACATTTATACTAATTTACTAGTATATCAAAATCAGTACCTTGATAACCATATGAGAGGGAGTAGAAGATTTGGCAATATATCAAAGTCTTATATTCTGTGCTTTAGACTTTCATTGTTGGGATGCTTGCATTCTTCTTTATATTTACTATGTCTCTGATGAGCTAATCAGAAAATGATCATTTTCTTTATCATATTTCCACAATTTCTATGTTTCTAGGAAACAAATGTCCTGATAAGACATCCACTGCTACACAATGTCCACTGGGTACTTTAGAATATATATTTCTATGTTTCTAGGATACAAATGTCCTGATAAGACATCCACTGCTACACAATGTCCACTGGGTACTTTAGAATATATATTTCTATGTTTCTAGGATACAAATGTCCTGATAAGACATCCACTGCTACACAATGTCCACTGGGTACTTTAGAATATATATTTCTATGTTTCTAGGAAACAAATGTCCTGATAAGACATCCACTGCTACACAATGTCCACTGGGTACTTTAGAATATATATTTCTATGTTTCTAGGATACAAGTGTCCTGATAAGACATCCACTGCTACACAATGTCCACTGGGTACTTTAGAATATATATTTCTATGTTTCTAGGATACAAGTGTCCTGATAAGACATCCACTGCTACACAATGTCCACTGGGTACTTTAGAATATATATTTCTATGTTTCTAGGAAACAAATGTCCTGATAAGACATCCACTGCTACACAATGTCCACTGGGTACTTTAGAATATATATTTCTATGTTTCTAGGATACAAATGTCCTGATAAGACATCCACTGCTACACAATGTCCACTGGGTACTTTAGAATATATATTTCTATGTTTCTAGGATACAAGTGTCCTGATAAGACATCCACTGCTACACAATGTCCACTGGGTACTTTAGAATATATATTTCTATGTTTCTAGGATACAAGTGTCCTGATAAGACATCCACTGCTACACAATGTCCACTGGGCACATACCAGGATGAATATGGAATGGAGACATGTAAAGATGTAAGACTAGTTTGATATTAATGCATTAATCATATGGTGATTCTTTATAAAGTATGAACCCCCGTTCAAATCTCTGACGGGGCACTTGGTCACATCTGTGATGTACTAGTCTGCACACCATATCGTTGGCTTAGAATGAGAAAGTCGTAACTGCTACTTAAGACCTTATAAGTCTTAAACATATTTGAAATCTGCATCATTATTAGAAGGCGCTTCTTATGAGCCCATTTTCACGAAAATCGGAACTTGTCAAGTTTACCAAAATGAAGTTGCAAAAGCTTGTTTTTTCATAAGTAAAGACTAAACTTCAGGCAGTTTTTTCTTGTTTTCTCAAAATATTGATTTTGTACTTTCGACCTTCTCATTCTTAGCCAACGATATAATGGCTATGGATATTGAACTATGACTGTAGAAGAGTTTTGCTTGGTTTGAATACTTTGAATATGTTTCACAGTGTAGTGCTTTTTTCTATTTTACAACATTAATTTTCTGGTGCATGCACATGTGTAGAACTTATTGTTTCCTTGTGGACGGGTATGTTTGTACTGGTTGAGATACAGTAGCAGGAAATCTGATTGGATGACATGGCTGAATAACTGAAAAACTGTTAAGAAACGGCTGTATACCTGAACAAACAAAACAGCATGTTTTCTGTGAAGCAAGGGAGATAATAGGTGGATACTTACATTTACTATAGACTGAATACTTGCACCATGGGTATGAAAGCAATACTTTTTTTATCAAACTTAAAAATAGGCTTCATATGATATTGTTCTGAACTCACTCAGGTAGTCATGAAGATTTAAATAGAAACTTAAAACATTTTGACTTGAGTTGAGAAAATCTTATGTTTTCAACTAAGATTATTTGTGAATAAAACCATTGATCTTTTTCTAACACTTTGTAAACTTTAAATATACTGACATTGATATAGTGTTTAGTTCATTGATGTGAAAAGAACATGAAATTAAGTTCAAATGACTGACTTAATATACTACTCAATACTTCTTTGAAATGTACAGAAATTTTGAACATTTTATTTTGATGATACACAATCATGTATGTATTTCAGTGTGCCTCTGGTTACTATGCCGACTCGCTGGGTTCAAGCTCCTGTACTATATGTCCAGCTGGTTCCCAGTGTGCAGATCCAACAATTGCACCAACAGCTTGTTCCTCTGGAGATGTGAGTAACCTCATTTATTCATCAGGGGTGTCATTATGTACAGTAAAATCATTTAATTTCAACGGGACAAAATGTTGTGGTTTTTGTGGGGGACATACTTTCATATCTTATCAATTAAATCGTTCAATAGAAATTATTAATATTCATGGGGATTCAATTTCGTGGTTGAGATCATCCATGAAATTCATGAAATTTAATCCCATTTGAATATTCATGATTTTACTGTATTTCAGATAAATGAAATTGAAGTCCTCTTTTTTGGCAAAAATTGTCAGTCAGGATTTTAATTTGGTTCTAGTGACACCCAGAGATTCATCAATTGTTATCTAATATTCATATATTTTAATATTCAAGTCAGATTTTAATTTATCTTCTGGTATTTTATTATATTTTATCATTTAAAGCATTTAGGGAAGTTTGTAGTACATTGTACAAAAATATCTCTAAAGATAAGGCCACAACAAATTGATCATGCGTTCGTCGGGAGCGCCCGCTCCTGATTTTTCCAAAATGAAAAATAAATATTTAAATTTAAATTATTGCTCCCGCACCTGGGAAAACCACGCGCATGTGATTTTTTTCCTAAGTGTTAACTTACCGTCTCACGTAATTAGCCTTTATAAGAACCCCTCTTCCGGACTTAATTATGTCACTGATAGCCATCAATAAACAGATCCACATTCTCATGAATCAGTGTATAGTCAAGTCCCTAGTATTACGGAGGAAAAACACGCTGGTTAAACGAGGATTGACCAGTTTATTGCCCCATTCACACCTATGGATACATGTCATACTGTATACCTACTCAGCTGGAGACATAATTAGCAGACAAACTTTTGTTTTTCTTGATTGTCAATTTGTGAACAGTGTGGCGTGTAATTTTTACAAGCGTGAGAAACACTCTGTTTAACGTTTGCAACAATACGTAACAGCCTCTGTTGCTTTAGATCTTTAATAATTGAAAGTCAATTATGTTTAAACTTTTGATACCTATTTGTTTGCAACGTCAATTACTGATGACAGGACTAGCACGTGTGTGCTTGAGTGGTCCAAGATGGCATGAAAACGAAAACAAGAAAATAATGGGGGGGGGGGAAGGGGGCAGACAACTAATTGAAAAACTTTATTCAACAAAAAAATCACACTTCAGAATCATTCACAAAATCTAAGAAATATGTAGGAGAAGTCTGACCATAACCTTGAAGGTTATGCAACACAACACAACACAAAAGAAATACCTCACACAAGAGAGAAGATTTCTGTGATTAATGACTCCCTAGAGTAAATGCCAGCATTTTATAGCTGTTGTAACTGATATTTAAAAGGTTAACCCAGGTCAGCAAGGTCAGTCTTCAAGTACATACACAGATAATATACTAAAATGCCACCTTTGAACTTGTTAAATACTAATTGACCCATGACATAAATTAATAAACACACAGTCACTGTATAGATTTGTTCTGTTTTGCCCCTCCAAATAATGAGGGGGGGGGGGGGTAGATTTAAATGAAATTTGCTACACATATTGTCTTACAACTACACCAAATTTAGTAAGAAAACAAGAGGAGCCATCTTAATGATCTACAATTTCAACAAATATAGCAGTGAGGTATAAACAGAAAGGCACCAAACAGAAAAGCTGTTGATCTGGGCTGGTATTCATCAAGCCATAGCTATAGATAGATAGGTAGTAAATAATTAAGCATTCTAATGGAAAACTTGCTCAAATAAATTATAACTAAATATAAACACCATCATAATCAGTCACACAAAATTCACTTTTATTTAGGAAAAAAAACCACAGGAGAAGCAATCTTGAAGGTCTACAAATCCAAAATTTTCTAGGGGGAGGTCCCCCAAACCCCCCTGGCGGGAGGGGGCCACCCCCTCCCGCAACCTCCCCGCGACCTTTTTGGGCCCAGCACCCTGCCCTTCTTCAATCCTAGCTGGAGCTCTGACCTTGCATAGCATTATGCATCGGTGCGCTACTAACAGTGCTAAATAAACAGCCGTCTGAGCATGATGTGTCACTACAAGAACAAACTGTACATGGTGATCATTGAGACTGACTAGCTTGATGCTTAGTTGATTTGAATCTTTAACCACTTGTCACTCAGTGCATTTGTGTTCATTATCATTTATATGTATGTGACAATGTCTGCCCACAATTACCTTGAATACCTGTATTCTGGTAAAATAATTTGATAAATCCTACACAACATAACAAGAAATATATAACAATCATTTATTTGGCCTCATTTCTTATTAAAGCTATTGTAATAATTTCAATATTGACACAATTTCCTAAAAATGGGTGCATCAGAAATGAATAGGGCACTTTTGCTCCTTCACGCGCTTTCAAAAATGGCATTTTCAAAAATAAATTTATAAAAAATTATTTCGCTCCTTCGCTCGCTCTCAATTACGGGTTTTTCAAAAATAAATATTTAAATTTATATTTCGCTCGCTCGCCCCTAATTTTTCCCAAAAAAATCCGTAGAACCAAAATTAATTTGGTGTGGCCTAAAGGCACTTAATATTACTGGTATGTTCCAGTTGTTTGAATATTAATAGAACAATATTACCTATTTACTACCATGATGATTAAATGTTTGCCATATATCACTTGTATTATTTTAACTGGTATATTTTCCTTTGGTAATTTAAGCTGACACGGAATGTAAGGGGGGGACGCAAATGAATATATACACATATATTTATATTACATATTTACCATATATGTATTCATATATACCATATTCACTGATGAGTTATTATAATCTGAATATAACAAATATTATATTTGAATATTTATTCTTGCAAGATCAGAAACTTTTTATATAAAATACGGAAAACATTGTACTCCATTGATTAGTTTAAATTGTCTGACCTTCTACCTTGAAATGTCGTGTTTTTTCAAGATTTATATAACACAAGAAATGACGGGAAACACAATATTTCTTCACCGTGATACTTGCATAAATAACAGTGATATACTCACCAAAGTGCACAGCTTTTTGTCTCAATTGGCCCAAAACTATTACCACTACTATTGGCTCTTGTAGTCTCAAACTTGCTTTTAAATTATATCAATTTTTTTTCTGTGATGTCAAAGGAATTTGAAATATTTTACCTTCTTTTTTTATATGTAATATAGTCACTTACGTGGTAGTTTCATCTCAAAGTTTTTTGTAATCTTAAAAATTTGTTGATTTAATTATGTTAAATCAACTCAAAGCTTGATCCTGTCTGGCCGTTATCAAATTTGTTTACACCATACAGATATAAAATTTGAATTTAGATTTAATATTTAGGTAATAATGCTACATGTATGTATTAATAAATGATTAAGCATGTTGATAATGCTGATATAAGTCTGATCATTATCTAATCTTAAGACTTGTGAAGTCTGGCCTATTTTTTTTAAAATGCTTATGAATAAAAAGGAAATCACTGATTTGTATACATATATGTTGTTATAATTTTTCAGTATTCATCACAAGGTAGTACAGCGTGCACATCGTGTCCAGCAGGACATACATGCGCCGGCAGTACGGCAACACCATGTTCAGTGAGTAACCTTCCTTCTCTTTCAAAATAATCTATTTTCTGAATCACAGACAAAATTGACATGAAATTTAATTTTATCTTAAAAATTCTGAAGACTATGAATATTACAGCCAAAACTGATGCATCCTCACAAACTAACATATTTCCTCCATATATCTGAAAAGAAATGGCCGAAACCACGTTAATTCAAGGAGAAAAGAATGCAAGTCAATCAAGACTATAAAATCTAACAAAGACTTTTTTTAAAAATTATTATTGGGTAACCCATAGAAAATCTCTGATATAACAGAAAATATTTGTATTGTATGTTTGTTAAAAACGATAACTTGCATGATGGCCACATGGGAGATTTGGAAAACAAATGTGTTAACCTCGTTAAATAATGTCTTTACTTTACTTCATAATACACACTACCTATTTATTATTTGTATGTATTTCAGTAATTGATAGAAAACCTAATATTTGTAATACTCTGTATTTCAGGCCGGGACGTATGTAGACAGTAACGTATGTACTGCGTGTCCTGCTGGTTACTCATGTGCCGACCCTGTTATAGGTAGCGTACAGTGTGGGGATGGTCAATATCAGGTGGATACAGGACAAACATCTTGTGATAACTGTCCTGCTGGTCAGGAATGTACGACTAAAACTGGTGCTGCCTCAAACTGTGCAGCAGGCTACTACAGTCCCCTCGGGGAGGATGCCTGCTTGGTACAACTCTTTTTATAACGTTATTCATTTAAATAAAACAGAAACTTTAGAACACATGTATGTGTATCGTATTTTGGGGATGTATATATGCTTCATTAGATAAACTTACAAATTAAAATAGCAGCTATACAAAAAAGATCCTGATACTATATTTTTTAAATCAGTGTTGATGTTTACATATAACCCCATTAATAGTATGGTGTGATGTAGTCACATAATTTATATTGTTACTAATTATTGAGCAACCGTTGAGCTTGTTGCAAAGTTGGGTCTAATGCTTTCATTCCTTACATTACTATACAATGATGTCATACAGTAAAGTCATATTCAACTTTTGGTTTAAACTTGTCAAGTAATATGTTGTTGCATTGGTCGAGTCTTATGATGTTATACTGGGTTCAAATCTGACTGAAGGTGAAAACTAATGAAGACATGGATTATGGTTATATTTGTTCTTTGAACTGAATGCATGATGTTTTCTCTAGATGTGTCCTGATGGGTACTACAGTTCAGTTGTTGCTTCATCGTGTAGTTTATGTCCAGCTGGTCAAGAATGTTTTGATGGAACTAACTACATCACACCGTCAGATTGTTCTGCTGGGTACTATAGTCTGCTTGGAGAATCTACTTGTACTGCATGTACTGCAGGTAATCGATTAAAGTGATGTTACGGTTGAAAATGACCATGCATCATTGTTTTGTAAAACACAATAACCAAGGATTTCTTATCACTGAAAAAGTATTATTCTTCCAGTTATAACCAAGTAAAACAGTCGTATATTACAGTTGTATTCCTACTGAACGAAGTTGCATTACAATAAAATCTTTTTTGACCCACTGTGTCATAAATTGATTTAATGTTTAATTTTTTTTTAATTTTAATTTTTCTATGATATTGTCTGGTATACCGTTAGGAATACAATTGTACAATAGTAATTGTTAATTTTCTAAACATTAGTCTTGTTTCTACGAATTTTTCTCGACTGTAATTTTTTTTATCAAGTATAACAGTATTATAACTTTAATATATTTTCCTCATTTGCTGTAAAATCATCAATTTTTGTGGATTTCGTGCCATGGTTCACCTTCAAGTTACCACAAAATCAAATCCCATTAAATGATAATTTTGACCCTTGTATTTATTACGAATACCAGAAATGCAAAATTCACAAATTAACGATCCATCGAAATTGTCTTTTTTTACAAAAAAACTCGTAGAATTTTGTCCCATCTAATTAAAAATGATTTTACAGTAGTAAGAGAAACATTCTGTTATTTGTGCTGGACTTCAGGGCTGGTATTTATAAAGCATCTTAAGTGAAAACTTAAATATTTTTACTCAAGTTGAAATATTGAGCTGTCCATATTTCACAAGAAATGAAAAATAGCCCATGTTTTCTATATGATTACTGTTGCACTTTACCTAATGCTTCTAAACAATGTAAATAATTGTTAATATTGGTTTTGGTGCTTAGCTGATACGCTGAAGGAAAATTTGGAATTTTCTAAGTTTTCACTTCAGATGCTTTATTCATACTGGCCCTGCTTAGATGGCTGTCTGGATAGAAAGTTTTCACAAAGATGTCTATGTGTTTCCACTATTGGTTGAATTTCAATGAAACTTTTCCTGAACACGTGGTACCAAAGCCTAGCTGTGCATATTTCAATAAAGTGGTCAAATTATAGCTGGTTCAATTCAATTTCATAGCAATGATTTTACCGGTTTCCAAATATTGAAATTATTCTGTACCTACTATATACATGGTTGTTGGGACTCGACTCTCACAAACTAACTATAGATTAGATAAAACCAGGTACATGTTGCAAACACTATGAACCAACTCAGCTTTAACAAAGGGGTGAGAGCTAATATAGGATTAGCCTGTTGCCCAATCCAATTACTTTGGAAAATAAATATACATCAAATGAACATGGTATTTTAACTTTACACATTCAGGATCAACGAGTACAACTGGTTCCTCCTCCTGCTCCCAATGTTCGGCTGGTTTCCAGTGTAATGATGCTACAAATCCTGTGGCCTGTACCAGTGGATACTACAGTACGCAAGGAACAGTAAGTTATTCTATTTCAATAAAAAAAATAATAAAATACAAAAAGCAGTCTTTCTGATTTCTGTGCTCGGCTGGTTGGGTTGAGTGCCACCTTCCCTGTCAGATTTTTTTATACCTTTTTTTAGTATGCCTGTCATCTAATATGGTGATCAAGGTTCAAATCACCATGGAGGCACTCATATGTATGCCTTCCATATTTCAGCAGAAAGTTGACTGGCAAATGAAGGCTATGCTCGGCAGTTAGAGATATTTTATATTGTTATTATTACGTGTGTTTGTATTGTATTGTAGACAACATCATGTACAGCTTGTCCAGCAGGATATTACTGTGCGTCAACATCAGCCGCCCCAGTCATCTGTTCATCGGGTACTTACTCTACAGGATTAGCTACATCATGTACCAGCTGTCCCACAGGACAATCGTGTATAGATCCATCACTCTCACCTTCTAACTGTGACTCCGGCTACATCAGCCCTCTGGTAGGTTACACTGTTTATTTTCTACTTTTTTGTTTGCGTTTTACCAAGACAATTGTTATGTGTGCCTCCATTACTTGGAGATAAACTTCAAGCCTTGCTTGCCACCTAATCGAGCGACCTGGGTTCAAATTCTGGTAGAGGCACTAATATGTATGCCATATTTCAGCAGAATGCTGACTGATAAATAAAGGCTATGCTCAGCATATAAGTGCGTTCTTTCCTTGCCAGTTTGACCAATGAATTTTGACTAAGTAGATAGACACAAGTTGTGTAAGATATGGAATGGGATTGTGTCACCCAAGCCCTGGCACATGGTACTTGAACTGAGATTATGGCTGCCTTGTTGTATTTACTAGTTCTACGTTCTTTTTCTCATGCAAGTTTATTAAATCGATGACATCGTGTGCCTGTGGTCTGCCTTAGCTTATGTAGTAAAACTTGCTAGTAGAGATAGCTTATAGCAAACATTTAGATTGGGAGAAATTATAATCTAAAATGACTCTCAATGATATTTTTATGCTCAGCCATCTACTAATGCGGAGTCATATAATGATTCACCTGCCCGTTTGTCACTTTGTTAGAAAAGTTGATTGACTTATCTAGTAAGTATGGACATGGCTACCACTAGTGTATTAGCATTTACTGAATGCATTCTTATTGAGTATTGTCTCAGCTCATATATGTAGCTAAACTTCCTTTAAAACATATAACAAACACTTGATCATAAGGAACTGTATTAACTTTATTTGTTTACAGGGTGAAGCAACATGTACAGCTTGCGCAGCAGGTTATGAATGTACAAGTGACCCCGATGTTCCTGCAGCATGTAGCAGTGGCGAATACAGTTTAGCTGGAGAACTAACATGTACGATATGTCCAGCAGGGTCTAAGTGTCTGTACACTAAAGCCAGTCCAGTGGCATGTTCCTCAGGTCAACATACCAATGGCAATACAGGAGCAACTTCATGTGATGACTGCCCAGCCGGCTCAGAATGTTCCGATCCAACGTACGAAATTTTATCATTTTATATTATTCAATGTAAGGTTCTTTTACCATTTTCCATGTAAACATGCACCTTTTATGTTTACGATCTCCTGAGCTGTCCTCTATCGGGGTTCATAGAGGCCTTGAAAAGTCCTTGAATTTGGTTTCAATCATGAAAGTATTTGAATTTAGTGCTACCTTAAAAAAATGACAAAATGGTACTTGAATTTCACCAGAAACACTTGAAATTTGATAAACAGCCTTGAATATATGTATGTATGTTGTCAAGATGACGCATTATGAGGGTAATTTTTTTTTTAAAAACGCTTGTTTTATCATAAATTTAAAGTGCCTTATCTGTAATTAGGCACAAATGTTATTATTGTAAAGGTTCTGTTACACAGTGTTTCAAGTATTAAATAAACAAGAGGGTCCAAAGGGCCCTGGGTCGCTCACCTGTTTGGCCTAGTGACCTAGATTTTGGCCCAAATGACACAGTATCTAACTTGACCTAGATTTTATAGAGATAAACATTGTGACCAAGTTTCATAAAGATAGAGTCAAAATTGTGACCTCTAGTGTGTTCACAAGATTTTTCAATGATTTGGCCTCGTGACCTAGTTTTTGACCCCAGATGACCCAATATCAAACTTGACCTAAATTTTATAATGATGATCATTGTGATCAAGTTTCATAAAGATAAGGTCAAAATTGTAACCTCTAGTGTGTTCACAAGCTTTTTCAATGATTTGGCCTCGTGACCTAGTTTTTGACTCCGGATGACCCAATATCGAACTTGACCAAAATTTTATAGTGATGATTAGTATGATCAAGTTTCATAAAGATTAGGCTCAAATTGTGACCTCTAGTGTGTTCACAAGCTTTTTCAATGATTTGGCCTTCAAAGGCTTGTGACCTAGTTTTTGACCCCGGATGACCCAATATCGAACTTGACGTAGATTTTATAGAGATGATCATTGTGATCAATTTTCATAAAGATTAGTCTCAAATTGTGACCTCTAGTGTGTTCACAAGCTTTTTCAATGATTTGGCCTTGTGACCTAGTTTTTGACCCCAGATGACCCAATATCGAACTTGACCTAGATTTTATAGAGATGATCATTGTGATCAATTTTCATAAAGATTAGTCACAAATTGTGACCTCTAATGTGTTCTCAAGGTTTTCCTTTGATTTGACCTAGTGACCTAGTTTTTGACCCCAGATGACCCAATATCGAACTTGACCTAGATTTTACAGAGATGATCATTGTGATCAAGTTTCATAAAGATTAGGCTCAAATTGTGACCTCTAATGTGTTCACAAGGTTTTCCTTTGATTTGACCTAGTGACCTAGTTTTTGACCCCAGATGACCCAATATCGAACTTGACCTAGATTTTACAGAGATGATCATTGTGATCAAGTTTCATAAAGATTAGGCTCAAATTGTGACCTCTAATGTGTTCACAAGGTTTTCCTTTGATTTGACCTAGTGACCTAGTTTTTGACCCCAGATGACCCAATATCGAACTTGACCTAGATTTTATGGAGATGATCATTGTGATCAAGTTTCATAATGATCAGGCTAAATTTGTGACCTCTAGTGTGTTCACAAGCAATTGTGAACGGACGACGGACGGACGACGGACGGACGAAGAGCGATCACAAAAGCTCACCTTGTCACTTTGTGACAGGTGAGCTAAAAATGCCGAGCTTAGCCTTTATTTGCCGGTCAGATTTCTGTTGAACATGGCTGGCATATGTGTGCCTCCATCAAGATTTGAACCCAGGTCGCCGGATTAGGCGCAAGCGTGCGAACCAATGAGCTACGGAGGCAAATAATAAAAATGCTAGCCTCGATTTGATAACAGCGGGAAAATTATACTGGTTCCACGTTATCTTTGGTACCCTGCTCCAATAGATAAAAATAGAATCGGCATACCCTTCCGTTTAAAACGAAAGTAGCCGACTTTACCTAAAATTAAAAAAAAATATTTTGGAAACAATATTTTCCTTAATTTAACGTTACAAATACATTTTTTACCCCAGATGACACAAAATCGAACTTGACCTAGATTTTGTTGACATGATCATAGTGACAAAGTTTCAAGAAAATTAAGTAGAAATCGTAACTACACAAGTTTGTTCTATAATTTGACCTATAATTTCAACTAAATATTTTTGGAAAAATATTTTCTTCATATAACTGTACAAATACATGCTATAAAAACTAAACAATACCTAAACACTTAAAAAAAATAAAAATAAAAAATAAAAATTTTGGTTCCAGTGGGGTTTGAACCCACGACCCTCAGGAAAATGTCAATTGACATTGTGAGTTTTAGAATTGACAGTGTCACCTTGTTTTTTTATCCTAGATGACCGAAAATCACACTATACATAGATTTTGTTGACATGATCATTGTGACCAAATTTCTTAAAGCTTAATAAAATATTATGACCTCCAGTGACTATACAAGGTTTTTCTATTACTTGACCTAGTAGCCTAGTTTTTGACCTCAGATGACCCAATATCGAACTTGACCTAGATTTTGTTAAGATGATCATTGTGACCAAGTTTCATAAAGATTAGGCCAAAATTGTGACCGCTAGAGAGGACACAACCCAATTGTTGACGGACGGACAGACGGACGGACAGACGGACGAAGAGTGATCACAAAAGCTCACTCTGTCACTTTGTGACAGGTGAGCTAAAAAACTGGTGCATGAAATTCTTGTTTGTACCAACTGAGATAATCATGTTCATACAATATCAAGTGGACTGTTTGTTGGAAACAATGCCTTGAAAATATAAATTCTGCCTTGAAAAGTCCTTGAAATATCCTTGAAATTTGTTGTGAGATATCTGAATGGACATGTCTGATGAAGAGCTGTCCTCTGTAGTAGGGTATCATCTGTAGAGCACCAATCTCTATAATATGATGTGATAGAAAACCCTTCAAAATTTTCCTAAGCCTATATTTTAATACTAGGAATCTAACCCTTGTACCAATAACCTATAACAATGGCCAATATTGCAGCTCCTAAAAATGTTGCTCTACAGAGTTTGTACCACATAACCTGTTTGTGCTATTAATATATCCCTTAAGTACAAGTAAAATTATGGACTCCCTCTAACCCTAAGTAAAATATCTGTTCTCTGCCACTAAACTTGTCTATCTGGATTTTATATCTTCAAATTACAGTACTTACTCTGCATTCAACTGAGGTCATTATAGCAATATGGTTTTATCCCTGCCAAGCTAGTTAAATCCAAAATAGGAGTGATAAAGATGCACTTAAATGTTATTTAAAAGGGATTTAGAGGCATAAAAAAGGAATGTTTTACTCAAGTGGTTATAAATACGGGACAGAAGATTGCAATACGAATCAAATGTACCGGTTCAAAGTTTGGTGAGTTTGGAAAACCAGAAATAATTACAAAATAGAAGTAACTCCAGTTTAATGGGAGTACTTGGCAAGTATGGTCATTGCCATTCACTATTATTTTTTTGTTATATCTGTATTTCAGACTAGCACCTGTAGCTTGTAGTTCGGGTGAATACTCCCTGGCTAAATCTGTGGTGTGTACGTCATGCCCATCTGGATATGAATGTCCTACAATCAGTGCTTCACCGTCCCTATGTGCTACCGGAACTTATTCTATCGGTGGACAAACCTCGTGTACATCATGTAGTGCTGGTCAGTCATGTACCTCAACAGGCGCAGTCACCTCATGTAGATTAGGTATGCATTTTTCAATATCAAACTTATATACAAGTTAAAAAGTTTCATAGGCAAATTTTTATATAATTATGTTTTGGAAATATTGAAAGTGCTCCGAGAGTTATAACTTGACAATGCCATTAATTGGCAGTTAGTATGTAGATAATGCTGTGTTATCAGGTTTATAGGAACTATTTGTACTACAAAATTATGTCAATGAAATATAGTAGTAATTAATCATACCATAATCTCTTGAAAAATACCTTTAAATTGGTTGAAATATTCAGACAAAGTGTTGTTTATCAAGATGTACAATTTGATATTATTTAAGGTGGACCATTCTGGAATAATTTTTTACAACTTTAATAGTTTTTAAGTGATTTTTTTATCACCTGGTGAAATAAAAGTTGATCCTGCATCAAAATGATGAAAATTCTCTATGTATTCCTAATAGGCAGGTGTTACATAGTGATTGCCTGTATGCATTCGATCGGTTTAAAATATTTTGATATTTTTTCCTGTTGAACTGAATGGTCTGGTCGTCTGAGCAACACTCAGAGTGAAGTAATTGTGCCCTCACATATTTATAAACATTGGTGCTGTCCATCAGTCCATACGTAACACAAATCTTTTGTGTTTACTCCTCACTAACCTTTTGATGAACTTTTTTCAAACTTTCACCGATTAACAAGTTTGATGTGTAGTTAAACGCGTATACGAAGGAATTTTTCCTGTCAGTTTTTACCTGAGTTATGTCCCTTTGTTACTTATATAACCCAATAGAAAGGGGGGCACCCATGTCATTGGTGATATTTCTTGTTATAAATCTCATTTATTCTATTATTATTACAGGAAATTACGCAGCTGCTGGTAGCGGTACATGTACAATTTGTCCGGCAGGTAAATATTGTGCCGATCCTACCAATGCTACACCGGTAGATTGCGACAGCGGTCAGTACTCCTATATGGGTGCTACACTCTGTACAGACTGTCCGAACGGTTGGGAATGTCCGGACAAAGATGGTACATCAAATGCCCCATGTATGGCTGGATATTATGCTACTGGTAAAGAGACGGCATGTACTATGTGCTCAGCGGGAGATGCCTGTCCTGATGTGAACCATGCTACGATAATTACATGTATACCTGGTGAATATGCTCTGGCTGGTAGTACAACATGCATCGTGTGTCCTCCGGGATACGAATGTCCTGACCCCACACAGGACACGGAAACTGAATGTCTTGAGGGATTCTACAGTGAAGGCGGTCGAGATGCATGTGTGGAGTGTCCTGCTGGCTATTCTTGCCCAACTATTTATGATGACTATCTGGAACAATGTTGGCGAGGGTTTTATTCCGAATCCGGCGCTAAATACTGCACAGAATGTGAAGCAGGTTTTGAATGTCCTAACAATAATGCTACAGGAACGCCATGCGCTGCTGGGTACTACAGTTTAGGAGGGTTGATTGCATGTAAGGAATGCCCTGCAGGTTATTCGTGTGCTAATGCAGACGTAGATCCTGTAATATGTCCGGTAGGTGAATGGAGTAATGCTGGACTCACAGCTTGCACCCCTTGTATCGCTGGTTATGCTTGCTCTGAAGGTGCTATTCAAGAAGATCCGCCGGCAGATATCTGTCCAAGAGGATACTATTGTACTGACGGAATGATCGCCACACCATGCCCGGCGGGAAAATACGGCGCCGCTACGGGTTACATTGCCGAAACAGACTGTTTAGACTGTATACAAGGCTTCTATTGTCCAGAAGGAACGGCTTTTGTAGGTCAACCTCCCAATGATTTGCTATGCCAGAGAGGTCACTATTGTCCAACTGGCACTGACACATATAAGTCCAATCCATGTGGTGCTGGTACCTACAATGATCAATTAGGGTCAACTAGCTCGGCTGCTTGTGTGATATGTCCCGCTGGTAAATACTGCCCCTCAGGAACAGAGAACCCTAACTATGACGCTTACAAATGTCCAAAGGGATCCTATTGTGAATCAGGGTCTGGCATGCCGACACCTTGTCCAACCGGCAAGTATACCGAAAGTGAAAATTCTGAATCTGAGGCTGACTGTAAGTCTTGTCCTACTGGTCACTATTGCCCAGAAGGTACAGCCTCACCACTGGCTTGTCCAGCCGGTACCTACAACCCGGATCAAGAAAAAGGAAACCTTACCGACTGTGCTGATTGTTTAGCTGGATTTGCTTGTACCAAGACCGGTCTATCGGAGGCTGATTCACCATGCTCGCCTGGCTACTACTGTCCCGGTGCTAACTACGCATACAACCAAGCTGAATATGCTTGCCCAGCCGGCACCTTTACTGACTTCACCAATCTAACTCATGTTGAACAATGTCAAAGCTGTCCGCAGAAGTTTGCCTGTACTGGAGGTACCGGCGGTCAACAGAAAGCACCAGAAGCTTGTGGTCAAGGTCACTATTGTCCAACAGGTACAGGATCTGCCACACAGTTCCCATGTCCAGCTGGAACATATGCCAATCTTACCAACTTGTATCAAGTAGAACAATGTGTTAACTGTCCACGAGGATATTACTGTCTAGAAGGTTCTTCAGCTCCGACAGCTTTATGCCATGCTGGCCACTACTGTCCTGATAGTAAGTAACATTTCCTAATATACTCTTTTACAAAGTGAATATCACTGCAGTGTGTTGATGCGAAGGTCATATTACCTTGAGTTGTTTGTGTAATACCATATTCTGTGAGACTGTCAGGTAGATTGATATGGAGAACAACACACACAAGATTAAAATGCCTTTTTTTACTCAAAATATGGATTTTATGCCTGTTTTTTATACCAGATACATGTAATACATTCTCGTTCCACCAGCATATTTTTTTTCACAGGTGTTTTCCAAACATCCCTCGTCATTTGTCCAATCAAAATGGACGTTACATGCAGAATATAAATCGACAGTGTTTGAATTTATTTCCGACTATTAAATCGACGTATGAAAAAAGATATTGTGATATTTTTGCATCGATGATCAGAAGAAGATTTTACTATCATTGCACAACATAACGGGTTATTTGTATTGAAACTAGGGATGGTTCGTCATGCAAAAAAACAGAACATACCTTTAACGTTAGCACGGACCATACGACTCACCATTTTTTAAATTTTATTTTTCTTTTATTTTATTTTTTTTATCACCGGTAGATCTACATTTTCCATTTGATAACCAATATCAGGTTATTCTTCATACTTTTTATATGCCGAATTCGATTCAATAGGTCTCAACAAACATCTCAGTATTTAATTTCAATCACTGTTTGATAATTAAATAATCCTTGTTCACAATTATGTGTGTTTATAAAAATATTCCCGCGGCTGTTGTAACGCGATTTCTGATTGGACGATAGCAGGAATCACGCTAGTGACGAAATACAAGCTATTTTTTTTAGATTTTTGCACGATATACCGCTTTGTGTATTAGAGTATAGTCTAGAGACTTGACTATAAACTGATTCATGAGAATGATGTCATATAAATGTAGGAAATTCAAACACAATATGTATAATAATTATTTTTAAAATTCTATTATGACTAACATTTCGGCATTTGCCCTTCTTCAGAGGATGTGATTTTTTTTTCTTCAGATACACGATATGGTACAGAGTTTCCATGTCATGCTGGTTCCTACAGTGGTGAGACAGGTAACACAGCATGGGAGCAGTGTACTGACTGTACTACTGGACATTATTGTCCTCAAGGTTCTGTCGCTCCAACAGTTTGTCCAACGTATGTATACTTCAATTTGCTACCTTTTCTCTTTTTTGTCTTTAATTTTTTGCCAAGCATAGCCTTTATTTGCCAATCAGCTTAATTGTGCTGAAATATGGCAGGCATATATATGTGCCTCCACCCGGATTTGGACCCGGCTCACCAGATTAGACAGCAAGCACTCTAACCACTTAGCTACGGAAACACATTCTATTAAGCTCTCTGTTTCAATAAAGGTTCTGTCGCTCTAACAGTCTCTCCGACATACATGTATGTATAGTACCTTCCTATATTACTTTCTTTTTCGTTGACTAAATCATATCTGTTTTCCTGCTAATTAGAATTTCAATATAAAATAACAGTAATCGATATTCTGATAATGCGGGTGGAGATACATAATATCTCAGCAGAAAGCTGACTGGAATATAATTAAGGCTTAGATGATGAGGATGCCTGGCATTTAAATATATTTCAAAATCTAAGTTTCACTGGCAGGCTATATTATCAATATGTTGAATGTGTTACTGTTTTCCTACTTATATATGTTGAGGAGATATGAATAAAATATTGTTGTCGCTTCTAGGCATTATAGCTTCAGTATATTTTATTTTACTTTGTTTGTTATTTTCAGTGGAACATTTCGAGCAGACACTAAAGGAGAGAGTCTGGATTTCTGTGACTTCTGTACTGCTGGGTATTACTGTCCTTCCACTGCAATGACAGATCCAATAGTCTGTGATAAGGGTAACTTCTCTGATACTGGAGCGACCGAGTGTACAACATGTGATCCTGGTCGATATTGTAACCAGAACGCCACATCAATGAGCTACATGGATTCTGACCTGATTTGTCCAGCTGGTACCGAATGTCCAGGTGGAATGACATACATGCCTGATCTAGAAAGTGACCCCTGTCGTCAAGGTTACTACTGTCCTCGTGGTGACGTGAATCCATGGCCGGTTCCATGTCCGATCGGTACTTTCAATGATAAGAACGGACTTCAACAGGTATCAGATTGTGAGAGCTGTACAGCAGGTTATTATTGTGACTCCGAAGGTCTTACTGCCCCTACTGGCGAGTGTCCGGGTGGTTTTTACTGCCCACGTGGTACCGGAGACCAATATACCTTCCCATGTCCTATAGGATTTTACAGGAATGGATCAGCCAAAGAATCGTTCCAGGATTGTGCCGAGTGTATTGCTGGCTTCTTCTGCGACCAGGAAGGTTTAGCATTACCCAAGGAC
Source organism: Spisula subtruncata (assembly GCA_963678985.1). Lineage (NCBI taxonomy): Eukaryota > Metazoa > Mollusca > Bivalvia > Venerida > Mactridae > Spisula > Spisula subtruncata. The sequence continues at coordinate 28,146,416 of OY787663.1, read as the reverse complement.
TGTCCTAGAGGTATTGTGCAATTCACTTTATATTTGAATGCTATTTTAATTTACTGCTGAAATTGATTTATTGGGTAATGATTGGCAACTGGCATAATGATAATTAGTTTTGAATTACTAGCTAGATTATTGGCTACTTTCAACTTAGTATAGCCCAATGATTGTTTGATTATACCCCACATCTTTGAGGGGTATATTGCTTAATTTGATCATGTCTATTGGTCAGTCAGTAGACCAAATAGTTTCTGTTCAATAACTCAAGAAAGCTTTGCCCTAGGAATTTCAAATTTTACATGGAGTTGGTCAGCAACTGGAGGTGACCCCGTATTGACTTTGAGGTCAGTAGGTCAAAAGTCACTCTGACCTTTACCATTTTCAGCTACTTGCTGCCATATGGGCATACCTGTTTTACAAACATTTCTTGTTAACAGTTAAATGAAATATCATGTACTAAATGTAGTTAGTTTTATGCTGATTGAATTACTTGTAGGTTATTTCTGTGTGACTGGAAGTACAGCCTATGTACCATGCCCACTTGGTCACTATGGTAACAGCACCAATCTAAGACGTGATACTGATTGTACACCATGTCCCGGAGGCTACTACTGTGATGGTATTGGGTTAACAACGCCGACCGACGTCTGTGATGCAGGTATGGCATTACTCTTACAAAACTAGTCAAATATTCTAACTGTTTGACCATGTGGCAAGGGAATGCATTTTGTATTAGATTATGCCATCCAAATTAAATAAATTCTTGACTCTAGATAATGTTAAAATGTCTACACTTTCACCCTTTTGGTGTTAATTGGCAATTGTTTGTTTCTAAACAGAGTTTAATGTTTATGTAAATGTGAAATTTTGAAAGTATTGATATAAAGAAGTTGTTGCTCTGCAGCGGGCCGGTCTTCTACAGTGGGACGGTCTTCTGCAGTGGGCCAGTCTGCTACAGTGGGCCGGTCTAGAGAGTTTGTACTGAACAGGTATATAAATGCCCAAACAAATGTTTTCCATAAATTTACAATAGTGCAGTAGCATATTGAATATAATTTACAAAAAATAAATGCCACTGTAAAATCATTTAAATTCAATGGGACAACATTTGGCGGTTGTGGTAAAAATGACCGTTTTGAGGGGACATTATTGATGGAAAAATAACCCACTAGTTATATACACTCAGGGACAAAAGAAACTCAAAAGTTTTTTGTGGTGTCTAATTTTTAAGATAAGTTCCATGCATTTTTTTCTTAAGGACATTAATGCTTATCGGGGTAAAACCTTGACCCCTGTGAATTTTTGCATGCAATTATCATGGTTGTATAACCGGTGTGGCTACTTCAGTATATAACCCATTGTTTGCACGTGGCGCACGTGCGAGATCGAAAAACAGTACTTTACTATCATTTATTAGTTAATTATCGATAACACTTTTAAAAACTCACCAATTTAAAGCAGAGAAACGCAGTTAAAATACCTCCACGCTAGCCAAAAACATTTGGCTTGAAGCAATTTGAATGCATCGATTGAGATTTAGTCATGAGGTCGTCATCTGACTTCTCAAATAGCACTGTTCTACTATTGTAAAGCTACAACAACAATACAATGATATTTGGATGGTGAAAGACCGCCCTTACAAAGAGAAGCCCGTATAACAACTCCTAGACATGACAGGATTGTGTGCATGCTCAATCGCAGAAATCGATTCCTGTGAGCCAAAACCACACCTCGGATAATGAAAAGCATCCAAGGCTGGATAAATAGACAAGTTATATGAAATTTATTCCCCTGTTTTCTAAATATCGTATCTTTATTTTGATTCATATTTTTTCCATTTTTACTGAAGACGATAACGATACACATTTCTACAAGTCGTTAAATATTTAGCCTAAAACATCATCCATATATATATGAGCTGTTCTCCAGGAAAACCGGGCTAAGTGACAAAATTGTGAAAATATTGACGAATATATGGTTAGAAAGACGAGACTCTTGTGAACAGATTCTGAAAATTTGAACGAATTATTCCATACACTTACAAAATTATAGACTTTTAAAACCAACCACTACCGCCTACTTTTTGAGTGACGTCGAGAACGTCATTCTCTGCGTTTTTGACGTTATGGCAGCTGGCATTTCAAAGATACAGTATCTGATAAATTTTTGACCTAAATTTTAATATTGTGGCACATTATAGAATCATATTCTTATTTTAATAAAACGTGTCCAAGTTGTGAGTGCTTGCTTACAGAGAAAAATTGCTAGTGTTTTTAGCCACATTACCATTGTTCTCCTTGATATGAGTACTGTTTAGAAAACGATCACCATAGCAACGACAGAAGTTATTTTAATACAAGTTTAAAGAAAACTTGAAGCTAATGTATAGTACTAAACTATCCAATTACTTAAATATGAAATTAAAGGACACAAGTTTTTCTCATTTTAGACATTTTTCTAAACCTTATTGCATAATTACAATACAATGTCATTAAGCCTGGTTTTCCTGGAGAACAGCTCATATATATATATATAGTACACACAAAATGTATCTTTACCAACAGTATCAAAAAGCTGAATATATTCATATATTTTATTTGTATGTTGCCTTTGCTTCTGTCCAACAAGATAATTTATAAACATGAAACATGTGTTTCTGGGACGAACTCTGATCCCCGCACGTGCACCACAACCGAACAACGTTGATGAACTACGCCAAACCCTCATTTAAGAGTGGAATATGATCCGAAGACAACACATCCTAAACACCATAGCATTGGTGGGGCATAGAGTACCTTTGTGTTAAAGATGCATACACCAGATATTAAATGTGACCAATGTGTGAATTTCGATATTCGACACGGCTAGATTTAAAGCGGTATAAAATTGTCATCCGTATACAAAAGTCAATGAAATTTTACATTTAGTCTCATCAGTACACAATGTACGAGTGTGTGCATTTTCAAAGACTTTGAAAATTAATAAAATAAAAAACTTAACAATTATATGAATTTTTCGTTTCTTTTGTCACTGAGTGTACTACATAAATTCATAGTTATGGGGATTTAATTTTGTGGTAAAGATCATCCACGAAATTAAATCCCCCATGATTATTGATGATTGTACAGTATGTCAAATTTGACATGTTGATGTTTAAATTAATGTTGTTTGTTTCTTTCAGGATTTTACTGTCGGGAGAAAGCTTATACATCAGCCCCGCCGGATGGTTTAACGGGTGGCTTGTGTCCAGCTGGAGGATACTGTCCAGCTAACTCAGCTACCCCAACACCTTGTGTAGTAGGTTACTATAGTAACTACGCGGGTGCAAAGACACAGTACGATTGTATACCATGTGATCCGGGTTATTTCTGTGCCGGATCAAGTAGTGTTAACGCCACTCAGGAATGTTCCCCCGGATATTATTGTACCGGCGGTGCTGGCACTCCGACACAGCACGAAACCGAGGCTGGCTATTATACAGAATCTGGAGCATTTAAGCAAAATCCTTGTCCTGGTGGTACATACCAACCTGCGAGATTGTCGGAGTCATGTATCGACTGTCCACAGGGATTTTACTGTAATGGAACGGCAACAACAGCTCCAATCATCTGTCCTCAAGGTCACTACTGCCCTATAAGGAGTGAATGGCCATCTCCTTGCTTGCCAGGTACATACCAAGTAGACGAAGGAGAGTATGACGAAGCCTTGCACTGTGACTCGTGCACTGTCGGTTGGGCGTGTGAAACTGACGGTTTAGTCGGACCTAACGTTCTCTGTGACCCAGGACATTATTGTTCGAATGGATCTGACACGAGAGCACCTATTGGACAATCGTACGGAGATCTCTGTCCACCTGGTTATTACTGTCCAGAAGGAACATCAGTGTATCAACACTTCCCATGTCCAAATGGTACATACTCTAACTACACAGGTAACAGCCATGAAAACAACTGTACACTATGTGACGGCGGACTGGTTTGTAATGGCGGAGGTCTGACGGAGCCGAATGATGTATGTGACGCCGGCTGGTTCTGTACACAGGGAGCATACACAGATAAACCAGCGGATGGTGGAATCACTGGAGATGTTTGTACTGTTGGACATTATTGTCCAACAGGAACAGGTGAGCCCCTTATCTTTCTATATATTCTCAGGGCTGTCAATTTTCCTGATTGATCCAGAATTTTGGATTTACACGTCCAGAAAGAGCCATAATTACTGACCAAAATAAAAGTTATTTGAAGAAAATAATTATTTTAAGTTAGGATGAATAAAGTCTCTTTCGAAGAATAAGTAAGGAAACAATGTGTGGTTCAAAGCATCTTATTTGGCAAAAATGGTTGACCACATAGGATTTTTTGCTGGTGTTAAATTGGGCTCAGTTGACACCCCTGTGTCCTTCAAGCTCCCAGCTTACCTTTACATGTGTGATATCAGCATTTTTAACCTGATTTTCAACCAAAAAATGTGTGTGTTAGATTGGCGACTTTGGTGAGTGGGTGGGAGAGTGGCCTTTCAAATGTCCTCAATTTGGTTTCAGATAGATTTCTTGGAAAAAGGTTTGACCTATTTTGCACTGACCAGATTCTAATCCATGAAAAACTTACAAGATATATCACATTAACATTTTTCCACTTTCTGCTAACCTGTTGTGCATGTTCTTTAAATTATTTTAATTTTAAGAACTAGAAGTAACGACTTTAAGGAAGGATTTATCTTTTTTGCAGACTTTACACATTTTTGAATATGTATTTATATTTATAACTTTAATTCTGAATGTGGCTCAATTGGATATTGTCAAATGAAATCTTTATCTCTTTCACTACAGTAATTTATATCATCGATATTTTAATAATTAGGGCCCTGCAAATTTTTTGCAGGTGCCCTATAGTAATCACCCTGTCCGTCTGTCTGTTCGTCCGTCTGTCTGTCCGTACGAATGCACCGGTAGTTGTGGGGTCTGGAACAATAGGCTATTTTAAGATTCCATTCATTCCGTCACTTGTGGGGTGCAAAATGCTACTTGTGGATTGCAACCAAACAAAAGAAAGAACAAAAGAAAACCCCACAAATACCGTCTCATGAGTCCGTCCGTCCACATTTTCATGTTTTTTCTTAATAACTTGCAAACCGTAAAAGGTATCGACTTCAAACTTTAAACATAAGGTCACAGCAACAATACACTATTGTATGCCAAGTTATGTTACTCCAGCTACAATATTGTAAAAATTATGGCCTTTTGTAAAATTACAATTTTCCTCATTTTTCATCTTTTTTCTACATTACTTTAAAATCGTTACAGATATTCAAATGAAACTTGCTATACATATTGACAGTGACAATACGCACATGTGTAGCAAAGGGCAACAACTCTAGCTTTAATAAATTTTGGCTTGTGCCCCTTTTTCAACTTCAAAACTTTAACATTGGCCATAGTTCAAAAACTTTTCAAGATATTCAAATGAAACTTGCAATACTTATTGACAATGATAACGACAGGGCCCTGATCACGACAGTGATGGTTCTAGTTTGTCGGGTGTACATGCATTTTTCTTCCTTTTTTTCATTTATTGATTTTGTGTTTATATTGTTATTCGAAGGCCATGTTGTAATTATTATTATTATTATGATTATTATGGTTGCAGCGGTACCATTAGCGTGTCCTGCCGGCTCGTTTATGAACGTCACTAACAGTGCTGCCTGCTTTGATTGTCCACCTGGATTCTTCTGTTATGGAGATGCCAATGTGCACAAATGTGATCGTGGACACTATTGTCCGGGTAATACAACATATGCTGGACAAGTTAAATGTCCCCCGGGAACATACAATCCCAACAAAGGTACGTTCACATTTTCCATTGTCTACCATATTTAAGTTTAACTTGTTGCATGAGGTCAGGCTCTCAGGGAAGACTGGGCTTGTCCTACTGGTAGCTTTGTCGACCGCCTCTTAAAGTAAAATTGTTATCATTATTGCTAGTTAATAAAAGATACTCATGTGTATTATCCTCTATTGAATTTTATTATTTATATAATGCTTACAGGAATGGATACATTGGATGATTGTAGTCAATGTTTGGGAGGCTTATATTGTGAAGGACCAGGGGCCATTGATCATGATCCGAGTAAGAACGATACAGGAATTGGTATATGTGATGCAGGATACTACTGTAAATCAGGTAAATATTCACTTTATAGACAGTGACCCTACCCCGATGTTATTTTTCTCCTTATCCTTATTTTGTTCACACATCTGTATAACAGAGTCCCTGTAATTAGATAAACAATGAAATTGTCATAAATCATGGATTGGAAGTACAAAAAGTCTTTACACATTTTAGTCAAGTCATTTTCTTAATATCGCAAAGATTTTTCGAAGTTGGCATTAATTTTCATGGCATGCTGCTGCCCTAAGAGTACCTTGCGCCGGAAATGCTCGACAGCACTCGCTTCACCTTGGTGACAATAAGTGAAGTCATCATAAGGTTAATTAACTGAAACGTTAGAAAATTGATTGATCTACATCAGCTGGTAATTTCATTCCACTAGGACTAATGTTTCAAAAGTGAGATTTGATAAGTTCTCAAATATATTGATCAACCTTCGTATGTTGCCGTTTTATCATTAATAGGTACAAACATAAGTTCACCAACATCAATGACATCCACTGGTGACGGTGGTCCGTGTCCACCTGGATTCTATTGTCCGATACAGACAGAAGATCCAATACCGTGTCCTAACTCAACGTATAGAGGTATTGATACGGGTATGGCTGAGAGTGACTGTTTCACGTGCACACAGGGATACTTTTGCGGATCTACCAATCTGACCACGCCCACCGGACCATGTGACCCGGGCTTCTTCTGTTTAGACGGAAACAACTCCCCTGATCCCACAGGTGAAGTTTTGTATATTTTAAAAAAAATTTAAAAGCTTATATTATGTATAACATATAATTGCTCAAAATGAATGTTTGTATATTCTCAAATTAGCTTAAGGTTGTTTGTAGAAGTTTCTGGTTAGATATGGGAAAAACTTCCCTAACATTAGAATGGATTCACAGGAAACCTTGTTAGAAACTAAAAAATTCAAACATGATCATAAGTCATCAAGCTTGTTAAGGAGTTACCTGCCCCTGAATATACAAATTTGGAGAAATAATTATGCGCATTTCTTAGCCTAGATTCAGCAAGAGATAACTTAAACACCTTAAACATTATCTTCCTAGATGTACATTTTAACTTATTATTAAAGGACACAATGATTATGATCTGTTCTTATTTCTCATTTGAGCTTAGAGGATTTCTTGTAATAATCGGTTAAAATAATATAATAGTTATAAATGCTTGAGTTGACACTAGTGCCTGACTGATTTTCTTATTGCAATGCTTTTACAGCTACCTAAATCTTGCTTATCTGCCTCAAAATGTTTATCCTAGTTTTCACTGTATATTTTATTGTAAGAGCTAAAATTGTCTGTTGAATTATTAACTCATATTTATCATATATTTTCATTATACTAGTTACATTGTAAAGGTTTGTAAATTCTGTATTTGAGTTGATGGCCAGAATGTAGTTTATATGTCCCCTTCCAAGTGATGCAAAAACTCCCCGGTGCAACAAGGTTCTATCTTACTGTATTCTGAGATAAATTCTTGTTGCGCCAAATGGACAAAGTACTTACCTGTATTGCTGTAAATTGAGGGCTCAGTGCAAAACTATGGTAACTACATACATTTATATAGGCATGCACTATAGTTTTGCACTAAGCCCTTGAAATGCTATTTCTTGCATAACTCCTTTAAGACTGCATTACACATCCTTCAAAAATGTTGCTTAGAAATTTTGGCCAATTAGAAGCATTTTCAAATATTTTAGATGCTAGATTTGATATTTGTTTTCATTTTTTGCTAATTGTCATCAACTTAAAGGGACTCAATTCCAGTTTGTAAATCGCAAAATTTATCAAAAATCTCTCTTAAAATCACATTTTTAGCTTGACCGACCTAATATACGAATCTGGACTTATTTATCTAGAAGAAAAACATTCGCATAACGTCAGTTATTACCTTTAAAGCACTTAAAATCTATTGCGTGACTAATGCAGTACAATGTATAATATATAATGTTCGTGAGTTTCATCAATAATGCAATTGATTGTAATATTAGTTTTAAGAATACTTTATGTATTCGTAAAACATTATTTAATGAGTTCAACATCTACAAAATTTGTTTTTATCATCAAAATGGAGTGCCTTTGATATTATTGGCAGCAGTGAAAGTGGAATTATATTGACAATCAAGATAAAGGCTTTTGTGATTTTGGGTGCCCCAAAACTAAGAAAACATCTTGTTTAAATGGTTAACTTTTAAGATGAATGTTTTATTTTTAGATAAAATATTAAGTACTATTCATTGTATATTTTTACTTCATTTTCATTGAAATTTAGTCAATATACTTAAAATTCTTGAACTGTTATATTTTGACTTCATTTTCATTGCAATAAAGTTTTTGAGCTGTAATGAACACTCTATATATTTTAAATATATCCTTTGTTAGTATGTTTAAGACTAGTTATGTCCCCCATTACGTAATAAAAATATTGCTTTGCTCATGTGTCAGTCTGTCTGTTTGCCCTAGGATCTTCAGACTTTACATCTATAGATGTTTTCTAGCAACAGTAAATTACCACAATATATTTTCAGGTCAGTAGTTCAAAGGTCAAGGTCATTGTGACCTTTACCATTTTCGGACAATTAGACTAGCATGAGGCAAATAATTATACAAACACTCTAGTTTAATTAAAATTGATCATGATAGATTCCAAAATTCTGAATTATTGTTAAAGATAATAGGTTCAATGATTTTCAGGACCAAGCGGCAATGACACAGGTTTGAATTCTGTTACCATGACAATTAGTTGTTTGATTTGTTAGTATTATGATGTCATGTGCATGTCACTTGTGTGCGTAGTGAGTAATTGCAAGAAAATAATTAATTGTGAAAAAAGTGGAACTCAAATAATGCATGAAATTAGATTAAGAAATAAATTTTTAGGAAAACACGAAAAAATGCGGAAGATTTAAAAGAAATATTTTCTTGGAAAAATGTGTCAAAAAATTTGAGACTCAAATAATGCATGAAATTAGATTAAAGATTTTTTCTTGGAAAATTGGTCTGCCCGATCTTGTTTGGAGTAGCAATCAAAATCTGTTGATGTAAAAGATTTGAAATCAAGTAGAAAATCGATTACAGATCTCCCCGTTTTCTCCCCTTTCCCCACCCAAAAAACCTAGAATGAATTCTGGAATGTGTTTTGATTGAAATTTTATTGTCTGAGTTTTTTTAATTGCTGTTTATTATTTTCACTTTTATCAATTTACAGCTTAAAAATTCATGTTTTGATAACAATTACCTTTGTTATGAATAATGGACAAAGAAAAATATAGCATTTTATGAATTTCTAGAAATTCTTGTTTCAAATTGTTTGTTTGCATTCGATTAAGACAGCAGTATATAAAATTAAACATTATTTTATTTATTGTCTTTTGTTACTCAATATGTATTGTAGATCATGTCATTTGATCGTATGTTGTTTAAAATTGTAAATTTTTTGCTAATGATGTCCAAATTGGGACTTGAGTATGCTGAGCATGCAATTAACTAATTTATGTATTTATAATAGACTTTTAATTGCTACATATTTTTTTACCTAACCTAAAGTTTTTTTTAGCTCACCTGAGCACGAAGTGCTCAAGGTGAGCTATTGTGATCGCCCAATGTCCGTTGTCCGTCGTCCGTCGTACGTCGTACGTCGTCAACATTTTGACTTGTAAGCACTGTAGAGGTCACAGTTTTCATTAAATCTTAATGAAACTTGATCACAGTGTTTGTCTCTATAAAATCTAGGCCAAGTTCGAAACTGGGTCATGTGGGGTCAAAAACTAGGTCACTAGGTCAAATCTTAGAAAAATCTTGTGTACACTCCAGATGTCACAAATTTGTTCCAATCTTCATGAAACTAGATCAGAATGTTGTTCTCTATAAAATCTAAGCCAAGTTCGAAACTGGGTCATATGGGATCAAAAACTAGGTCACTAGGTCAAATCTTAGAAAAATCTTGTGTACACTCCAGATGTCACCAATTTGTTCCAATCTTCATGAAACTTGGTCAGAATGTTGTTCTCTATGAAATCTAGGCCAAGTTCGAAACTGGGTCATGCGGGGTCAAAAACTAGGTCACTAGGTCAAATCTTATAAAAACCTTGTATACACCATAGAGGTCACTGTTTTGATCCACTCTTCCTGAAACTTGGTCAGAGTGTTGTTCTTCATGAAATCTAGACCAAGTTTGAAACTGGGTCATGTGGGGTCAAAAACTAGGTCACTAGGTCAAATCTTAGAAAAACCTTATGTACACTCTAGATGTCATCAATTTTATCAAATCTTCATGAAACTTGGTCAGAATGTTGTTCTCCATGAAATTTAGGCCAAGTTTGAAACTGGGTCATGTGGGGTCAAAAACAAGGTCACTAGGTCAAATCTAAGAAAAACCTTGTGTACACTCTAGATGTCATCAATTTGATCCAATCTTCATGAAACTTGGTCAGAATGTTGTTCATTGTGAAATCTAGGCCAAGTAAAAAACTGGGTAATGTGGGGTCAAAAACTAGCTCACTAGGTCAAATCTTAGAAAAACCTTGTGTACACTCTAGATGTCATCAATTTGTTCCAATCTTCATGAAACTTGGTCAGAATGTTGTTCATTGTGAAATCTAGGCCAAGTTTGAAACTGGGTCATACGGGGTCAAAAACTAGGCCACTAGGTCAAATCTTAGAAAAACCTTGTGTTCACTCCAGAGGTCGTGGTTTTGATCCAATCATCATGAAACTGGATCTGAATGTTGTTCTCTATGAAATCTCTAGGCCAAGTTTGAAACTGTGTCATGTGGGGTCAAAAACTAGGTCATTAGGTCAAATCTTAGAAAATTATTGTGTTCACTCCAGGGGTCACCGTTTTGATCCAATCTTCATGAAATATATATGGTCAGAATGTAGGTTGTACTGATACCTAGACCAATGTGCAACAGGTGAGCGCCCTAGGGCCTGAAAGGCCCTCTTGTTATTAATGAATATTAGCATATGTAGTTTTGATATAGACATTGATTGAATGCATGATATTTTAATGTAAGATATAATTTAGTTGTGTTCTTATAATGCCAATGAATAACATGGAATGAAACATGTATGTGTGTGTTTCACAATGTGATAGATTTATGGCATGATGGACCACTTTTATTATACGTTTTTTAGTGCATGTATCTGAAAAAGATATTTAATCAAAGTTGATTTTGGATAATTATTATAAAGGCAAAAATAAAAGTAACTTGTTTCCGCTTTGAAAAAAATATAGTTGGTAGGTAGGTATAAATGTGGGGAATTATTTTTACTCAATTGATATATAAATCATTCAATTCCATGTTTAGAATACACACAGACACCTTAATTCATAAAGAAATACAGAAGGAACCGTTGAAGACTAGGCTGATGGGCAAAAAATAGGGTTGGTAGGGGTAGTGGAAACAAGCAATTTTTTTGGGCCTTAGCATTTAGATGCTTTCGTGATTTCCTTGGTCTTTTTTTTACATATTTTAAAAGTGAATGTGTCTAACCACTTTAGTATAAAGTTTTGTTAGCTCACCTGTCACATAGTGACAAGGTGAGCTTTTGTGATCACTCTACGTCTGTCCGTCTTCCATCCTCTGTCCGTCAACAATTTGCTTGTGTACACTCTAAAGGCAACAGTTTCGATCCAATCTTCATGAAACTTGGTCAGAATGTTGTTCTCTATGCAATCTAGATAAAGTTCTAAACTGGGTCATGTGGGGTCAAAAACTAGGTCACTAGGGCAAATCTTAGAGAAACCTTGTGTACACTCCAGAGGTCACCTGTAGTGATCCAATATTTATGAAACTTGGTCAGAATGTTGTTCTCCATTAAATCTATGCTAAGTTTGAACTTGGTCATGTGGGGTAAAAAATAGGTCACTAGGTCAATCTTAGAAAAAAACTCGTGTACACTCCAGAGGTCACCGTTTTGGTCCAATCTTCATGAAACTTGGTCAGAATGTTGTTCTCCGTGAAATCTAGGCCAAGATCAAAACTGGGTTATGTTGGGTCAAAAACTAGGTCACTAAGTATAATTTTAGAAAAACCTTGTTTACAATCCAGAGGTTGCCGTATTGATCCAAGCTTAATGAAATATTGTCGGAATGTAAGTTGTATTGATACCTAGACTAATGTGCAACAGATGAGCGACAAGGGGCCTTTTGGGCCCTCTTGTTCATTAAGTGAACTTTTATTATACACCTTAAACTTTTGTAATGTGATGTAAGTTGTTGTTATGTAGTTATTCGCATTCTTCGCATTCTTATAGTTGTTAGTTCTGTGATCTGTTTAGTGCTTGTCATTTAGTTGTCAAGGCAACACTGTTAAGGTGACACAGTAAAGTGTAAACAAATATTTAGTAGATTTTTCAACCTGTTAAAGTGCTGTGACATTGAATATTCATTTTATGTGCCCATGAGATAAAACAGTTGTAGCCTTTAGTAACTGTTGTTGATTGGTAAATTTTCAACAAAACTATTACAATTAAGTGTTTTTTAATGAGAATATACCTGTTTGTGAAATAGCCTGATCTCATTACTTATGGTCAAGATGACCTTTGACAGCTCAGAAAAAATTATTAAAGAGAAAGTGATTTTTTTAGCTCAACTGTCACACAGTGACAAGGTGAGCTTTTGTGATCACTCTTCGTCAGTTTTAATCCAATCTTCATGAAACTTGGTCAGAATGTTATTCTCCATGAACTCTAGGACAAGTTCGAAACTGGGTATTGTGGGGTCAAAAACTAGATCACTAAGTCAAATGTTAGAAATACCTTGTGTACAATCCAGAGGTCACTGTTTTGTTGATACAATCTTCATGAAACTTAATCAGAATGTTATTCGCCATGAAATCTAGTACACGTTTGAAACTGGGTCATGTGGGATCAAAAACTAGGTCACTAGGTCAAATCTTAGAAAAACCTAGTGTACACTCTAGAAGTCCCCGTTTTGTTCCAATTTTCATGAAATTTTGTCCTCCATAAAATCTAGGCCTTGTTTGAAACTGGTTCATCTGGGATAAAAAACTAGCTCACTAGGTCAAATCTTAGAAAAACCTTGTGTTCACTCCAGAGGTCGCATTTTTGATCCAATCTTCATGAAGCTTGGTCAAAATGTTGTTCTCCATGAAATCTAGGCCAAGGTTGAAACTGAGTCATATGGGATCAAAAACTAGGTCTTTGGGTCAAATCTTAGAAAAACCTTGTGTTCACTCCAGAGGATGCAATTTTGATCCAATTTTAATGAAATATAGTCAGAATGTAAGTTGTTGATACCTTGAATGGACCCTCTTGTTTTATTATTTTTCTTTTTTTGAGGACACAATTTGGTAAGCCTGTTTATTAACAATAATTACATGTTAATGACATATTGTGCAATTAGAGAATGTGATGATTGTGACTTTGAGGTGATGTTTTATAAGATAATGGATAACTGTTGGTCTACTGTTGGTTAACTGTTGGTTTATATTGTAGGTGCGGATGCTGCGAAGGGTGGACCATGTCCTGTGGGTCACTACTGTCCCTCTGGCACCTCATCACCATACCCATGTACCGCTGGTACCTATAACATGATCACACAACAAGCAACATGTTTCAGCTGTCCTGCTGGCTACTACTGTCCAGATAATACGACAGACTACTCTGTGTACCCATGTCCGACCGGATACTACTGTCCTAACGGTACAAGCTTCAGCACGGAGTACCCGTGTCCACTAGGTACATATAGAGCTAATACAGGTGGTATGGAGGCAGCAGATTGTACACCGTGTCCTTGTGGTAAACGTTGCAGTAACATAGGTCTGTCTGCTGTTGTCGGAGATTGTGATGCAGGTATGTAATCAATCACTGTATGATTTATTGGTAGAGTATACTATTCAACTTGTATGACTTATTGGTAGAGTATACTATTCAACTTGTATGAATTATTGGTAGAGTATACTATTCAACTTGTATGAGTTATTGGTAGAGTATACTATTAAACTTGTATGACTTATTGGTAGAGTATACTATTAAACTTGTATGACTTATTGGTAGAGTATACTATTCAACTTGTATGAATTATTGGTTGAGTATACTATTCAACTTGTATGACTTATTGGTAGAGTATACTATTCAACTTGTATGAATTATTGGGATACTATACAATTTAATTTGTATGACTTATTGGGAGACTGTACAATTTAATTTGTATGAATTATTGGTAGAGTATACTATTCAACTTGTCTGACTTATTGGGATACTATACAATTTAATTTGTATGAATTATTGGTAGAGTATACTATTCAACTTGTATGACTTATTGGTAGAGTATACTATTCAACTTGTATGACTTATTGGTAGAGTATACTATTCAACTTGTATGACTTATTGGTAGAGTATACTATTCAACTTGTATGAATTATTGGGAGACTGTACAATTTAATTTGTATGACTTATTGGGAGACTGTACAATTCAACTTGTATGACTTATTTGTAGAGTATACTATTCAACTTGTATGACTTATTGGTAGAGTATACTATTCAACTTGTATGAATTATTGGGATACTATACAATTTAATTTGTATGAATTATTGGTAGAGTATACTATTCAACTTGTATGACTTATTGGTAGAGTATACTATTCAACTTGTATGACTTATTGGTAGAGTATACTGTTCAACTTGTATGAATTATTGGGATACTATACAATTTAATTTGTATGACTTATTGGGAGACTGTACAATTCAACTTGTATGACTTATTGCAAGTTGAAGCATATACTATTAAGTGATTTTTTAGATCTAAACATTTAACAACATTTTAGCATTACACTTTCATTATCTCAATTCTTTTATAAAAATATTTTTATTTCTTTTCATTTGACAGGTTATTTCTGTCTTGGGAGTGCACAGAGTGCCACACCTAGCGATGGTATAACGGGAGATTTATGTTCACCCGGACATCTATGTCCTGTAGGTTCCTGTAATGAGACAGATTGTACTGAGGGGAGTTACTGTGCCTCTACAGGTATGTTACACGAGGGATGGTCAACAAGTAGACTTACAATGATGAATAACGAAATTCGAGCTTTTGTCTCTTTATTTGTTGATCAACCCTCTTTACCCCTATGTTACCAGTAAACAAGGGATGGTCAATAAATAGACTTACAATGATGAATAACGAAATCAAAGTATTATTCTGCATTTTAAACTCTCTCTTCCCCTTTGACCTAAATACTAAGTAATAACCTCAAAATATCTATATATAATAAGAAGAAAACTTGGAAGTAATTTTTTTTTTTAAATTGTTAACCTTTCAATTCATGTTGAGTGTTTTGGGGGAGGGGAGGAGTGTACATTGCTCTGTATCTGCTGCATGGGAACAGTTTTAAGCTAAGATAAAAAAATACCAAAAACCTTTTGACGTTATTGTTGATTACTGTTATATAAAATGTATTAATTTTGCATTATGTGTATATTTGTGTGTAGGTATGTCGGTGGTGACGGGACCATGTGATACTGGGTATTATTGTAATGCTGGATCTAACAGAGCTGATCCCACAGATGGTATCATGGGTGATGTGTGCCCAGAGGGAAGATACTGTGGTAAGACAATAATGCAATCATTTCATATTCTGTGCCCTCTCTGAACACCACTGGTTTTCAATAGTCGATCAATAATCTTGATCCTGCCATAACAGTAAATCCAAGCTATCTTCTTTAAACTTAGCATGCAGATAGGAGATAATGCCCAGTTAATTCTGACATAAATTGTAGTTGCTATGGAAACATATATTACTTTAATGCTTTAAGTTATTAAATAATGGTATGGTTCATGTAATAAAGACATTTTACTGGAAAGCACATTTTGTTATACCTTGGTCAGTCCATTCTAAAGATTCATTTTCTAATTGATTGTCATGTCAGTAATAAATTGAATGTCATTGTGGTAAATGTGTGCATTTATATAAGCCTAAGATGACCATTGGTTACAGATAACTTAATCCCTATTTTATCCCCTTACAGGTTCTGGTTCTACCAGTAATCCAGCTAAATGTCCGGCTGGAAAATACTCAAATAAAACCGGGAACCAGGTATCTGGAGATTGTGATGACTGTTTACAAGGTTACTATTGTCAAGATGAAGGCCTCACACAACCAAATGGACCTTGTTCTCCAGGTTAGACACAATTAAATTTTTACGTTTGCTCATAATGGAGAGTAATATATTTTTCTTCCCACATTTTGGTTTATTTATGTGTCTGTCGGTGGGTCAGTACACATGTCCGGGAAAAATGTCCCACTTCACCTGTATAGTACTATTATATAGGTGACTTGGGACACTTTCACAGACATGAGGCTCAGTACATTATATGTTTTCTGATCCAAACTCCTAAATGTTCAAACATCAATGTGCTCCTTTATCTGTTAATTTTGGTCCATTTCAAGTACTTTTCTTAACACTTTTCAGAGGTTTATTATATAATACTATTTTAACCTGACAGATCTTTTTTATTTATGAACTTACACATTTTATGTGTATAGTCAATGATGTACTTAAGTCTGAAATAAATATCTGTCATCTTCTATTACCATATTGATTGATGTATTCTAGGTTACTATTGTCCAACGGGTTCAAGTTCCAGCACTCAGGTACCGTGTCCAGCTGGTCATTACTGTAATGGTGGTGATCATGTCGGTGTAGAATGTCCGGCTGGATATTACCAGGATGAGACAACACAGGCTTCCTGTAAGGTTTGCCCGTCAGGTAAGTAACCAGATAGACTCTTGATTTCAGTTGTATAGTCAAGTCTGACATTTTCAGAAGCTTAATTATTTGTATTTTATATACTGTGTTGAAACAGCAGAATTTCTAATCAAAAGTATGTAAATAAATTAGGGATGTAATTTTTCAGATAATTGATAACTGGTTAAATTTTTGATCTTCTGAAGGTTAACCAAATAACACTTGTATGTTTGCTCAACATTATTCTGATGTGCAACATTATTCCCTGACTATGGTAGTAGGATGTAATTATGCAGACGTTATTATGTTGTGGTCGTATAAAATTACATTACAAAATGATAAGAACTTGATATAATTTCAATAACTTGCATCAGATTTGTAACACGGCAAACCTCGTTTGAGCCTACCCTTCAAAGAATATTTGACATTATAAGGTCCTTTTGCCTCCACATGTGGAGAAATTGCTGGTTCCTTGTGAAAGGGAAAGTTCATACTGGTTATAGAGTACAGAACCGACAGAGGAAAAACTGGTCATGCCTGTTGAATCATCTGCAGTATAATTATGTAGTTAAACAATTATTGAGAAACAGTGCTAAACTGTACTGAATAATCATTAATATTCATGAGGGATTTAATTTTATGGATTTCATGGGTGATATCAACCACAAAATTAAGTCCCCCATAATATAAATAGTTTCTAAAGTATATGATTAAGTGGATCAGATTTCCTTGAAAATTGTCCTTTTCACCAAAACCACATAATTTTGTCCCATTGAAATGAAATGATTTTACAGTAAATATTGTAATATATTACAGGTTACTACTGTGACTTTGCTGATGCACCAATCACTGACTACACACCGTACATCTGTCCACTCGGTTATTATTGTCCTAACGGTACAGAGTTTGATAGTCAGTATGGATGTCCTAAAGGAACGTATGGTACTAGCATGCAACTAGAGTCCTCTGCAGCATGTACACCATGTGATGCTGGCAAATACTGCGGCAGTATAGGAATGAATACAACTACAGGTTTGTAGCCATGTTTGGTTTAAACTGTTTATGCTACACAGAATATTTTGGGACACTTTTGAGGAACCCCAGTCATTTAAAATACATAGTATACATTCATCGAGTACTGATTTAATGATTAAGATATCATGATATTCTTAAGAAATAAAGTTGGAAAATATGTAATATTTAAGAGAAAACAGAGCAATTTTGTGTTCCAATAGATGAAAGTTAACATGGAGCTTGGTTTTATTTACCATTAGTGAGAAATATTTTTTGCATTGATTTTGTTACATTTCATACCCAGATTGCAAGCTAAAGGTGTCTTACTGAACTCCCTGTATAAGTCCAGAAAATGTGTTTAATCATTTCATCAGTTTTTCAAAGTTGGAATATTTTATTACAGGTGATTGTACCGCTGGTTTCTGGTGTATCAGTGGCTCCTCCGTTGCTGCTCCTACTGATGGAATAACAGGAGAAGCATGTCCGGTGGGACATTACTGTATAACTGGAACACCTACCCCCACACCATGTCCTGTCGGAACAATGTCAAACAGTACTGGACTGAGTAATGCTGGCCAGTGTCCGGATTGTGAAGGTGGTTCATATTGTCAGACCACTGGATTAGTTGAACCGACCGGTCCATGTGATGCCGGGTACTACTGTGACGCCGGCGCAAGCACCGCCACGCCCAACGATGGTGGGGTAACAGGAGATATATGTATAGTCGGTCACTCTTGTCCGACAGGAACTGATGTACCTATACAGTGTGCTATCGGTACCTTCATGCCTACAACACAAGCGTCGGAATGCACAAACTGCACGGCTGGATATTACTGTACCGACGGCCTTAATCTGATTGACTGTCCACAAGGTTACTACTGTCTCTCTGGTACCGGAAATGTCACTGACATGTGCCCCGCCGGAACGTACGGCGGAAGCACTAACCTAGCGGCGGAATCAGATTGTACTCCATGTACCGGCGGCTCATACTGTGACATACCTGGTCTTACTGCCGTCGTTGCCGGCTGCAATCCCGGATATTTCTGCACATCTGGTTCCGACTCAGCCACGCCTTCCGGAACTGTTGGTAACGCAGGTATCTGCCCAGCAGGTCACTACTGCGGAGCATCAACTGTCAATCCTACACCATGTCCTATGGGTTACTACAGCAACACAACTGGCCTCACACTGTCATCGGAATGTACACTTTGTGACTATGGAAAGTACTGTGGAACGACTGGTCTGATTGAGCCGACAGCAGACTGTGATGCTGGCTTCTACTGTCTACAAGGAGCCTCTCTACCCAACAATCCAACAGCTGATGGAACCAGTGGACCTTGCCCTGAAGGTTACTACTGTCCTACAGGAACCAGTCTACCTCTTGGATGTAATGCTGGAACATACAGGTAAAACATTTTTTTTTAAATTTAAACTCATTTGTTCCAATTTTTGAGGAACTATCTTACACAATTGAATGGAAAAAGTATATGACTAGTATTACAAAACAGTTTGTTTATATCAATATTATAGGGTCATCCCTATTGAAATGGCCAGTCAATTTTTACTTATGAGACACTTATCTTTCATGTGTACAGAACCTCCTGATTCCTTTCTGGTATTACCCAGTGACAGAGATTGATAACCATCATTTAACTAGCTGGCAGCTCATTAACTGATCACACACCGAGATTCAAACATGAGAACATGAGAACTTACAACATTAGCTCTTTTATGATTTTGATTATGCTTTCATCAGTATAAAATTTATACCAAGACCTATTCAATGATCTATCATGTATATTACAGTCCGAGTGAGGGAGCATCAGTTTGTCTAGAATGTCCAGCTGGGTATTACTGTGATGTTAATGCTACTGACTACTCTAGTAGTCCATGTCCTGCTGGATATTACTGTCCTAACGGTACAATGTCTAGCACACAGTATCCATGTTCTGCCGGCTTCTACAACGCTCACACCGGCATGACCAGTGTAGATGATTGTCTCCCCTGTCCGGCAGGAGAGTACTGTGCCTCGGCGGGATTATCAGCATCTTCCGGACAGTGCGACTCTGGTTACTATTGCATCCTGGGAGCTTGGTCTAATCAACCGACGGAGATCGGTAACTACTCGGCACCGGATTGTTTCTGTCCAAACAATCAAACTGGTGGACAATGTACGGAAGGTACATTCTGTCCTACAGGATCATCCGAACCAACAAACTGCACCGGAGGTATGAGAATATTATCTTTCTTCTATCCTTTCTTTTTGACATTTATTTTAAGTGATTATTTAAGTGGTTATAAATCTAAAATTGACAAAAAAAGCTAAATTTGTTGAAAATTACTGTAAAAATTTGCATTAAATTAATATCTTAAAATTATTAAAATGAATTTGTTGAAAATAACAGTAATAATTTGTATGGCACTGATATTAAATTGATTAAGATAGATTTGTTAAAAATTATATCTACCATACATCCAATGATTCCTGCATAATTTGTGTCTAGAATTGATATAAAAAAAGTCCTTGAAAAGTGTTCGAATTTGAAATAATCTTAACGTTGGTAGATTGACTGAGAATTAGTTTTCCTGAGCTACCGGTACATGTGTTCAAGAAAAAAGAGACAAACATCATTATTTCATTTGATTTAAATGCATCCATCATTGCATACTTTCAACATGGCAAACACATTTTTATTAGTTCTTCGAAATGGGGGCAATATACATGTCCTGAACTTTTTAAGGCTGTTTAAGTTTCCATGGTTTCAATGTTTTTCAGGATATTATTGTAATGATGCAAGAATTCAACCACAACAACATTATACATGTTATTTTATTGTACTATGATACTAACTTTTTTTAATTTTTTTTTAGGATATT
Source organism: Spisula subtruncata (assembly GCA_963678985.1). Classification (NCBI taxonomy): domain Eukaryota; kingdom Metazoa; phylum Mollusca; class Bivalvia; order Venerida; family Mactridae; genus Spisula; species Spisula subtruncata. The sequence goes on along the minus strand of OY787663.1, from coordinate 28,125,640 downwards.
ACTGTGACATGGCTGGACTCGGAGCAGAGACAGGGCAGTGTTGGGGAGGCTATTACTGTACATTGGGAGCTACTGTACCTAACCCTACAGATGGAGTTACCGGAGATATCTGCCCCATGGGTTACTACTGTCCAAACGGAACAACAATACCTATAGCATGCTCTGCTGGTTACTATAGCAACCAGACTGCTAATACTGAAGTGGGAGATTGTGAGCTGTGTACACCTGGGTACTACTGTAATGCTGCCGGACTCGACTCACCAACAGGCACGTGTGGAGGGGGTCACTATTGTCCAGCTGGTCAGTCTGTACGTAAACCATCGGCGTTTGAGTGTACACCTGGTCATTACTGTCCATCAGGTAGTGGACAGGAACTGGCATGTGCTTCAGGATATTATCAAGATCTGTTTGGACAGGTATGCACATACTGAGTACATTTCATCATTAATTTAAGAAATAACTAAAATGCGAATGAAACGTAACAAAATATCTTATATATATTGTAAAATTATAATTTTGTAAGCGTTTATTCGCTATTGATATAAATATTATGTCTTCCATGTTTGGTGGGGGAGACAAATTGATTTCGTGCCGAAGGTCTTTCTGCCAGGATGGTTGTCAAAACGTTTGTCAGCGCTTGTTTTCTTTTTCCTGGTATCTGATTTCAATGAAACTTCCTATGGATAGTTGATGCCAATTTTTCATCGAGTTATAATGTGGAAGACTGTATTTTATACACTCTTTCGATTCCTTTTGTGATCATATGTATTGGTTACTTGAGAGGCTACTGTAAGTGATATTATAGTTGACAAATAAATCTGATGATTTTATAACTATGAATACTGCATTATTTTATACCTCTGTTTTTCAGACATCTTGCAAAGATTGCCCAGTCGGATATTACTGTGACGGAACAGTACAGAACTCCACCGTATGTTCACATGGTACACAAAACCCTGAAGCTTGTCCACCCGGATACTACTGTCCATTGTTGACCAAATATTCAACAGAATTCCCATGTCCAAATGGTACCTACTTTGGTGGTAACAATGCCGAGCAAGAATCAGACTGTATCGCTTGTCCAGCGGGTCAGTACTGTGACCTCCCAGGTTTGTCTACTCCGGCTGGTGATTGTGCCCCTGGATATTATTGTATCGGAAGTGCCACTGTAATAAATCCAACCGACGGAACAACTGGTGACATTTGTCCCGCCGGCACATACTGTGTAGCTGGGTCAAGCTTCTACTCTGATTGTCCCCGTGGTACATACAGTGCTTTCCCTGGTATCGGAGCCGAAGCTAACTGTACCGATTGCGACGCTGGCCAATATTGTTCAGGACTTGCTCAGACTGCAACCACTGGAAACTGTAGTCAGGGATACTACTGTGCTGGTCGAGCGGAAAAGAAGACACCTGATGATGGAGTTACAGGTGATGTGTGTCCACAAGGAACCTACTGCCCCGAAGGTACCGGTCCTGCACCACTATCGTGCCCACCTGGAGAATTCAACACAATCGCTGGTCAGACAGCTTGCTTTACGTGTACCGCTGGCAAATACTGCATTGACGGAATAAACCCACAAGATTGTCCACAAGGTTTCTACTGTCCATCGGGTACTGGTATAGTCTGGCAGAGTTGTCCCGCCGGAACGTACGGTAACAATGTGGGATTCTCACAACAATCTCAGTGTACACAGTGTGACGGGGGTGAATATTGTGGAACTACAAACCTTACAGCAACAAGCGGACCGTGTGATCCTGGTTACTTCTGTAGAGTCGGATCTGACAGCAATCAACCATCTAATCTCACAGCTGGCGATGCTGGACCGTGCCCTGTTGGATATTACTGTGAATCTGGCACCCAGGAACCTACAGCTTGCCCTATAGGAACATTCAGTAACCAAACCTTACTGGCATCTGCTGGAGAATGCACACCGTGTACACCAGGCTATTACTGCGACGCCTTCGCACTTACTGAACCTATCGGACTCTGTAATGCCGGCTTCTACTGCAGCGGAGGCTCCAACACATCCAGCCCACCTACTGTATCATCCTCAGGCGGTCCATGTCCTGTTGGTCAGTACTGCTTGAATGGAACCAGTCTACCACTAGACTGTCCTGCTGGAACTTACAATAATGCTGAACAACAATCCTCATGTACAGACTGTCCGGCAGGATTCTACTGTGTCACAGGCAGCTCAAGTATAGCAGAATGCCCCGCAGGTGAGATCTAATACCATTATACCAAATTATCCCACCTGTCACATTATCCTGGGCGCACTATATCTAAGCCACATAGGATAATGTAACCAAACAAAGCACAAGACTTTAGTTAGCTTTTTCAAAGAACAACATTATGGAGTTTTCAAAGCCTTCATCAGGGTACATAAGTTACTATAAATAAAATGATATATCCTTAGTATGAAAATCAGGTATTCTATGTCACATGACTGTGAGCTAAATTGGTGTGAGACAGTCTGCAGTTTAATATTTAGTTGAGTTGTGCTTTAAATTAAAGGCAACTGTAACATTGATATAGACTAAAACAAAAAGTTGTTTTTGTAAAATTTATTAAAGAAATTTCTTGTTATCAATGATACAGTTAAATATGTATTAATAACTCTGTAACGCAAGTAATTTAATATCCTTGAGTATTGTAAACTATGACTTACATAATGTGTATGTTTCAGGTTACTACTGTCCTCTCAACACAGAGTTTGCTAATCAATATCCATGTAACAATGGAACCTACAATGCATATACTCGAGCAACAAGTGATGCTGGCTGTGATATATGTCCAGCAGGTCAGTATTGTCCATCTGAAGGAATGTCCGCTACGGCCGGTGATTGCTCTGGTGGATGGTATTGTACACTAGGTTCGTGGTCAGCGACTCCGGGAATTCTGGGTAATGATACAGGTTCGGAATGTCATTGCCCGGCTCAAAGTATCGGAGGAAAATGTCTAGCTGGAACATTCTGTCCCAATGGTTCATCAGTAGCCACACCTTGCACCGGAGGGTACTACTGTGAGACGGACGAGCTATCTGCTGTCACCGGTCCATGTATGGCTGGCTACTATTGCAGCAGTGCATCAACAATGGCAAACCCTGTGAATGAAACATTTGGTGATATATGTCCTAAAGGTCATTACTGTCCATTGACCAGTCAAGCTCCAATACCATGCCCTGAGGGAACATTTAGCGATCAGTTTGCCAATGAGAACGAGACAAATTGTTTACCATGTACTGCTGGACAGTATTGCTCCGGTACCGGACGAGAACTACCCAACGGCGACTGTGATCTGGGCTGGTTCTGTCCAGCTGGCAGTATTCAACCACAACCTACAGGCAATGAATGTTTAGCTGGCCATGAATGCCCTGCTGGAAGCGGCAATGAGACGGCTTGCCCTTCAGGATATTATGAGCCAAACACCGGTCAAGGGGCGTGTCTGGTTTGTCCATCTGGGAAGTATTGCGACCAAAACGAGGCTATAAGTGAACAACAAAGTGGAGTAGGGGAAACATCTCATGGAGTGGTCACACCTAAAGATTGTATGGCCGGATTCTACTGTCCAGAGGGCACGCAGACAGCAGGGCAATATCCATGTCCGATTGGAACCTACAGTAACACTACAGCGCTTCAAAATGTCACTCAATGTACACAATGTGAGCCTGGCTATTACTGTGACACAGCTAACCTGAATGCCCCAGCTGGTCAATGTACGGCTGGATATTATTGTACACTCGGAGCTATATCACCCACACCTGTGGTCGATGGAGGAGAATGTGCACAAGGAACATACTGTCCACAGGGATCATATATCCCAACAGATTGCCCCAAGGGAATGTACGGGTCTGCAGTACAGCTGACGGCTCTAGCAGATTGTACATTCTGTCCACCAGGAGAGTACTGTGATTCACCAGGTTTGACGGCACCCAGCGGCAACTGTTCATCAGGATTCTTCTGCAGCAATGCTTCCGAGGAAGCCAGCCCAATAGGCAGTCTATATGGTGACGAATGTCCAGTAGGCCACTATTGTCCTGAAGGAAGTCACATGGCTTTTGCTTGCGATGCTGGAACCTACCAACCGTTCACACAGAGGACCAATGTTACAGCTTGTCTAGACTGTGATCCTGGAAGCTACTGTAGTCTTACAGGACAAGATGCTGTCAGTGGTGACTGCCTACAAGGTAAATACTAAACATTAAATTAAATTGTGAGTGCAAAACTATGGTCACTACATCAATTTATAGAGGCAAAAAAATGTACCTAAGTTTGCTTTGTGTCCTCAGTTTCTTCCTTTAAAGTGTATAGAGTTGTATTCTAACAGTCATTCAATGTCAAAATAATTACTCGCATCGTGTTAAGTATGATACCAGACTACCTTAATTGCAAAAAAAAACTTTGGATGAGTTACATGTACTTTGATTCAATTGTCAAAAAATAGACGATTCTTATAGTTTCATAGGGTGTTCTAGAACACTTTCGTATGAAAATGGACAGTTTGCATGTCCAATAAATCACAGAGAGAGTTTCTGTTAAAACTGAAGCGAAAAATGATCTAATGGATGTGAAAGCATTATAAATTGTTTTTCAGTTTTTGAAACTTTAAAAAAAAAAATCTTCCGATATAGCTCTGTACACTTTAAAGTGTATAGAGCTACATCTGACAATATTTAAAAGAAATAAAAACAAAAAACTGAAAAACAAGTATGCTTTCATATCCATTAAATCATTTTTCACTTCAGCTTTAAGAGAAACTCTCTGTGAGTTTTTGGACATGCAAATTGTCTGTTTTCATATGAATGTGTACTAGAACACCCTATGAAATTATAAGAATCGTCTATTTTTCGATGATTGAATCAAAGTACATGGAACCCATCCAAAGTTTTAATTTGCAATTAAGGTAGTCTATTATCATACTAAAAACTATGCAAGTAATTGTTTTGACATTAAATGATCGTCAGATATAGCTCTATACACTTTAACATATTTCTATGTTTTTTACTGATATTTTCCAGAGGTATATTGCCTGAGCTAAGTTTAAACTAGTGCTTGATAAGGCTTTTCAAGGTAACAGGTTCACTACCATAAACGTGCTATGTATGATACCTGTGTAGGAGTTGGTCTGTCTTATCATTTGTTAAATGGTGAGGAAAATTTGTCTTCACAAAAAATGTTACTTTACTGTTCTACAAAAAGTTTATTGGAAAATAACCTCTGTATACTTTTTTGGTATGCAAGATTTTTGATGAGAGACTAAACTGCATTAGAAACTTGAAGACTAAATATTCATTAGAATCTTGAAGACTAAAAATGCATTAGAGTCTTGAAGACTAAAACTGTGTTAGCAACTTGAAGACTAAAACTGTATTAGAATCTTGAAGACTAAAACTGCATATGAAACTTGAAGACTAACTTAACCTCTGTTGTGTATTTAGGTTACTACTGCGTGCTTGGAGCTACCAATAATGCACCGACAGATGGTGTGACCGGTGACATCTGTCCGATTGGTTCGTACTGTCCGACCGGTTCAACCAATCATATCTTCTGTCCAAATGGTACATACAGTAACCACACTGGAGCGTCGGTCTGCTATGTCTGCCCGGAGGGTTTCTTCTGTATAAACCGTGATGATGCCGAGATTTGTCCAGTTGGTTATTACTGTCCGGAAGGAACTGGAGCCGATATTCAACCGTGTCCGGCTGGCACCTATAATCCAGTGGAAGGACTGACCAGACTTGCTGATTGTACACAGTGTGACGGTGGGAAGTATTGCCAACTACCAGGACAGGATGCGGTCACTGGAAACTGCAGTGCTAGTTACTACTGTCAAACAGGTACTCTATAAAACATTAAAACTATTTTTATGTTGTCAAATTTTTCTGAATGCCAAATTCTGAAATTTTTAGCTGCATGAAAAGCTTGAGTTTTAATTTCATACAATTCATTTAATATTATAGTCATGTTCATATCAATTTGAGAATGGCATAAATATCTTTTAAGACCCAAGTGGTTATCAAACTATTCATAGTTTAAGTCCAACATCCTTCATACCATTGTTCAGCATGTATGAGAGACACATTTATCAACCCAGAATCAAACTAAAAAATTAGATGCACTTTTTACACTGATATTTGAACATTTTTCTTGTCTCAATCGACAAAATCTATTTTTGCGGCCATATTTTACATCTTTGATAAAGGGAAGTAAATCATACTGTTACTATGTGTCCGTGTCATTTTTCAATAATTCTTGAGGCCCATGTGGAATAATTGCACCTTACTTACTTAGTACTTACTGATAATTTTAGGTGTGGATACTGCCACTCCGTCCAGTGCTATAAACAACACAGGCGTTGGAGATGAATGTCCGATGGGTTTCTACTGTCCAGAAGGTACCACCACACCTCAGTCATGTACAGCTGGAACCTACAGGTATAACAATAGTGTTCGATCTGGGGTTTCTGTTAAAGTTCTCAAAAATTGAAGATCATTTTCATGATCAAATTTGACCAGTATCAGTAAAATCCTTTTTGAACAAGGGGCCAATATGTTCAGTTAAGACGAAATACATGTAAGCATGCATAGAGTTAAATCATAACTTATGTCTGTGATGTACGTGTTCATAATTTATGTCTGTGATGTACGTGTTCAAAATTTATGTCTGTGATGTACGTGTTCAAAATTTATGTCTGTGATGTACGTGTTCATAGTTAATGTCTGTGATGTACGTGTTCAAAATTTATGTCTGTGATGTACATGTTCATAATTTATGTCTGTGATGTATTTGTTCATAATTTATGTCTGTGATGTATGTGTTAAAAAAAAATCCAAAAAAAGAAATACATGTATGTGATTCCTTAATTTGAAGATATTATAGTTTTCACTATTCAGCATTAAAAACATTCTCTCTTTCCATTGGAGTGTTAATTAAGAACTATAAAATATGAGGTATACTGAGCAAGTGAAATGTTTTTCCACTATTGATCCATGTTGACCAAATCAGGTAGATTAATAAAATAACATTGTCCTTCATTTTTTTCAGTGACTCAGTCGGTCAAGCAACATGTTTAACATGTCCTGCTGGATATTACTGTACTGAGAATACGACATCCTATGCCTTATATCCGTGTGATCCTGGCTACTACTGTCCACTGGGTACCACACATGCGGCACAATTTCCTTGTCCTAAAGGATTCTATAACCCTGCTAACGGTTCTGACAGCTCGGCAGATTGCCTGGAGTGTCCTGCTGGAATGTACTGTGAATGTGAGTAATTTTCTTATTTGTGTCTCCAATACACTAATTTATCAGGAATTTCAGAAAATACAAGTTATTTGAAGAAAATCAAAGTAATGGTCAATTTAATCTTCCTTGAAGGATTTTATTCAGTACAAACTGAGTTAAATATGTTTCAAGGCCTCTTGTTTGGCAAAAATGGTCAGCCACATATGATTTTCAGGATTTTTGATTTGACATCCCTGTGTAAGTTTGATTGTGTAATTTTGACCAGCTTTAACTGATTGATTTCTTGATTTACTTGTTGAATTGACCTTGTTTATGACCTGCGGAGATATCCAATTATGAATATTGCTTTACTAATTTCTGATCAGTTTTGTTGGATGGCGTATTACTGTAAATCTTGACCAGTTTTAACTGATTGATTTCTTTATTAACTAGTTGATGGATTGGCTGATCCCAGTGGTAATTGTACAGCAGGCTGGTACTGTACTGGATCCTCGTATCAAACAATGCCATTCTTCGATAACGCTACCGTCACTGACCCGGCTATGTGCTCATGTTCCGATGCTAACTACACCGGCGGTGAATGCTGGCCTGGTACATACTGTCCACCTGGAACCAATTATCCAGTACAATGTGACGGAGGATCTTACTGTAGTCAATATGGACTCACTTCACCCGAAGGACAATGTGACCCAGGTATAATCATATTATCAATAACTTCATCTATTTATTCATATTGTTTTACAGTCATTCGGAGACTAGCTGGCCTGATTATATTGAAACCAGACATTTAACTTGCAAGTTACCTCAGGAACTCCTTTAATGCAGAGCATCAAGCAAATGAGGCCGATATACAAGTTCTATTTTGAATGCCTTTGAAAAATGTTGTGACCTTGGATCGAACCTGAGTCCTCTTGTACTCATAGAGGATGCTCTACTACTGGGCTTTAAGACAGCCTAAGCTTCGTGTCCTTATTTCTGTGCTAGTGTAATATAAACATTTATTGCATTCTATTACACACATATATTTTGTTATACCCAACCGTGTTACTTTATTTAATGAATCTGTACTCTGTACACTTTGTCTATCAATCAATGATAGGATTACCTTTGTAATTTACACATATTGACAATGACTGCATATATTTCAGGATATTACTGTTTGGGTGGAGCTACTACACCAAATGATACATTATGTACAGCTAACCATTACTGTACGTCCGGATCTACGACACCTACACCATGTCCACCCGGATCTTTCTCATTTAATACAGGAAACATTGACCTGGCTAACTGTGATCAGTGTACTCCTGGATATTATTGTTCAAGTTCAGGTATATATATATTCTTTATTTAAGTCTCACTCATGTACATTTAAAATTTCATATATAATAAAAGAAAATACACTGAACAGTAACCAACTGACAGTTTTTTATTTCTACAATGTTTTGACAGTTACAGTCCAGTTAGGGTAAAAATACAGTGACGCAGTGGAACAAGTAGTAAATGTGTATTATACCAGCAGTTGAATACCAAACTAAACGCTACCTGTTTAAGCAATGGTTTTAATCTTTTGGGTACACATAAACAATGATGTCACTGTCAAAATATCCTGACTGGACTATTCATACTGTCTTCTTCTGGTATAGATTTGATAATAATGTATAATAAACACAGATATGATGTAAATAACCATTCAAAATTGAATTATATGAGACATTAGGGTACTAAAATTCTTACAGGAGTACCACATTAACTTAACAATATTCACAGTATTATATCATAGGAACTATAACAATATCACATATTTATATAAATAAGACTAAGAAACTGTTGTTAATGGGTTTCAGGTATTACTGGAGCTTGTGATCCAGGATTCTATTGTCCGGCCGGCCAGAGCTCGGCCACTCCGGCTAACTTCACATGTCCAGCCGGTCATTATTGTCCTGGTGGAACTGGATTACCGCTAGAATGTACTGCCGGAATGTTCCAAGATGCGGACGGTCAGACGGAATGCCTGGATTGTCCCGCTGGAAAGTAAGTTATCTTTGCACCTACCTCTGAAATTTATAAAGTATAATGAAATACAAGACAAACTCCAATTTTGATTATTCCAATTTATTAAATTATAATGATATTCTTTTCTGAGATATGCAAAGACACAGATACGGTAAGATTTAATAAAAGCCCATGCTATAAGGCACAGTTTAATATATTGAATATATATTTAAGTCAGGTGTGGGAGAAGCATTTTGATGTTGGTCGGAATGTCTGTCTTAATGGATATCCAAATCTGTTCTCTTGAACAACTTTGTTCAATTTCAATAAAACTTCATACATTTTTGTGTTAAAAACATTTCTAGTTTTAACAGAATACTTGTTTAATAAAGTTAATGGAACCAAAGCATTAGGCCGTGATAATACAGAATGGTCACATACTTTGACTGTTTCAGGCGAATGCAAGAAAAATGGAACCAAGTGTAAAATCATTTAATTTCAATAGGATGAAATTTCGTGGTTTGGTTAAAAGATATCATTTTGATCGGACATAAATTTGTGGAATAAGCATTTCAGGTAATAAATACAAGGGCCAAACATTGAGTTTGATCGGATTTTATTTATTGGTTGAGATGAACCAAGAAATCCATGAAATTTAATTCTTCAGGAAAATTAATGATTTTACAGTATAATGCAAAATGCTCATTTTTGTTTCTCTCTTCAATTTCAGATATTGTGACCCTATACAAGCTACCAATGAGACTGGTTCAGCTACCGGTACTGTCACACCATTTGACTGTCAGACTGGTTACTTCTGTCTCACAAACACCAGTGCCTTCAATGATTACCCGTGTATTCCTGGAACTTTCAATAACCAGACTGGTCTACAAATGCAAAGTCAATGTCAACAATGTTCCCCAGGCTATTACTGTGCCGATTATGGTGAGACCATGCCTACCGAGTACTCCTATTAAAGTGGAGTTACCTCTTTTTTCAACGTTAATTTCTGGTTTTCGTAGTTCACCTAACTTAAACAAAGGGACACTTTTGCATATTGTGACATGTTTCGCTTTATCACTCTATTTTGGATTTAACTAGCTTGCCAGGTATGGGTAAGACTCTTGTCAAATCTAAAGATACAAAATCACCATTAATCTTGTCCGTTGTTCCTCAAGTGCTTTACCAACTGAATGATAATGGCACCATTGACCTACCTTGGAAATCCAGAGGGATAAGGGGACAATTTTAGTTTCCAGACAGTGAAAATTTTGAGAAAATGTGCTTATATTTTATATTTACTCTCACTGGTTTTGTCATAGCTAAGATCAGGTGTGATCATGCTGGGCAACCCTTACAATTGCTGTGTGAACACCTTCCTACATAACAAACTGTATCTAGTGAGAAAATTTTTAATTTCCCAAATTGACTCCAAGAAAAAGAATATGGTACTGGATATGTTGCATATTTTTTATACCAACAATTTCTGTTTAATTAACAGGATTATCCTTACAATTTTGAATGTTTAATTAATTTAGATTTTGCAAGTCAATACCAAAACAACAAGAAATAGAATATGGCAATTTGTATTGTTTTCTGTATAACAGGACTATCGGTACCAAATGGACCATGTAGTGAAGGATTTGTTTGCCTTGGAGGATCCGATACTGCCACGCCTAATGATAATGTAATGGGTTATGAATGCCCCGAGGGTAACTACTGCCCTGTGGGATCATCTATAGAGATACCTTGTCCTGTGGGAACCTACTCTAACACGACGGGTCTACACAATGCCTCATCATGTACACCATGTGATGCTGGATACTACTGTGGAACAACAGGTACAAACATACACTTTACATATAACATCATTAAAGTCATCATTCTATGCAGGCCAGTTGTAAGCTGAAGTAAACTGAGGCGCTTGTCTCAGTGAAAATGGAGATTGCAATATTTGATATATTTTAGTAATAATTGCTCCCTGAGAATATTTTCAGGGAAGCATAATTTATAATCACTGCTTTCAGGGGTTCTACAATTCCGGAATAATCCGGAATTCCTGATTGACTTGTTAGGAAGACTTATTTTTTTCTGCACAAAATGAAAGTTATTTGATGAAAAAAATCAAAGAATTGACAAAAGTATGAACATTTCAAGTTCCATTTGCCAAATTTTAACAATGAATAGAGGATCTTGCATGAGTGCTCATTACATACGAGTTTTATTAAACGAGTGGACAAAACTATATGACACAAGGCTTCACTGAGTGTCATATTGTTTTTGTCGACGAGTTTAATAAAACTTGTATGTAATTAGCACGAATGTAAAATTCTATTTATCACATAACCTTAGAGAACGCTCGTTAACGTTCAATACGCTAATGTACACCACATAGGTTTCATTCAAAATTTAGCGTTACAATGCGCACGACATCATGCCTACGTTTGTATTATACTGACGTCACAGGTCGTTTCAAGGCACAGATTGGTTTACGTTACGTCATCCTGAACCAACCAACCAATCAACGTAAAGCTAATTTAAATGTTTAATGAATGGGCTGGGAGTGCATTACGATATTTCCGGCACGGCTTTAATGCACTCCCAGACCGCAGGTTATGTGATAAATCAGTATTTGAAACCTAGTTAAGGTGTAAAAATCACTGGAATGAGTGCTTATGACTCCCGAAACAGACTTGCGTCTCTTTTTCTGGATTAAGCATTATGCCTCAGTAGAACCCCTGCTGCTTTGTTTTAGGATTGTTTCAAAATAATATTCTTCACATTACAGGTTTAATTGAGCCATTTGGTCCATGTGATGCCGGACATTACTGTAGTAATAGTGCAGAGACCCAGAACCCAACCGGTGAGGTATACGGGGATGTTTGCCCATCAGGTCACTATTGTACGTCAGGCACCGGTACCCCTGTACCATGTCCTGCGGGAACCTTCCTGACCACTACATCAGCTAGTGCACCGAGTGATTGTGTACCGTGTCCTGCTGGAAGATACTGTGCTTCAGCTGGTCTCAGCAATTATACAGGTAAATACTGCCATTATTCTAGGTATACTTACATTATTCTAGGTCAACACTTGTACAATGGTAGATATAAGACTTGCATTACTCTAGTTTTAATAGTATAAAAAAACTTGAATTATTGTAGGTAAACAAAATTGCATCTTAGATATATTAAAAGCTTGCAATTATTAACTATATTTGAATTGTAAAAAAAATACTAATTGTTTGATAAACTTGCATATTTGAAGGTTAGTGCTTGCATAATTATAGGCAAAAATTTGCATAACTGTTGTATGATACATGAAATATTATCAGAAAATGCTTGCATAATAGTAGATAGAACTTACATATTTGTTGTAATGACTTGCATAATATTAGGTAAATAATTGCATAACTTGTAGATTAATTTATTTTGTAAAATTTCTCGTTATCCATTGAGTAATGTGTGTTATACCATTTTGATTCTTGAAATTTTCAGGACCAGGTTCTGTTGGTAAATGCATAAATAAATTGTTACAAAAATCCACTTTAATATTCCTACCCCTAACTTATACAATATTCACTGAAACCCTGTTTTCTAACTTGCATGGAATGATTATGTATACACTGTTCAATCATAAACAGATTTCAAAATGCTTGTACCATTTATAAATGCCACTTTGTTAATTCTATCTTGTATTCATTTTGATATCAAGGATTTGGTTCAAAATCTGTTGTTCCTTCGCTGAACAACCCTGTCAATCTTCCTGATTAACACGGAATTCCAGATTTAAATATCCAGAAAGTGCCATGATTCCTTACCAAAATAAAAAGTTATTTGAAGAAAATATCTTGAGAAATGGCGAAGTTATTGTCAATTTAGTCTATTTTGAAGCAATTTCTTAATAAAAACTGAGTTGAATATGGAAAAGCTGTGGTTGAAGGCCTCTTATTTGGCAAAAATGGTTGACTGCATCTGATTTTCCGGATTTTAAATTGGGTTCAGTTGACACTCCTGACAATTGTTTGGGTCATGGACTTACCACTGATGTTTGAGGATGAGTGAGACTAGGTTTTAGAAATAAATGATTAAGATTTGGATTAAAGCAACAGATTGGCACCTATCCCTGATTGATAAATCACTCATTTGATTTGATGAGCGTTTCAATTCAAGCATGGATGATTTCAATGTTAACATAACAACTTGCTTCTCTGCATATGTTTCTTGCTTACAGTTCAACAATAAAACTACATATCAATTACCTCTCTTCACACATTTTTCATAACTGAAATTACCTCTCTTTACATATTTCTCATACTGAAATTACCTCCCTTTACATATTTTCATACGGAAATTACTTCCCTTTACACAATTGCGTACTGAAATTACCTCCCTTTACACATTTTCATACTGAAATTAACATCCTTTACACATTTCTCATACTGAAATTGCCTCACTTTTTATAACTGAAATTACCTCCCTATACACATTTTCCATTCTGCATTACCTCCCCATGACTGATCGCATACAGAAATTACCTCCCTTTGACTGATCTCATATGGAAATTACCTCCTTTACTGCCTTATTGTTTATATACAATTACCTCCCTTTACTGTTACTTCCCTTGTCTAATTCATTGCTTTAATTCAATTTATACAATTTTCAATTACCTCCCTTCTATTACTCATTGCTTTCATACAATTGCCTCCATTGAATTGCTTTGCAATTATCTCCCTTTGCTCTATTCACACAAGTTTGAATTATCTCCCTTCCTTAATTACAACAATTTTTCCTTTAACTACCTGATAATATAATAAATATGTACATAATTATAACTTGCCTCACTTATGTTTCTTATTTTATATATGAAAAACAATAAAAATTTATGTTTCTTATAGAGTGTATTGATCCAGCGTTGTGTAAGAAAAAACCGAACACACCCATTTTAAAATATTACTTTAATGTTGTTAATTGTAATTGTGTTGTACAATGTTAATTAGTAGTAATTATGTTGTATGTAAAGTACTACTGTTGTTGTTAGGGTAACCTAATTACATAAGAAATTGTATCCCTGTATACATAGTTAGATTATTGAAGACCTATATATCCATGGAAACCAATTATGTTTATTACACACTGATTCAATAGAGCTTTGATGCCTCAATGTGCCTTGGGACTTTAAAATAGTTTAAGCCAACTACTGTATTCTAGTAAACCATATTTTGACAGTATAGCCATTAGATTTTCTCCCCATTTGTTTTCCCCACAGGAAAAGAAATGACAAATCAGTTCCCCCTCTGGTCAAACAGTTGACTTCTTATTGCTTAACAATTGACTAGTTACCCTGGAAGACAAAAAACTGTTCAATAAGGTTTCTAGGGCATTTGAGCGCAATCTGTTAGATGCATCAACATTCTACTGTAGCAATATCCTGTGAGCTTTGTGCTGTATTGTGTGCCCAGATTCTGCATGGTTTTAATATAATTTCAACATCTGCATGGCATGATCAATTGCATGGCTATATGTTCAGGTGTATAAATATAACTTCATCAGTAATTTATAATTCCAGTTAGTTTACCTATATGAAAGTACAATCATCATACATCATTGTACTGTTTTATCAAAGCACTTACGGAAATCGTAATTTAACGTTATAACTTCAATTATTTAATACATTTGATCAGCTATTAACTATTGTAAAAGTTGTGTAAAATGAAGGATAGTTGACAAGCTCCTGCAATCCATATCTGTCCTAATTACCTTAGTTTTAAAAGAGTAGTAAATAATTTTGAAGTTGAACGTTAAATGATATTGTTGTATGTGCTATGATAAAAACCAAAACTTCATATTGTGTAAATATTTTAAACAGTTTTAATAGTTGGGTCGTCAACAAACATGCTAGGATATAATTTGATATTGTATTTTTTTTTAAATGTAACATTCTTATTTAATGTTGTATCTATTTCTCATTAATTATTTGTCATGAAAATGATGTTGACCAGAAATGGGTGTCAGTGTTATATCACTCTATCCATATTGTATTTAACTATGTTATTGTCCACAGGCTGTCATATATTTACAATTTGAGTAATGCAGTAATATGAAGTGTAGCATTTATTGTTAGGGTCAGTATTTCGTGCCTTGAGTGGATCAAAGTTGTATCTTACTATATCCTTTATAGTGATACACATATAGGCCCATTTTTGTTGGGGGGGGGGGGGGGGTAACTGATAGTATGTTCTGTGTCGTATGTGGTTGGCCTGACAATGATGTCACCACTTCAGTGTGGTTTTGAATTGTACTTGTATTTCAGTGCTTATTTTATTATTATACAGTACCACGTCTGCAGAGCGGCCTTCAGTAGAGCAGCAACCCATATATAACAATATCTTCAATATTTCTTTAAGCTGATATTTTAATTCAACCTCTGTTTAGCAACAACCTGTATACAACAAACAAGCTCTTAGTGTATTGCTCTACAGAGGTTGTACTGTACTTACTTATTACTGAAACTATACAAGTTGATATGATCACATGGTATTGATATATTTATATGAATATGCTGAAGATTACACTATTTATATATGAATATATACTGATTCATACACTATAATTATGATACTTCTATCTAAGGTGAATGTGCCGCTGGATACTATTGTTCCGCTAGTGCCAATACAAGTACACCGATGGATGGAACAACTGGTGATATCTGTCCGGCCGGAAATTACTGTCCTGTAGGAAGTGACACACCCATACCCTGTGCTGATGGTAGGTTTATCTTTCTTACTAGTATTCAAATTTTCTCCCTTTTCTCCTCCATTTGAAACCTAGCAAATTGTAATATTATTGCGAGTCTTATTTGTCTGTAAAATAATGCCAAGGGCATGATCTTTTATTTTGTAAGAAATACATTCTGTCAACTAGCTGGGATAGTGCTATGTATGTACCAAATATTTATGATACACGCCCCTGTAAATTTGTTCCCTTGTTCAAACATATGTCAAGTCATATGTGCTGGTCACATACCTTATTGTCACAAACATCTAAATTATACACAAGAACCCCTTTCCATGAACAATACATGAGCTAATGCAAATAAATTTTCCTCCTGAATGTTGCCATGACTTTGGGGTTTTACCTGGTGTTGGAAGAAATTCAGTATGTTTTTGCCCTATGATTTTGACCAATCAGAGGGCTCTGTATTTGAAAAGTGTTCTATTTTTCGCTAAATTGTGTCTAAATCAAGCTGTAGTTTGAAGCAACTGCACAAGTGCAATTAGACTTAGTAGAATTATAGAACAACACATTTTGTAATTCCAAATTTAAAGTTCCATAGTATCTTATAATCCCAGACGTCCAAAATTCGCCTGATTTATGTATTGTTCACTGTCTGTTAATTAAGGTACTTACATGAATGTGACTGGTGCCGCTGTATGTGATGTCTGCCTGCCAAGATTCTACTGTGTAAACCAAGATCGTATGGATCCTTGTCCCACCGGAGCATTCTGTGACGGTGCTAACGGTTACAACTATACACTCTGTCCAGCTGGTACATTCAACAACGTAACATCTTTAGAGCTGGAATCAGAGTGTCAACAATGTATAGGTGGAAGTTACTGCGCTACACCGGGACTCAGTACGCCCACTGGTGAATGCTCTCAGGGTTATTACTGTCAGTTAGGTGTTGATACCTCAGCCCCAGAAAACAACAATACCGGAACAGGAGGTATGTGCTTAAACTTTAACTAGCTGCCCTAATGGGAAAGTTTTAACTAGCTGCCCTAATGGGAAAGTTTTAACTAGCTGCCCTAATGGGAAAGTTTTAACTAGCTGCCCTAATGGGAAAGTTTTAACTAGCTGCCCTAATGGGAAAGTTTTAACTAGCTGCCCTAATGGGAAAGTTTTAAGTAGAGAATATCCTGATTTCATTTTCTCCATTTTAAGGGGTTTTTAGGAGTTAAGGGGTCAGAATGATATTTGTCATAGACTTATGATGGTATGGTTAGTATGTTTCCCACAAACATATACCAAATCAATATATCTCCCCCAATGTCGTCCGGATGAATGGATGGATGACACAAAGTATTTTCTCCTTATTAAACTTGAGGTGATTTCTATGAAACTTCACGTGAATAGTAAGAACCAAGCTTAGATCAGCAGTGCATATTGTCAGGAATCTTTTGTTTGATTAGGAAATAGATCTTAGTTTTCCGTGATATACCGGCCAATATATCACGGTTTGGAGTTCATATGCGTAGGAATTAATCACGAAGGCCGTAGGCCTGAGTGATTAATAACTATGCATGTGAACTCCAAACCGTGATATATTGGCCGGTATATCACGGAAAACTAAGATCTATTTGCATTCTAACACATGTAATATGCGCAATTTCATATGGACTCATTTTTATTGCAGAGTGATGCGTTGTTTGTCGTGTTGCTATAGACAACTTCCGCTGTTTAATGTATAAAACCTCCACCCCTGGAATATTGTTTTTTGCTCATTTCATTTAAACAGAGGCATAACTAGAGCTCATTCGAAAGTATGTATTTCATAAAAACTAAAATGAATCGATAAATGCAATTGCTGTTGCAATAATACCGATATAATTAAATAAATTAAGAAAGAACGCTACGCAAATAAAAGTTCGCACAACGTCGCGTTTACGTTGACGCCAAATAAACGTCATAAATCCATGACGTCATTTGATAAACAAGACGTAAATTCCATTCATAAAAAGCGTTATTTATACGTGGGAGGTAATTCAACAGCAAAAAAGTAGTACGGCAAAAACTGTGATATACCGGAAATTTAACCACGGTACAGTCCTATACGTTTACACGGTGCTAAAAATAGACTGTGTTAGAATGATTGTTATTGCCCTTCGTGTCAAAAACGCTTCTAGTTTATTGTTGCTTGTCATTATAAGTTCAGTAATGTCTTACTATTTTTGTGTGGTTTAAGGTTTGGGCATTATGCTTCAGTAGAACCCTGCATGTTTATGAAATATTTATACTTTTATATTTGTTGTACTTGATCCTTTGTGAAAGTTTTTCATAGATAATATCATTATTTCATCAAAATTTTATAAAAGAAACTACAAAAATTAGAGATTATTGCATTTTTTTTATCACATATATTTATTTATTTTCCTTTGTAGAATAGAAAGCAGTGATTGATGACATTTGTTATTTTATTTTATTTGCTATATATGAGGTTCCTTAAGGGTATGAAACAACAGTATTGATTTTGTTTTTCATTTTTATGTTGTTTTATTTTAAATTTAATAGATGTTTTTTTTTATTTATTTATTTGTTGTTTTCTGTTGATATTTTTGTTGTTGTTTACATGTTGCAAAAATGATTGTTGCTTTTTGTTATTGTTGGATCTTTTTCTTGAGTCTTTCTGTTCAAATTTATTTATTTACTGTGCTACTAGTATGTATAATCATCAATTCTCGATTCAGTTAAATTTTCTTTGATTTTTTTTTGTATTCGATCACACAAACAGAACAAAGTTTCCCTTCAAAATCTTGTTGTTCACAAACTTACAAACTCATGAAAATGAATTTTACCAAAATTCATGTAAGTTAATGTGCTTGAAAACAAGTGATTTTAAGTACAGTATAATGAAATCAAAGTACTGAAGTTCTGTTGGAAGGGGATTATTCCATGTATGTAGTGAAATGAACAGTAGTATGTGAGGTGTTCCATAATTAATAGGACTGTTATCATAGCAGCAAAGCAAGTAATAAATTAAGAAAACTAATTTGCTATAAATCAAACTACTTTTTTTTACTTGTGTTAACTTGTAAGTTCAAACCTCCGGATATGATCAACAATTACAGCCAACATAACACATCTACATATTAGTTTAATTTAATCGAGTGCGTATCAGAAGTGATGTACGCTCGATAACATTCCTATGACGTTATATTTTAATAGTCACCCGAGCTAGCAGAGTATTGATTTATTCTAGCTGCGAAAGTAGTACTACCGTATACACTCTGAAAACATTTCATGAAAGTGTATTTAATTGAGATTGAATCATTATATACCACTTTCTTTGATTAATTTTTACTCTTTTTTTTTACAGCACCATGTCCGATTGGCTATTACTGTCCAGTGGGATCCACATCTGCCACACAATGTCCTGCGGGTACCTACGGTGATGAGATGAGACTGGCTCTATGTAAGACATGTCCAGCTGGATACTACTGTGTCATGAACTCTGTTAACTATACCGCCTCTCCATGTCCAACAGGTAGCTTACTTTCACTTTAAGGATAATCACTATAAATATGATTATCTAGTTTATTATTTGTAAAAGTTTCTTTCTTACATATATTTCAAAGAATAAACACAACATTTGAGGATATTGTCCCTAATGTAGAAGTATTACATTATTTTAGCAGTCATCATAAAATACATAATTTTTTTTTATAGTCTTAGCCGCAGGTTTTACTAAATGAGGCTGCATGAGTAAGAAAAAGGTTGCCCGCATAATGTCTGAGGGACTATATATACAAGCCATGTTTAAAAATGAGATCAGAACATTACCTTTATTTTTTTGCACAGAGTTCACAGAAATAGCAAGTTAGCATTTTTTCCCATTCTTTAATTGTTTTTAAGGGTGCAGTGATGGGATACTATTAGTCTACAAATCTTGCAATGTTGTAAACACCCCCTATCCTAATAGGTTGTATTTGTGTATGTTGGTACTGTTACATATATATGTGGTGTGTTTATATTACAGGTTACTACTGTCCTGCGGGTACAGAGTTTGATACCCAGTATCCATGTCCAGCCGGCACATATAGCAACATTACAATATCTGATAGTATATTTGACTGCAGATCATGTCCATGTATGTATATCTTCATTATTCACATCTGTTTGACATTGCAGAAATGTATTATATATAAAGTCATCACATTTAATATGATAATAGGGTAAAAATTGTCATTCCAGGTAAAGGTAATGATAATAAATTAGTAGTGTGTTCATAATAGGTTAAGAAAGGTTTTTACTGGGGGAATTTCCCCAGTAATGGAGTAACATACCATTTTATGAATTTCTCAACAGCCAATTCATGTAAGAAAGAAATGAGTGTCTGGGCAGCAACTAAAATCATTATTTTCAACCATTTTCTATTTTCCAGTCCTTGAGGTAGTAATTCAGGTGCATTAGACCCTTTTCCATAAAACAATGCTTGTAATTCAGATTTTGATGATAATTTGTATACATAATTATAGTATCAAGCGCTGGCTTTCCGATTTTGTGGTGTTTTTTTTCACGCTCTGTATAGTGTATATGTATGATTACAGCTGGCAAATACTGTGACAGTGATGGATTATCCGAGCCTGTGGGAGATTGTGCCGCTGGATGGTATTGTTCCGGCGGATCATTTAGTAACATGCCAGTGGAATACGACCCTTCAGCACCATCATTTACTGTGAACATGTCATGTCCAACATATCTGACAAACTTCACCGGAGGTCCTTGCACTGCAGGTTAGTTATAATGTAAAATCATTAATTTTCCTGGGAATTTATTTCATGGATTTTGTGGTTCACTTCAACCACCAAAGTCAATCACATCAAACAATTATTTTGACCCTTGTATTTATTACCTGAAATGCAAAATCCACAAATTAACGTCCAATCAAAATAGTCTTTTTTACTTAAATAGAAATGTCATCCCATTGAAATTAAATGATTTTACAGGAAACATTTCTTGATAGCACTCTTCATAAAGAAAGACTTTAACATTAATTTCTACTTTCTTTGAAATAATGTAAAATCTTGTAATTGGCTTGCTAATTGGAAAGATCATTGAATGTGAACTGCCACTGGTTGTTTTCTGGACCTCATTCTAAACTTGAATTGAAAAGATGATTTCAGTCAGATTTTTTCTATTGTTGAAAATGTAATTGCTATGATTTTAGTCAGATTGTTTTCTAGTAAAAATAAAATTCCTAATTTTCTGGAAATTCAGTGGAATGGTTGATGGTCCTAGATACCTATACAAAATCAAGGAATTTCCAGAAATCAATGAATTTCTGGAAATTGAGAAAATTCCAGAAAATTTCATTAAGAAATTTTCTGATTCGTGACCAACGGGACATTGCATACTAACAATTATTAAGCACACCATGTATATTTGATACCCAACTTATCCTCGAGTGACCATAATTCGCCTACTTAAGCGTTAAACACACAATAAACAATGGCAAACTTCATGTTTATATTAAATAAGGTTACTTACTTGTAATATAATTCCTTCAATTTATCTAACTCAAATGTACACCAATAAAATGATAAAATACTCCAAGAATTGAATAAAGCAAACATCATAGTAAATAAAAGTCGGCCATTTTGACCGTGACCTAAATACGTCACATGGCACGCGCGATCAATTGGGCCAAAACTATTCACTTTAGCTAAACGTCCCAATTATGAAATTAAGCCTGAGCATTGTTAAATCAAATTAAGAAAAATATCTAGTGCAAAAACAGCATATTTGTCACTGTTAAGTGATATTTACTCTTCGTGTATTAATTCTGATTGGTCATGCCACACGCCAGTCTAATGGGTAATAAATAGACTTTGGCTGCATTATAAACGAACTTTTTTTATATCGCCATTACGGGCATGGATCACTTAATGAATTTTAAGATAATCGCCGATAGTGATGTGTGATCTGCCGATGTATGGTCTACAGAAATGCAGAATTCGATATTTTTTTTGCTATTCTGACCGTAAGGTCGGAAGCAACTTTGACCGAAGATATTTTTGGTTTGACCTTAAAAATAATTTATCCGACCAAGTGACTTTCATTTATGAAACTGTAAACAATGCCGACGTGTGAAAAAATATTCGATTACATTGCACATAGCGTTTACTGGGGTATTTCAACTACACGACTTTTTGGGAATAGTGAAAATGGTATAGTTTTATGATTTTTTGTGAACGTAATCGAAAATTACATGTTATGAGCTCGTATTTTCAGAAAAAAATATTCCCGCTAAAAAAATACTATTTTGTTAACATTTTCTCTAGATATGCGCGCGCATCGTCCAAATCTCACGAGACTAGAGCAAAAACAAAATGGCGGTCGATTCGAAGGTCAGAGGCGATATTAGGGCTCTCTACGATATATGTTGCCTCTTTAAATAAAGTCTTTATTATTATATCTTTATTATTATTTCAGGAACATACTGTCCAGTGGGATCATCAGCCCCGATACCGTGTCCAGCTGGTCAGTATTGTGATGTAGATAACTTAGATGCACCGACAGGAAATTGTACCGCCGGATATTATTGTAATATCAGTCAGTCAGTAGCTAACCCGGTAGAATGTAGCCTAGGTTACTACTGTCCATCCGGAACACCCATAGAAATAGCTTGTTCACCTGGCACATTCAACAGTAAGTATTATCAAATACAGGGTTCCATTACTGTAACAAGTTCTATAGCCTAGGTCCCATTGAGCATTTCTTACCTCGGCTAATGTACTAGATTAGCTTCTAGAGGCATCAGGACCAGGGGTTACACAAATTTTTGAATGACTTCCTGAAAGCTTCCCTTAAATCATGATGACCCTTTCCATGATGCCTTCCTATGCCCATTTGTTGAATCGGGAGTACATTGTTGAGGCAAAAATGCTCAGTGGGACCTAAGGCATAAATCTGAACGGTCATTTTGATACTTTTTAGATTTTACCCTTTTTATTGGCAGAACCCCTTCTCTTTATATCAATCCTCTGTAGATAATAGGTTGCAGTGGCCCTTATAATATACATATATGACAAAATTATTAATAAAAAACATTAGATATTGTAGTATAAATCACTGCTTTTTACAGATGTTAATCTTCATTGCCCTTTCTGAAAATAAAGGACTGCTCTGTGCTTTTCTCTCCATCTGATCCGTAGTCATGAGTGTTATACACTTGACTACCATGCCACCTGATACCAGTAATATATGAACTATACAGTCCAAGAGCCCAGGTTGATTTAATTAGAATTATTGTCTAAAAATTGCTCAGAATTTAAGATGGCCTCCAAGATGGCCACCAAGATGGCCACCAAAATATGTTAAAAGTGACTAAAACTTATGTTCACTTGATTGGCTGGTATTTTTTGACATATTAAAATGTTTTATTACATTTCATTGTTGGTGATGAATGTTAAATCAGGATTATAGAAAGCAAAATCGAATAGAATGCTACATTTAGCCTCAAAAAATTTTTTTTCATAATTTTTTTTTTTCGAAAAAATGTGTAATTTTAGTGCTTGGGGTTACTTTGGATAATGTTTGGATACGTTGTATTACAGATCGTACAGGAGGTGTCAGTGATGCAGACTGTCTAGAATGTACGGCTGGATCATACTGTCAGTCGTACGGATTGTCTACACCTACAGGACTGTGTGATGAAGGTTATTATTGCCCGGGAGGTCAGGATACGCCCACACCAACATTATATGCTTGCTCACCGGGACATTTCTGTTACGAGGGAAGTCACAATCAAACCGGTTGTCCATCTGGTGATTACCAGCCACACTGGGGACAGTTCACATGTGATACCTGTCCTGCTGGCTCATATTGCAAGGCTTTCGGTAGGTCATGATTATTTTATTTTCAAATTGGCTGCTATCTCATTGAACTCTACAGTAACAACAGTGTGATATTTTATGTTAGATGTTGTTCTATTATTGTCTACAGTGCAAACAAGTTAACTTGAACCTTGAACCATTTATTGCCATAATTATCCCCCATCTTTATTTCGGGTTATATTAATTGCTTTGCACATGTAGGATGGTTAACAAAATGGTTTGCATTCAATAACTCAAGAACGCTTTGCCTTAAGATCTTAAAACTATACTTGGAGGCTGGTCAGCAACAGTAGATGACCCCTTTTGATTTTTGGTTAAAGGTCAAGGTCACTTTGACCTTTACCATTTCCGACTATTTTGCTGCATGTTTAACAACATCTCTTGTTAAACTGTTGATTTCTAGTCTTTAATCTAATTTGGCATTTTATCATTGTGTGAATGTTAGGTACCTAGATAATTTTCATTGTATTATTATATCATAATTGTTTTATTAGGTGATTACGTAGACTTGGATGCGGCCAATATGACGACATCAGGAAACTACTCTGGATTATACCGAAGTTACCGTGGTGTAGATGTACCGGTTATATGTCCAGCCGGTTCCTACTGTCCCAGCGGTACCAACCATAGTATGGAGTACCTGTGTCCTGAAGGAACGTACAGTAACTCGACAGGACTGCAAGATTCTACACAATGTACGCCATGTACACCCGGGATGTACTGCTCCGGACTGGGTGAGTTTGAATGTCTTATTGTACAACATCCTTTATAATTACAGTAAAATTATTAAAATTCAAAAGGATTTTATTTGGTGGATTCTGTGGATGATCTCAACCTATATTATTGACATTATATTGACGGAGGGTAGTTTCAAAGGCGATTTGGAATTACAAGGATTAATCCTATCGTAACTGTTTTCTGGTAAGGAGTTTCAGTAAGTTTCGAACAAGCTTCAAACACTGAGTACATTATGCTAATTTTTTATGTTTATGTTTATTCAGGAAACATTGAACCATCCGGACCATGTGATGCTGGCTACTTTTGCACCCTGGGAGCTTACAATGCCACACCCACTGACGGTCTAACAGGTGACGTGTGTCCGTTGGGTAAATTCTGCGTACAAGGAAGTATAACGGGTACCGGTTGTCTGGTAGGAACGTACAGTAATACAACAGGTCTGAAGAATGATACAGAGTGTACTGCATGTACAGGTGGTTTTTACTGTGGAAGTGTTGGTCTGACCTCGGAATCAGGCACCTGCTATGCTGGTAAGTTTATGCCTGCCATATTTCAGCAGAAAACTGACTGATAAATAAAGGCTTATAGTTATGCTCTGCATTTAAAAAAAAATATATGTAATTGACCTACTATCAATTCAATAAGTAATACTAATTCAGGAATTATCCCATTCAAAAGAATAGTCGGGACTATAGTTAACTCTGCCACACTCCATTTAACCTAGATAAATATAGTTTATCGGATGGACAAGCTTATATTTATAACCGTTTGCATTTACTTTGAACAGACTGTATTTATTTCCTGTTGACATTGTTATTATTTTCCTCAGGACACTATTGTTCCCTGGCATCAGAAGTACCTAACCCAGTTGGACAAACATACGGAGATCTCTGTTGGGCTGGTCACTACTGTCCAAATAATACAGCTACACCTGTAGGATGTCCAGCAGGTACATACGTCAACACCACAGGAACTCCAGATGAGTCGGATTGTACGCCATGCTCTCCTGGTAAGTTAAGATAAGTTAATTTCTAAGATTAAATAAATTTTAAGTTAATATAAGATTAATTTAAAATTAGTTATATTTTAAGTTTAACATTTTTATGGAAGATAAATTTTAAGATGAGAAAAATCTCAGAATAAGGACAATTGATTTTCAGATAAGATTAATTTTGAATTCAATACATTCTGAATTAATTTAAACATAAATTTATTGAGGAGATAAATTCTAAGATGGGAAAAATTTAAGGCAAACTTAAAAATAATAAATCCTCAGATAAGATAAATTTTAAAATTTTACGATTTGATACAGTTTTAATGGTATAATCTGCATGTGAAATGCCTTTGACCATTAACACAATAAAAACTAGATGGTAAATTAAAAAAATTACAATTAGATAAATTACATGTAATATTTATTTAACAGGATCATATTGTGACAGTATAGGACTGACATATCCGACCAACCTGTGTAATGCTGGCTACTTCTGTACACTACGTGCAAACATTAGCGCTCCAGTTGATGGTACCACGGGAGATATCTGTCCTATGGGTTTCTATTGTGAGATGGGATCTGTAGCCCCTACACCGTGTGAGAATGGTACATACATGAACACTACCGGGGCCTCAGCTTGTATCACATGCCCTGCTGGATATTTCTGTGTGAACAGAGACCGGG
This sequence comes from Spisula subtruncata, assembly GCA_963678985.1. Lineage (NCBI taxonomy): Eukaryota > Metazoa > Mollusca > Bivalvia > Venerida > Mactridae > Spisula > Spisula subtruncata. The sequence continues at coordinate 28,099,372 of OY787663.1, read as the reverse complement.
CCGATATTTGTCCTCAGGTATGCTATATCACTGGCTTAGAATGAGAAGGTCATAACTACTCATTACAACCCTATAAGACAAATTTGAAATCTGCATCATAAGGCGCTTCTCATGGGCCTATTTTCATGAAGAATGCAACTTGTCATGTTGACCAAACCGAATTTACTAAACCTTGTTTTTTCCACAAGACTTTTTAGTACAGAGTAATTTTCAGGCAGTTTTTTCTTGTTTTCTCAAAATTTCAATGTTGTACTTAAGACCTTCTTATTCTAAGCCAGCGTTATAGATAAACCATGTTTTTTGCTTGAGTTATTGCTTCTTATTGGACTTAGTACATTCCTTGGTTAAGTTTTGTGTTTAGGTCCACTTTTTTGTACAATATGTGGGCTATTGCACTTGTTCACCATCGACCCCTGACCATGTCAAGCAAGAACCATAACTCTGAACTACTCTGCCCCTTTTGAACTTAGATAATGCCTTGGTTAAGTTTTGTGTTTAGGTCCATTTGCTTTTTTTCACGTTATAAATGTTTATTACAGTTTCCATATAATCTATATCATCTAGCTCTTAGATCTAAATGCAGTGTTAGTTGTTATACTTTCAATGCGTTGTCACAATTAATAATTGTAAAATATTGAACACTTCTAAAAGTCCTGGCATCTACCAGCCCAGCAGTATTGTGTATTAACATGTAACCACCATACAATCACAACATAATTTTTATGTCAACATGCTTCATTACATATTCACCATCAATACCTTACTCTGTAAAGCAGGACACATTACTCTGTCCTACTTCATGCTAAGGTTGTCTGCCTTTTGACAGTGACAGCTATCAGATGAGCATCTGCAGCTGCAAGGCGGTGCTCTTGTTATACAATGATTCATAGTGATGATGTCATATTTGATGGGTTAATGAAGTAATATAGCAACATTGTTAGTGTTATAATATAAAAAATCACGACGTCAGACGACGTTACGGAGTGACTGCCATTTCCTAAGCATTGTGTTATACCGTATATAACATAGAATAGTATCCGGAGGAACGATAAACGCAAGGCTCTCTTTTAGAATAAAACCTTTTGCAGATTATGTTGTTTATAAATTAAATAAACCATTCTACGATGACATGACATCACTTTGTGATGATCAAAGGTCGGGCAAACCTCAAGTCATCAACAGGAAATGAGGTAGATTCAAGGCCTGTTGGACAGTAGACACTATTAGAATAATAACTGCTGTATAAATTGCCATATGACATCACTACTTAACTCTAAACAATGGTTTTCATTTAAGGCTTATAATGCATGTAGCACTATTCAAGATTTTAACAGAATTATGGCCCCTGAATGGCTTTTTGTTATGGACAAGGCTTCCACCAAGGCATAAGCATTTAAAATGAATGCAGCCTTTTTGTTTATTTGACTTTCAACAAAATGTTGTCTTCTTTTTCAGGGCAACTACTGTCCAATGGGAACGGGAGCTGATGTACAACTTTGTCCTATAGGAACATACGGAGCTGCTCCAGGATTGACCGACGTATCAGAATGCACAGACTGTACTGGTATGTGTACATTACAATTACAATATAATATATTGTTTTATTTCCTCGCCCACAACCCATGTCATTAACGGTTGGGTAGCAGGTCTGTAGCCTGAGACAAAAATCACTGAGGCAAATGTAGCTTGGGTATATTTGGAGGTTTTTTTCGTGAAAAGACATGATATTTTAGAGATTTCTTGAATTTTTATAGAGGCAAGTGCCTCGGTGTGCCTCTGCATGGCTAACTGCCAGGGCAGGTAGGACAAACATTTTTATACTTTTTACAGGATTAATATTGAATGACTTTAACGCTAATTTTGTGCCAAATTCCCCCATGTCTTTTCACTCATTTTCCTGTGACCAAGTATACTGTAAAATCATTTAATTTTGACGGGATAAAATTTCGTGGTTTTGGTATACAGACCATTTTGATGGGACGTTAATTCGTGGATTTCGAATTTCAGGTAATGAATACAAGGATCAAATGAAAGTAATTGTTTGATGGGATTAAATTTGGTGGTTGAAGGTGAGCCACAAAATCCACGAAATTTAATCCTCCACGAAAATTTACGATTGCACAGATTTTTTTTATCTATGTGTGCGGAAATAACAAAAATAATTGATATTTGTGTATAGGTGGATCATACTGTTCTACCCCTGGTAGCCCAGCACCTGATGGTTTCTGTAGCGCCGGCCACTACTGTACACTAGGTGTTGATACAGCAACACCAGCTACTGGAGGATCACATCAAGGTGATGGTGGAGAATGTACGGTAGGACATTACTGCCCTGCAAACAGTTCAGTACCTATAAAATGTGCTGCTGGAACTTACGCAGCCAATACCGGTAAGTTATGTGTTTCTAAGCTTTGAAATAATAGACATTATGCCAGAGCAGAGATCGCTCCACCTGTTTGTGAGGCAAAGGCTGCTTGGTGAAGGTTTTCAAGTTAATCCATTGGTCCATGTTATTATTATTATTTACTGTTAAAATTGATTAAAAGGGTATTGATTAACAACTGGCGTAATGTCAATTAGCATGAACACTCTCTTTTCATGCACATAAATAAATTTCAAGTTTCTTTTTTATGCCCGGGATCTACTGATGTGGAGCAATACGGTGTTCGTCCTTCTGTTCGTTCATTCATCTATAACTTACAAAATGTATAACAAGTTGATTGGCTTAGCTAGTCTAATTTAGGACAAGGCCACCACCCGGGTATAAGTGTTAAATGAACACAGTCTTGTATCATACAATTATTTATAGAATTCAAGCATGTCAAATGACACATATCTCTTAATCACTTAAAGGAGGGCAGACATATTCAGGGTTCTCATGAACAGGGAAAAGTCTAAGAAAAATCAAGGTCAGCAAAATACTTTGAGGTAGTGAGAAGGGTAGCCAGTTACCAGTTTTCCTTATATGTTAAGTGTCTATAGCATGGGAAGTTCTGGTACCATTCTTATTTTGTCTTTGGTATGACACAGCCTGGGATCGAACTGTAGACCTCCAGCACTCAAAGGGCACACTCAAGCACTAGGCTATCAAGGAGGCGAATTATTTGAAATACATGTACTTCTGTTCTGTAATTTAACTGTTTGTTTAACAGGCCAGGAATCATGTAATGTATGCCCAGGTGGGTTTTTCTGTGTAGAGGAAACAGTCGACTACAGCACGGCACCATGTGAAGCTGGTTACTATTGTCCCGAAGGTACCACATACAAGGAAGAATTCCCGTGTCCTACAGGAACCTATAACCCATTCTCTACACAGAGTAATGAAACAGCATGTATATTATGTGACCCCGGCAACTATTGTTTAGGCACAGCCTTAGACAGCATTACTGGACTGTGTTCAACAGGTTATTACTGTACTGGAGGTGCCTCGTCACCTTCTCCCACCGCCACTGGTGAGTATTTATACTTATCTCCCATTCAATACTTATATCCTTCTTTCTTATGATTTCGTTAATTCTTATGGTTTTGTTAATTCATATGGTTTCGTGAACCATGTTATGACCTATTTCTACCAAAATGTGCTGGTCAAAATTTATTGACAAATGATTGAAGAAGTATAAAAAAAATTTATCATCAATTTCTCAATCACATATTTCTCTTTTATGTATACATAGTATATATTTTAATGGAAACTTGATAAAATACCCCATGTCTGTACTTTCATTATTTAATATGTGCATCAGAAACAAGGAAGTTACCATTTTACGCGCACATGATAATGGAACCCCCAATATACACTCAACCGCTTTAAAAACGCACCACATATGAAATATTGGTTTTAGTGATGAAAACGTCAATTTATGGTTATTTATTTTCGGATTAATAACCTTCAGGCTATATTCAACGATGTGTGTGATTTTCATGCAATTATTACGAGTTTGAAATGAATTATGATATAGATAACACTGAGACCCATGAAAGTGAAAGTCACAATTTCAAAAGCAAGTATAAGAGCCCGATAAATTGATGCATGCACGTGGTATCTCATCCTAAAGCATAACATTAATTACGTAATAGGATAGAATAATGTCCGACGTGATGTTTCCCACCATTCAAGCAAAGTTTGACTTGAATTATAAATGTTATGTGGCTATGGCTGTCCGGCTAATACCATACGACCGAGTGCGGTTCAGATATGCGCATTATGTGAACCTAAGATTGATTCAAGCCTTATTTGAACTTGAAGTCTTGGTTATGAGCATCAGACTTTAAGGACATATCCCGTGGTGCTTCTATGACACCTCAAATCAACACCATGAAGGAGCTTGAAGACAAAAAATTGAGACTTTAGGCTCTAAACGGGAGAAAACTGATAAAAAATGTACTAAAACAATTTTCCTTTTTATTGACAATTATGAAAGAAATAATTATGAAAATGCAATAATGTACTTTTGGCTTGTTGATTGACGTCCGTCATTATTTTGACACTGTGTGCAGCCATGCGGAACCAATTACAGTGACACAATCTGTGTCATGTTTCCTCATAGCTCGTGCTCAATACCTTTAGCTGGTTTCATCCAGGTCGGTCTTTGAATGTGCCAATCACTAGGAATCGATGTTCTAAGCCCACATGCATTGTATGGTGGCAGTTGAACCGCTATGCTAAGGCACCGGGGCTCTTTTCAGTTGGAAGCGAAGGCACAATCATCGAGAACAAATATTCGAGATATTGGCAGCATAAAAATACCTTCAGCCAATATTGCTTATGTTGTTTTTTCAATGTGTAAACCAACAGCGTACAATTTAAAAGTAATATTGATCACACAAGTCGACGCGATCGAGCTGCACGCGCAAAACATGCAAAATCAAAAAAGTTCTCTGGGCGGGGTATTCCGAATGAAAAATAAATCGTTTTCTTTAATTAGGTCAAGCTTATGAACTGAAAAAACCCTGTAATCTATCAATTTTAGCAAAAAATGTATTTTGACAAAATTTGATTATTTTCAATAGTGGTGCGTTTTTAAAGCGGTTTAGTGTAATTCCGCCATGAACCAATAGAAACAGAGATTTTCAGAATGCGATTTACTGACCAGCCAATCCAAGTAAACAAAACAATTGGCAACTTGTCGCCTGATTGTAGAGGTGGAGTCCATTATGTAAGATGGTTACTTCTGGGAAAATATGATGATTTCTCATAATGTTTTGCATTCAACATGTAGAGAGGGGTTCAGGCATTTGTTTCATTGTCAACAGATATTAACTGTGTATTCTTCAAACACATTGATTTACATTTGTCCATATTGTCAGGATTGATTTTCACTTGTCACACTTTCAGGTAACTATACAACAGCGGAACTATGTATGTGTACTGAACAGAATTTTACTGGAGGAATTTGTCAACCAGGATATTATTGTCCAATAGGTTCCGCGACACCGATAGACTGTACACCAGGACAGTACTGTGAAACTTACGGACTATCAACCCCCACAGGTGACATTTATTTACATTTGATCATTACAGTCAGGCCCCGATCTCTCGAAACATCTCAATCTGAGTTCAATCTCATCTCAAATATTGCCTTGTGTCTTTGAGTTAATTTTCATTGGAGGTTGGATTCAACATTGGCATCACAAAATAGAAAATATTGTTCTGAGTTTATAACAGTAAAATAGAAGGAGTTTGAACTTGAGTTTTTCTCAAATGCAGAATCTTGTTTTAGCAAAATCTCAATTTGAGATTGAGATTTCTACTTGAGATGCTTCAGGAGATCGGGCAGGGTCTTGTATAGCGTGGAAAATTTGATGTGATCCTGACCTTTATGCTTGAATACATTATAAACTTCTTACAATAACCACGAAATTAAACCCCCCACAAATATTAATGATTCTATAGTATTTTACTTAGTTAATAAAATGTATCATAATGAAAATATGTTTCGACATGAAATAGTCTTTTTACACAAAAACTACAAAATTTAGTCCCATTGAAATGAAATGATTTTACAGGTATGTTTTCTATTGTTTGTAGCTGATTGTAGTGCAGGCTACTATTGTCCCGGTACAGATGTCATGCCTAATCCACCAGGTACTATATGTACCGTAGGTCACTATTGTCCTACTGCTTCGGCAGCTCCCACGCCGTGTCCAGCTGGTACCTTCTCTAACAATACCGGACTAACACAGGAATCAGACTGTCAGAACTGTACCGCAGGTGAGCCATAGATTTCTTGTATTTAAGCCAAAGTTGTGTATCTTTGTTCAGAATGAAGTATTTTTCCTGTTTTATGTATCCTATTAGAGGAAGTCTAATTAAAGTACAACCTCTTTCGTTCTGCAAGAAAGAGTTTGTCTGTTGTACAGTGTTTGTTGCTCTGGGTCGGTATTCAAAAGGCATATTAAGGGGAAACTTAAATATTTTGTCTTAAGTTAAAATTTGAACTTGAAATATTTTGCAAGAACCTAAGAACAGCTCATATTTCTTGGTTATTATTGAGGCGCTTTACATAAGGCTTCAAAACAATGAAAAATTAGTTTTTTTCCTGTTTAGCTGATACATTTAAGGATTGTAGGATTTGGAGGAAATTCTAAGTTTTCACTTAAGATTCTTTGTGAATACCACCCCTAGAGAGGCAAAATGTTCTTTATGTAGTAATGCCTACTTCCAGAACAAAATGATTATGTTGTTTATGAGAGTTTGTTCCTTTGCAGGACAGCCTCTCTGGAGAGGTTGCATAGACAATACAAATATAAAGAATTCTAGAATAAATAGGCTAGGAAGACTCTTTCATAAAGCTTTTTAAGTTTAACTTGTTCTTTTTATTGTCTGAATATTAGTTAATTCAGCTTACAAAAAACTTCACTTGCTGCTGTATAATATATTGGTATGACAGGGTGCATGATTATAGGCCTTGAAAAGTCCTTGAATTTAGTTTCAACCTTGAAAAGTACTTAAATTTGGATGTGAGAATTGTGTATTAAGCATGTATGATATTGTAGGATACTACTGTGTCTCACCTGGATTAACTGAAGTCACCGGACCATGTTTGGCCGGGTATTATTGCCCCGGAGGTCAATCAGCACAAGATCCGGCCGCATACCAGTGTCCACTAGGTAACTACTGTCCTACAGGAACGGCTGTACCTCCCATGTGTGACCGTGGATTCTACCAAGATGAACTCGGACAGGATAGCTGCAAAACTTGTACATCCAGATACTACTGTGATCCGTACGAAGTGGCCACTGGTTCAAATGACACTGGAATTATCTACCCTGTCGATTGTCCAGCTGGATTCTATTGTCCCACAGGAACTGGTGCTAAAAACTCGTACCCATGTCCAAACGGAACATACAGTCCAGATACTTCATTTGAGGCCGATAGTAAGTCACATGTTATCAGTGTTTCAGATAAATTGAATTGTAAAATAATAAATTTTCCTTTTCACTAAATTAAACCCCATCAAGCATTTATTTTGTTCTGGAATGCAAAATCCACATCCCATCAAAATAGTCATTTTTACCGAAACCATGATTGTTACATCATTTTACAGTATGTAAATTTTCCTCCCTATCTGAAGAAGGTGCTGATTCCCAGTGATAGAGTATTTCTAGCACACCATATGGTTAGGCTAAAGTTCTGAAAGAAAGTTCAGGAGAATCAGTCCCTAAAATTAATTTTTGCCCCATCCACTCTATTAAAAGTGGATAAGAAGTTGCTTTTATCCTGAAGAAACAATCATTCTAATGAAAAAAAAGTAAAGACTTTATTTAATATAGAGGCAATATAGTTAGGCATTTGCCCAATCTTCACTATGAGCCTCAGAAGTTAAACATATTTACATAAAAAAACAACAACAATAACATCAAAAATGACAAAATGAACATAAAATGAACAAACCAAACAGATAAACTAACACTGTTGATCATTAATTGAGTAAAACCTCTGTTTTATTTCAGATGAATGTTATGATTGTCTGTTTGGCAAATACTGTCAATCTACAGGTCTGACGGCACCGGAAGGTGATTGTGCCGCCGGCTACTTCTGTCTTGGTGCCGCCGCTACTCCTACACCAACTGACGGCATAACTGGTGACGTATGTCCTGTAGGAAAATACTGTCTTGTCGGAACATTTAATCGTAAGTTGATGCAAAATACTGTCTTGTCGGAACATTTTCCTAAGTTAATGCAAAAATGCAAAATCTGTAGACAATGTACAAGTGTTTTTACTTCACTGCAGGGTCCTTCAAATCCAGAATAATCTGGAGTAAATTGAGTTAATTTGCTAAATCTTCCCAGTATTTGCCATATTGCTAAACTAACTATTTAATAATTTAAGTACTGCTTGCTCCAACTCATACTCTGTACTCCAATTGGAGCATGTTCTTAGTTACAAAAACTGCTGTAACCTCTTTATTACTGAATAGGAACATATACAATGGGGTTCATTTTCCTTATTAGATAATTTGCTGCAGGTTGATGATGATTTTGATGCAAAATTCTGAAAAAATCAATTTGAGAATGAGATATGTTTATAATCACCGGGCGGGTATGAAAACTACCTCTTTTACTGCAGCTGATGATTGTCCAATAGGAACATACAGCAATATAACAGGTTTGAAGAATGAGACCGGATGTACACCATGTGATCCAGGAAAGTACTGCCCTAATACCGGACACGTTGAACCGCAAGGTGACTGCTCCGCCGGATATTTCTGTGAACTTGGATCCACTGAGGCAGCCCCTGATGCACAGACGTATGGATACAAATGTCCAACTGGTCACTACTGTCTGCAAGGAACAACGTCTCCTACACCATGTCCGAAAGGAAGTTATAATCCTGATGAAGGTTAGTCTTAATGTTTTAATTATTCAAGGTTGTCAGTTTTCCGGATTAATCTGAAATTCTGGATTTACATATCCTGGAAGAGCCATGATGAAAATATCTTGAGAAATAGCAAAGTTATGATCAGTTTAAGCTGTTTTGAAGGAATTTCTTAATAAAAAATGATTCAAATATGGAAACAGTGTGGTTGAAGGCCTCTTGTTTGTTAAAAACGGTTGACTGCATCTGCTTTTCCTGATTTTAAATTTGGCTCCGTTGACACCCCTGTTTTATTATATTTGGGGGGATTAAGGAATCGGCTTATTGATAGATCTGTTAGTACCCTTTGTCCTTTCAGATTCTATATGTTCACATCTAATGTGCAGCTTTTTGTGATCACAAGGATGGTTTCCCTTGTTATGAAGTCCATTTCAATTATTTGGATGTCTTCCCTTCAAAGTGATATTATTTAAATGTATCAATCTTAGAAATTTTATATACATATTGTTTGTTATAAATTGTGTAATATTTACGTTGTAAGGAGAGGGCTAATATAGGCTATGCCTGTTGCCAAATCCTATTTCTTTGGAAATATAATAAATATTATATTAAATTGTGATATTATTGGAAAATACTTGGTATTTGAGATGACACATATAATTTGGGCTGTGAACCAACATACCTATGGAGTAAGTGGTTAAACCACCATACAGGACAGTCATATAATAATAATAATACAATCTTTATTTTGCGAAAGGTGACAAGTTAAGTTAAGTTTATGATGTTATATCCTGCAGCTATACCTCTCTGCTATCATAATTAAGATTTTTGAAACGAATTTGCTCATTTATTGTGCCACAGTCAATGAGACAACTGCCTTTGTTAGTTTGTCTGTGAATAATATTCTTCAAAATTAGAGTGTTACTTACAATATGAAATGGAATATAGCCACCAAACATTGTAAACTTCTTGTGTTTCGTTTTTTGCAAGATGATAACGCAGGTAACAAATCGTTCTAGCTATATGTACATACTGTATAGCGGGTATATTTCGCGGGGGTTTAATTTTCGCTATATTTTCGCGGTCAACATCGAATGCCCGAAATCTAAAGCCCGCGAAATAATCACCAAATATATACAAAGGGAGACAATGCATCAAGGAGCTTTAAGAAATATTCCAACATTAATTTGCAAGACGTACAAAACGACACATTGTGTCGCTTTAGTAAATACGGTTATAATAAATAAACAACGACATTTATAAAATATTATTAGAAATTGGATATTTGTAAGGAACGTGTTTAAATCTCTATGCACGCATATCAATTTCGTTTGAAGCTTTACATTGTAAGCCGTTTTATCACACTTGTTCAATTTTAATAACAGTTTTGTTTGCGGAACGTGTAAATGTTTGCAGAAATAATTATTTGTTTGTAAATAGATCTACATATTTTTCTTGTGTTAGCAGTTTATGATCAATATGTTTGGTTTATTGCGTTTCTTTATCTTCGCAACCGGATAATCTTTAAGGGCGAGGCCTCCAGAAGACTTTTAGTACTTTTAGTGTTTGGGGGATAGTGCATGATACAGAAGATGCCCTAATTCCAGAAGCATTCCCTAGTTCTTTTTGCATGCCATATGCCATATGTATAGCACCCATACATTGGACCTCGGTTTAAAGTCTCATCCGAAAGACTATCAGTAATTTTAGTTGGCCAGCCCGGGATTCAAAACCACAGCCCCGAGATCAGTAGTGACTATTATATACTCGTAATCTAACCTTTACCTCCCCTTCCATGTTTACCAACAAGGTTTTAATTTCGCGGTCAATGCCGTTAGCGCCGAAATCAAGGCACCGTGAATTCAAAAGGATCCAATTAACGCGAAAATTGGACACCGTGAAATATACCCGCTATACAGTATATATACAGTGACTCCTGAAATGATTGAATTATCATCATGTATTTGTTTTGTGTACATACCACTTCAGTTTCTCTCATTCACTATTTATACCTTGTAAACTTCTTGTGTTTTGTTTTCGGCAAGATTTACTTTGGTTACAAATCATTCTAGCTCTTAGAATATATGTAAATCTCCGACATTATTATTATTATACCATATTTATATAGCCCTTTTTTCATGTATACACACGTTCAAAAGTGCTGTACAATCATGACCAACACATGGTTAAAACAGTATATAATGTACATAAAATATAAAAGTAGGACCTACTAAACCCAGTAGGCGGGGGTTCTACTTAACCCAGTAGACAGGCTTCTACTTAACCCAGTAGACGGGGCCCTACTTAACCTAGTAGTAGGGATCTATTGAAGACAGTTGACGGAGCTCTACTTAACCCAGTAGGCGGGGCTCTACTTAACCCAGTAGACAGGGCCCTACTAAACTTAATAGTAAGGATCTACCAATAGGTGGATGGGGCTTATATATAGTCCTGGGAACATGTGGGTCGTTGGGCCCAATGATAGGGCGCCAAGTTAATGGGAACATACACACAGTCAGCATGAATAAGCTCTATTAAAATAGTGCGTTTTCAGCGCTTTCTTGAAGGACGGTAGTGTTTTACTGTCTCTGAGCGCTGTTGGCAGTGCATTCCAGAGTTTGGGTGCAGCAGCTCAGTGATTACATGGTCTATGTTGTACATTTATATTATGTATGTCTTCTAGGTACTTTATGTATTGTTCATGCATGTATTGTTGTTTGTTCTTCTTTCATTGCTTTTTTTCTCAGTTATCTTGTATCTTGTTTGAAAAATGTTATGAAATGTATATGTATATCACCATGAAGGTGGAATTAAAGGAGTATATACAGAAATAAGATATTTTCTTTGTTATATGCTGTTATTATTCCTGATTGTGTGATATTTCAGGAAAACAAGCATTAACAGACTGTGTTGAATGTCCAGCTGGTCATTACTGTTTGGTGTCTGGTAATGATTCATACACTGGTCTCTGTGATGCTGGATATTATTGTACTGGAGGAGCATTCTACAGTAATCCTGTCGGTGAGTGATCAATTCTCATTTTCTGTGATGCTGTTTCTGTTGAATTATCCGCTACTTAAGTGCTCACTGAGCCCTCCTGTTTGATTTGTTAACCAGATTTGTCAAAGAAAAAAACGTTATTATTAGATTTCAGAGGTTCACTGGGCAGATTTGGTTTCCGATTGATAACTTGAGTTTAGGGCCGGTTAAGTGTCAAGTTCAAGGTCAGTATTATTACAAGAAAAAACCATCACTGACAAATTATGCATGGCTACGGAAAATCTGGTTTTGTGGAATTCCCACGTCTTGTTATTGTGATGTTATATATGATGATTGAAAAGTTTTGATTGTATTGTGATGATGATGTTTCTGTGTGTTTCAGATAATATAACAGGAAACATCTGTCCCGAGGGTTATTACTGTCCTATAGGATCATCATCTCCAACTATCTGTTCCGCTGGTAACTATACAAACACGACCGGTCAAGATTCCTGCGCTATATGTCCAGCTGGCTTCCAATGTACGGGAGGTGATGTTACTGACCCATGTCCACAAGGCCAATATTGTCCCGAGGGAACAGGAATGATGACAATACCATGTCCAATTGGTGAGTACCATCAAATCAGAAAATTTCATTTTCCCTTATTCACAAATTTAAGAAGTTTGCAAAATAAATGTTATAGAACTTAAACAAATGGCAGTACAAACCAGAAAGTATTAATTGTTGTGGTTTCTTACTTGCGTCTTCGCTGGCTTAGAATAAGACGGTTGTAAGTACAAATTTGATAATCAACTTTGCGGCGCTATTGGATGGTTTTCATCAGTGTTTTCTTACTATGATGTAAATTTCAACTTTGCGGCACATTTGGATGGTTTTCATCATTGTATTTTTACTTATATTATTACAGGTACATATGGAGCTACTACAGGTCTAGCTAATGATACAGAATGTTCTGACTGTACGGCAGGTTTCTACTGTGAGACTGCTGGATTGTTAGCACCTACAGGTGTCTGTGATCCTGGACATTATTGTGTACAAGGTACAGTCACAATTCATTATTACTCCCCTGTTTGTTACAGAAACTATCTTAATTACTGTTATTGCAAAAATTGACAGTTGTACATTGTGATTCTGGTAATATTCAATTTTAAAGAAAACTCCTTCCAACATCAAAGTATAAGTTGGTTGGGCCATTGGTAAGCAGGTAAGTTAGTAGACCAAATGGTTTCTGTTCAAGAACGCTTTGGATCTTCAAACTTTACATGGAGGTTCGTCAGCAACTGTAGATGACCCCTTTAAATTTTTAGGTCAGTACGTCAAAGGTCACTGTGAATTTACCATTTTCAACTATTGTGCTGCTATGGAGGCATATATGTGATTTACAAACATTTCTTGTATTTCCAGGTGTGAGCTTGCAGTCGCCTGCTAGTGGTCTGACCTACACAGGTAGTGGAGATGAGTGTCCCGCTGGGTTCGAATGTCCAACAAACTCCGCCTACTTCAGTCCATGTGCTCCAGGTAGCTACGCTCCGGGTCTCGGATACGATGACTGTCTTACATGCCCACAAGGTTACTACTGTCTGAACGCCACGGTCACTCCAGTGATTTGTCCTGAAGGATTTTACTGTCCAAATGGAACTACTGTTGCCAATGAGTTTCCTTGTCCAGCTGGTACCTACAACAATGTTACAGGTAAACGCTAAATTCCATACATTTAATTCCACAGGCAAGAGCTGGATTCCATACATTGAATGTCACCAGTAAGCGTTAAATTCCATACATTTAAAGTAACAGTTAAGGGCTAAATTCCATACATTTATTTCACAGGTAAGCACTAAATTCCAAACTTTTAAAATGTTAATCGGCGCTAGAATCTATTCATAAGGAATTGTGTAAATACTTGCATGAAATCCTAGTGAAAGATATCTTAATAAATGTTTCTGAAATAAATTAATAAAAACTTAATTGACTTATATTACTTTGAATGTGAAAGTATATATTGATGTATTTTTACAGGGTCTGTTGAGGTCATAGTGTGTATGTATATATTGATGTATTTTTACAGGGTCGGTTGAAGTCAGTGACTGTATAGACTGTCCTCCAGGCTATTACTGTGAAGGTACAGGTAATATTGTACCTGATGGTTTATGTGATGAAGGGTTTTGGTGTGCTGGCGCCGCTTCCAGTGCAAGACCATACGATCCCGGTAATGCCGTATCCACAGGGGGCAACGCAAGGTAAAATTACATGTATTCAGTTATGAGCATTTTCGTTACTATGGACTTGAAAATCCGTTTAAAAAGTTATAAGTGTGAAGTAAGAATAGTTTTATAAATGTGTTGATTAAGATTTAAAAACTATATATAAATGCCCAAGAAGAGTTTAGACAATAACATTATGCAGTTAAAACAAATATAGTTTACCAAAAATATTCATGAAACTTGTGTGAGTAACCAAAAACTCGCGAATTTTGAAATGAACTCCAATTTGTTCTCATCATATGTGTACCTGTGTTTCAGTGCGCTATACTCCAATGATACATGTGCCCCTACCTGGGATTGTACATGTACTAGCTTCCTGCTGACCACCGGTGGTATCTGTCCTATGGGATATTACTGTCCACAAGGATCATCTAAACCTACAGCCTGTGATCTGGGTACATACTGCGAGACTCCAGGATTAGCCACACCAACAGGTAAGAAAACATAAGAAAGATAAGATAAGTTTATTTTCCAAATTCTGGCCCCTTGAGGGTATATAAATTTTGATATGAACACAGTTTGTAAAGGTACTGTTCTAACTTAGAACAAACACAAATAAAATTATTACTAGATGAAAGGTTATTACATTGCAATAACAACTAAGAGAACATGGATAATATATAGGTGATGTAACGTTGCTGTAATCTAGGACTTGTGTGTGTTTGTATTAAAGGCTTGTATTCATATCCCATCTGAAGATTTTGTGATTTTTCTTCTGAAAGATTAATTTACATTGTTAAATAAGTTTCCCTGGTAAAATAAAGTCTTTATTACTGTAACACTAATTTTCATTGGGGACTCAAGTTTGTGGATTTCGTGGTTCACTTTCCACCACGAAATAAAATACCATCAAACAATAATTTTGACCCTTGTATTAAATTATTACATGAAATGCAGAATCCACGAATTAACGTCCCAACAAAATGATTTTTTACCAAAACCATAAAATTTCGTCCCATCGAACTTAAATGATTTTACAGTAATTTTTTATTTATCATTTTCTTGTATGTTTGTAGGAAACTGTTCTGCTGGCTACTATTGTACAAATGTGAGTACAACACCGTATCAGAATGCCTGTCCTGCTGGATCATACTGTCTACAGGGTGAACAACCCACATTCTGTCCCGCCGGAACATTCTCCAGTCAGGAATATAACACTGTAGAGAATGATTGTGAAAATTGTACGGCTGGATACTACTGCAATGGTAGGTTTTCTTGTTTCTGTAGCTCAGTGGTTAGAGCTCTTGTTTCTGTAGCTCAGTGGTTAGAGCTCTTGTTTCTGTAGCTCAGTGGTTAGAGCTCTTGTCTCTGTAGCTCAGTGGTTAGAGCTCTTGTCTCTGTAGCTCAGTGGTTAGAGCTCTTGTTTCTGTAGCTCAGTGGTTATAGCTCTTGCTGTCCTAACCACAGGATACTGTAGCCTTGAAAAAATAAATATATAGAGAAAAATAAACATTTTCAAAATAAAATATTTTCAAATAGTCTTTATCAATAATACAGTAACCTGTGGGCAACAGGCTGTCAGGCTTAGCCTATATGAGCACTTTCCTTTACCAAAGTACATTTAACACAATTTATAAACAATCAGTGAGACTAAATATATACAATGTACAAACATTAAGTCAATACATTTTGAAATATATCAAATTTAATACTTTGTTGGAATCTGAAAAAAAAAAAAAAAAAAGTTAAGAGGGTTTACTGTCTAAACTGGTGACCCCAGTTTAGATCTTGGTAGAGGCACACATATGCCTGCCATATTTCAGCAGAAAGTCAATTGGCTAATAAAATATTAAAGGCTATGTTCTGCAATATGTAATACTTTACAATAATTTTTTTATGTCTTACTATTATGCTGATCTTGCTATTACAGGTACCGGACTCACAGCTGTCAGTGGTCTATGCTCTCCTGGCTACTACTGTCCTGGAGGTCAAAGTTCCATCACACCATTTGGTCTGGAATGTTGGAATGGTCACTACTGTGAAGAAGGATCTATAATACCGGTGTTCTGTCCTAATGGTACCTACCAACCTAACACTGGTCAGTCTGTATGCTTGAACTGTCCACCCGGTTTCTTCTGTAACCTCAACCTTGGTGAGTATTTTCAACAGTTTATTTTATGATGCTAAAATTGTGCTGCCGTTTGTGATCCTCTGGCCACAATAGTATCAACAAAAAATTTAGCTGCCGTCTGTGCTTATGTTGGTAAAAAAACACCAACCAGAAGTTCAATTCACAAATTCACAAATATTTTGTATAATTATTTTTTTGGAATTTATGTCTCTCTAATTTGTAAACACAACTGTATAATACAATATATTTAATTTGACACTTTTACCATGGGTGCCTATATTTATGAAATGCTCGAAGTTTGTTCAATTCGTATAAAAAAGTGGACATTAGAGTATTATACAGCCAAGAACTACTGCTTCTTAGATTTCATTGGTCAGTCAATTTATAGATTTTTTCTATATTATTCATTAGGCAATTCATGGAATTTTACTCATTTTCTTATGCGTTATTTTTACAGGAGGTTCAACCTATTGCAATGGTAAAAAGTTATTTTGTGTATTGTGTGTGTGTGCATGATGTATATTGTATCACTGCTCCAAAATTACCCATCATATTCACAAATCCCCCCCCTTTTCTCCAAACCACACCCCTATCTCCAAACCACACCCCTATCTCCTAATATTCACTGATTTGTAACCACTTGCTATCCTCTAAAACTGTTAGTTCTTCAACGATGATTTTTTAGCCAAACATTAAATGCACTGCGACACATTTAGTCTTAGCCTTATGAAATATACAAGCTTCCGCTTTTAAAACTGTATTTCCTGTCACTATTTATTAATGAGGACATGATTTGTCTCCGTTATATATAATTGGCATATTCTTCAACATTCATTCAAAGATTTTCATTTATGAGCAGAAGAGTCATTTGGTCAAATCTTAATCATTCTTCTTCCTGTTTTTTTTTCTGCATTTGAACCCATAGTTACAGTACTGTAATTACTATATCCTATGGTAAATTGTAACACTTCAGACTTGTGACTAATAAATTATATGATGTTATTTAATAAAATCTGTGTGAAATGCTCTCATGTTGATAATAACTGTGTTTGTTACAGTAGCTGTGTACTATAGTACAGTATTTGTTCAAAGTGTCCGCTTTAATATCACAGTATTTGTTCAAAGTGTCTGCTTTAATATCACAGTATTTGTTCAAAGTGTCTGCTTTAATATCACAGTATTTGTTCAAAGTGTCCGCTTTAATATCACAGTATTAAATTGTGTTCAAAGTGTCTGCTTTAATATCACAGTATTTGTTCAAAGTGTCTGCTTTAATATCACAGTATTTGTTCAAAGTGTCTGCTTTAATATCACAGTATTTGTTCAAAGTGTCTGCTTTAATATCACAGTATTTGTTCAAAGTGTCTGCTTTAATATCACAGTATTTGTTCAAAGTGTCTGCTTTAATATCACAGTATTTGTTCAAAGTGTCCGCTTTAATATCACAGTATTTGTTCAAAGTGTCTGCTTTAATATCACAGTATTTGTTCAAAGTGTCCGCTTTAATATCACAGTATTTGTTTAAAGTGTCTGCTTTAATATCACAGTATTTGTTCAAAGTGTCCGCTTTAATATCACAGTATTAAATTGTGTTCAAAGTGTCTGCTTTAATATCACAGTATTTGTTCAAAGTGTCTGCTTTAATATCACAGTATTTGTTCAAAGTGTCTGCTTTAATATCACAGTATTTGTTCAAAGTGTCTGCTTTAATATCACAGTATTTGTTCAAAGTGTCTGCTTTAATATCACAGTATTTGTTCAAAGTGTCCGCTTTAATATCACAGTATTAAATTGTGTTCAAAGTGTCTGCTTTAATATCACAGTATTTGTTCAAAGTGTCTGCTTTAATATCACAGTATTTGTTCAAAGTGTCTGCTTTAATATCACAGTATTTGTTCAAAGTGTCTGCTTTAATATCACAGTATTTGTTCAAAGTGTCTGCTTTAATATCACAGTATTTGTTCAAAGTGTCTGCTTTAATATCACAGTATTTGTTCAAAGTGTCCGCTTTAATATCACAGTATTTGTTCAAAGTGTCTGCTTTAATATCACAGTATTTGTTCAAAGTGTCCGCTTTAATATCACAGTATTTGTTCAAAGTGTCTGCTTTAATATCACAGTATTTGTTCAAAGTGTCTGCTTTAATATCACAGTATTAAATTGTGTTCAAAGTGTCTGCTTTAATATCACAGTATTTGTTCAAAGTGTCTGCTTTAATATCACAGTATTTGTTCAAAGTGTCTGCTTTAATATCACAGTATTTGTTCAAAGTGTCTGCTTTAATATCACATACCATCCAATATGTTTGGTGTTTAATAGTGCGTTTGGCTCTAATTATACTGCTTTCCTTTTGTCATGTAGAAATTTAAAGTGTAATATGCAAAAAAAATTTACCCGGAATATTGAATGCTTATCTGTACCCTCCGGTAAAAGCATTTATTATATCAGGTTGCAAATACAAAAAGTCATGAAGATAAATAATATCCTGGTAAATAGAAATGGACGTTATCTTTCAATGAATTTTGTGCAGTACTTTGAGTTATATTTGAACCAAGCGTTGGCAGAGTTACTCATATGGTCCTTGTGTAAAAACCTGCTGTTTGTTTAAATTTCCATGTTTCATTTCTTATATACATTGATACAGTAGCACAAATACCCATGATACCCAATTATAGCCTTTACCCTGTATATTGTGTAACCTTGTTTTCCATAGATACTGATATACCCGGTAGGTACATTTTGTTTGTTTAAGAATGAGAAGGCCACTTGTTCAAAAATGCTATTTTGAGAAACTAAAATTATAAACTGTCTGAAAATTTCTCTTTACTAATGGTAAAACGAGCTTCTTCAAATCCACTTTGGACAACATGACATGTTCCCACTTTCATGAAAATAGGCTCAACAGAAGCACCTTGTCAAAGATGCAGATTGCACCTTGTCAAAAATGCAGATTTCAAATAAGTACTGCTCTTTTAAGGTCACTTGTACAACCTTCACATTCTAAGCCAGCCAATGATGGTACCAAAATTTCTTGAGCATTAAATGAATATGTGTTTATATCTAGGTAAATTAAGGCTGTACTGTAAAATCATTAATTTTTCCGTGGGACATTTAATGTCATGGATTTCTTGGTTTACCTTCAACCACAAAATCTCACCAAAACCATAATGTTGACTCGTGTATTAATAACATGAAATGCAAAATACATGAATTAACGACCCATCGAAATTGTCTTTTATACCAAAACCACAAAATTTCGTACCAGCAAAATTAAATGATTTTACAGTGGATTAATCACATGATTGGCTTTACAGGATTATCATCGGATAACACTCGATTGATGCTTTTATTTGTTTAAGTATAATAATTACCATAGAATTTAAATTTGAGCGCAAGCTCAAAATGTTTCGAATTGCATTGCTAAAACTTTGCTTCAAACACTTACAACCATTACTAAAACAATAGTTAAAAATATAGTTGATTTAGATATCGAGTTTTAGATATGATTTTATATCAGACCATGGAATTTAGTTGATAACAGTTGTAAACATTAGCTTGTTTACTATAGGTCAACTATGTTTATCTGTGTTTAACTGAGTATACCTGAGTTGACAGTATTAGTCCCCGCTATTCTTTCGGAGTGGGATAGTTCCCTCATTATAATTACTTATTTAATCAACAGTAGGTGATATGAACTCATGATAAGTCATGAAAACATGTGAATATTTGATTTTTGGCAATGTGTGGTTGATCGTTTTTCAGGTGTGTCTATAACGGACCCAGAGAATTGTACCATTGGTCATTATTGTGTGGGAGCCACCAGCGTACCTACTCCATGCCCGACAGGAACATTTGGCGATGCCCTCAACTATGATGAGATCACAGATTGTCAGGACTGTACTCCAGGAATGTATTGTGGTACAACAGGACTGTCTGTAGCTACTGCTAACTGTAGTGCTGGCTACTACTGCACAGGAGGTGCCGAGAACGCTTCACCAATCAATCACAATGTATGTATATTTACAGTCCATTCAAAGTTAAATGTTAATGGTTATGAACATTTGCTTGTCCGTGAGGTATACTTTTTTATCTAGGTTTCAACTCGTGTATGAGGATTAGCTATAATTCCGGCTATTCTTTCTAATTGGACTGTTTCCTCATTTGTTCTACTTATTGAATCGACAGTATATATCCTATAATCTCAGTGTTTTAATGTCCCTGCATTTACTGATGCAAGAGGTATACAGTGATTTCCCATTCAAAATTTTATGGAAGTCTTTCGAATGTTTTCGTTGTTCTTTAAGGTATAACAAGTGTAGTATATAAGATCATAACCAATGGCATTGAGATTGAGAATTTAGTGACATTTCAGTTAAATTTTTAATAGAACAATTTTAAAATCTCTATTAATATGAATGCAATATTCATGCTTTATGTTTGATTGACTATAATTATATATAAAAGAGACCTTTGGGATGCCCTAGGTCATTCACATTATGTCTAGGGACCAACTTAGGTCCCTTTTGCCCCTTATTATGTTTTCATTCTCTCCTTCAGACAGATGTTTTCGAAACTTTGACATACAATAAAACAATATGTGGCCTTATCCATTGCCTAACATTTGTCTATTGTCTGACACTTACAGGTTGACCCATCCAACAATGTTACCTTTACTGGTAATGATGTATGTCCGATCGGTTACTTCTGTCCCGATGGTACTGACTACCCTGATCCATGTCCTATCGGTACATTCTCTCGTAGTACGGCCGTCACGGTAGTCGATGATTGTCTCCCTTGTCTACCAGGACATTATTGTTACGTACAAGCCAATGTGAAAAACTCAACAATGCCCATTTGTGACCCAGGGTATGTAATCCTTGAAGTTGTTATTATTTCCATTATATTTCTAATACCAGGTTACCTATGCAAACATTTATAAGCAATATTACTTGTAAATAGCCAAGAAGATTGGGCATGTAATTGTTCATGCATTTGTTTCCATAAGAAGTCTGCAAAAAGCACCTGGTGATACCTGTCTGGTTCTTCAAGGACAAGTAATCTATGATTCAGGCAAGAAACATCTGCAATTATTATGTACCGCCAAAATAAAACCTTGTTTGAATTTTTTTTATTCAATTTTGGTGGTTCAGACTGTCTAGTAGTTCTATAATTCTGAGAGTGTGATGTAAGCCTGACTTTTTGTCACTTATTTAGTGTGTGATATAATTATGTGAGATTTCTCATGTGTATGCTATGTTATGTTATAGATATGTGTGTCTGGATGGTAGTTCCACACCAAACCCTACAGACGGTGTAACTGGTTACATCTGTCCGGCTGGTTACTATTGTGAGGCTGGTACCACTCAGGAACAAGCGTGTCAACCGGGTACCTATCAGGCCGATCAGGGACAAGATAACTGTACCATATGTCCGGCTGGATTCATGTGTCTAGAATCTAACATGACTGCACCAGAACTCTGCAAGACAGGTATAAGATACAATTATTGGAGTTTATGTTTCAGCAGTAAACAAATACAGTTTTAGCCTTAAAGTACTTATGACATGAAGTTATATGCTAGTATTTATGCAATGCTTTCTGTGTATAGTGAGGAAAATGAAATTGTTTTGCATTGGATTCAGAGTAGATATATATATTATTATATATGCATATTTCAGGACATTACTGTGTATTTGGAGACCCTAACCCGGTGCCGTGTCCAGCTGGTACATATAATAACGCTACAGGACAAGATGAGGAGAATGATTGTATAGATTGTACTGTAGGCATGTACTGTGAGGGAACTGGTAACACACTACCTGATGGTATGTGCTCCATGTATTATTATTTTTATTTTTTATTTTACCTATGATTTGGAAACACGTTATAAAGACATTATCACCAATTGAATTAATTATTTATCTATTTTTAGATGAAATGTCACTCTTTATTCTTTTCGTAGTGTTTTGTCCATGTGTGCTGTAGCTTTAAAAACAAAGAACAAAACTTATAAAATAAATGGTCAGATATCTTGATAAATAAATGTAGATAACACACTGACAAACTCAAATGAATGCAGAAAAATGTAATTTAGGTGGTATGAAATGTTAAAGTACTTCCTGCTGAAGGAATTTTCTGCAGGCTTCTTCACGCTAAAAAGTTATAGTGTCTGTTGTTTGTCCTCTCTCCGCAATACATTAAGAGTTGTTGCCCTTGTATAACAGGTGACTGTGAAGCTGGATATTTCTGTCAAGGTGGAGCTAACACAAGTGCTCCCAGTCCATCAGCAGCTTACCCACTGAATGATGTCTGCCCTACTGGTCACTATTGTCCAAATGGAACCAAAATGTGGATCATGTGCCCGATAGGGACATTCAGGGCATCTACAAGTAAGTTCAATTAATCCTTGCTATATTCATGAACTCTTCATGAATTGGCTTTTAGAAGTAATCAAAAAATGGTTCATGAATATAATTCTTGAAAACGTGAAAAGTTAATGATTTCTTGAATATCATTTCGCAGGGGTACTTTTTAGTCTGAGAGGGAATATTCACCAATACTTTTAAGACTGAACAGCAAGAATGAAAGCGTGTAAAATTTACACTAAAATGAAAATTTTAAGACTAAAAATGGGAAAACAATTGAATGTGCAAAATTTTGACTAAAAATGTGCAAAATTTTGTAAAAATATGTAAATGAATTTGACTAAAAATGTTAAAATCTTGAAAACAGAAGTACAAATTTGACGAGATAACATGCAAAAGTCGACTAAAAGTATGAGTCATGTCTCTTATTGGTACATCCAGAGCTTTTGTGAGGATTTTTTGTTTTCTTTGCTCAGCTTTTTAAGTTGAGTGCTTGGCCTTAACTGTAGGAATATCAATTATCTTTCTGAATGCATGTACATAGATTATATTGCTCATACTTTGATCAGCTGGTAAAGACGTAGATGATTGTCAGCCATGTTCTGGTGGATTCTATTGTGACGTTGAGGGATTATCTGCCCCTGCCGGCAACTGTAGCCGTGGTTACTATTGTCCAGAGAACGAAACCATTTCTTCACCAACTCCTACAGGTTTGTTTATACTTTCAAATCATTCTTAGACTGTATTTTGTGTTAAGTTTTCATCCTTGCATTATGTTTTTCCACTGCTTGATTAGTCCAAAGTTCTGAAGTAAAAATTATTTTGTATTGTTTCGTTAATGATTTACTGAAAGGACTTAGGGGTTTGTTCGGAAAATACTACGGTAATGAACTTAGAATCTTTGTATCAAAATAAAAATCAGTCTCTCTGCTTTGTTTGCACCTATCTAGACAAATTTGCGACAAAGATGCAGAAATTTCCCTGCAAATAACTGCCAAAAAAGTATTAATCTTGCACTTGTTTTTTCCGTAGGATTTGAATGTTGGAAGGGTTATTATTGTCCGGAGAATGTAGCGGCCCCTGTACCATGTGACGCTGGATATTTCTCTACGACGACTGGTCGGTGGTCATGTGACCCGTGTCCTGCAGGCTATTACTGTACAAGTGGAGTTAGTGCCAACCAGATACCTTGTACACCGTACCATTACTGCCCAGAAGGTTTGTATATATTGATGTATTAATATACTGTAAAATCATTGATAATCATGCGGGATTAAATTACATGGTTCATCTTCAACCACAAAATCAATAATCCCATCAAACAATAATTTTGACCCTTGTATTTATTACTTGAAATGCAAAATTCACAAGTTAATGTCCCAACAAACAGTCTTTTTACCAAAATCACAAAAAATTGTCCCATCAACATTAAAAGATTGTTCAATTCAGGATTTACCATATGATTGCTTGAAGATCGTTTTTATATGCAAAACAAAAAATTAAAGATTTGAATTTTTTTCCCCCAGGAACTTTGGTGCCGGAGATATGTCCTAACGGCACATACACGTATGATAACACGACAGGGTTACAGCAGGCTGCCGAATGCTTGCCATGTGAGACATCATTCTACTGTCGCAGTGGACAACTCTCAGGTTTATGTACCGCTGGATACTACTGCTTGTCCGGAGCAAAGAGTGACATACCAATGGTGACGACCAACTTCACCGGTTGTTTAGCTTATGATGAATGTGCCGGACCTTGTCCGACCGGAAGTTATTGTGAGGATGGTACGATGGTTCCCGCATCGTGTCCAGAAGCTACATACAGGAACGTGACCGGTGCACAGCAAATATCTGATTGTTACTCCTGCCCACCTGGTTTCATGTGTGATAATGGTAAGGGGGTTGCTAGTCTTTATAACCAATTTATTTCCCTCTTCTTCATTCAGGGTGATTGCTGCTGATACCATCAGAAATGTCAAGAGTGATAAATATAAGTTACAAAAAGATTGTCTGAGAATTTAGGGAAGTTTTATAATTTTCACTTTATTCACAGATTGTTAAATTTGCAAATATATGCTTGTGAATGTTAACAAACACACTAAAAGGCTCCGTTTAGAATTTGTGAAAAGTCAACCTAACAAACTTCCATAATGTATTTCATGAAACAAAAGATCTGAAAAAAATAGCAAAAACTACAGTACTACAGTATTTTTGCCTCTCAAAAATGTATATTTATGCAAATTGAATGTAGATATATAATTTGAGTGTGTTTATAGGAACATCTGAGCCTGAGCCATGTATGGCTGGTCACTATTGTCCTGATGGTACTGGAATATATAACCCAGAGCCCGAACCTTGTCCTATCACATTCTATCTAGACGAAACTGGAGCCGCTACCGTGTGGGAATGCAAACCTTGCCTCAGTGGATACATTTGCAATCAAACTGGTATGTCAATATTTTCTTTCTTTTTAATTTGCGATTTAGTTCATAGTTTGATCTCAGTAGAACAATATTTTTTGTTACTGTATAGCGGGTATTATTTGCAGGTGTTTAATTTTCGCTACATTTGGGGTCACCATCGAATGCCGAAATCTAAACCCCGTGAAATAACCTCCAAAAAATGTTCAATTTTACAAAGGGAGACAATTCATCATTAAAGTCAATGGGCTATAAAAATAACCCAACGTTGACCCAATTGCTTTGCAAGGTGTACAAATCAACGTATTATGTCAGTTCAGTAAAATGCCAAATAGACTATAAAATGTTATTCGATCCAATAACTCAAGAACACTTTGCCCTAGAATCTTCAAACTTTACTTAGAGGTTGGCCAGCAAAAATAAGGTAAAGGTCAAAGTCAAAATCATATCTTTTTTGTGTTTCAGGCATGGTCGACTACTCACTGTACCCATGTCCTTCAGGATATTATTGTCTATTTGGTGAAGAGCCACATCTATGTCCTGCGGGTAGAATGAGAAATACAACGGGTGCCGGAGCACCAGAGGACTGTCCATTATGTAGAGGTGGTTACTATTGTCCAAATGATACGGTCAACATGCATGGTATACCGTGTCCAGAGAGATATTACTGTCCAGTCGGAGCGTCTGCACCAATAGATTGTCCATCTGGCTATTACTGTGAAGCCGTTGTTGCCGATCCCGTCATTTGTCCGCCAGGATACTACTGCGAAGATATGACACTTAATCCTGTCAGATGTGAAATTCCGACGTACTGTCCAGAAGGTAGCAATATGACGTATATATGTGACCTAGGATACCAAGCTATGGATCATGCCGGTCCTAGATACGATCCGAACCAATCGTGTAGAATTTGTCCAGCTGGTACATACGGTAACTACACGGATCGATCAAAGTGTGAGTCATGTCCAGCAGGTTACTACTGTCCCGCGGGTACCGGACACGGTGATACGTACCCCTGTCAGATGGGAACATACTGTCCAGTCGGTTCACCAGCTCCAACATCATGCCCACGTGGTTACTACGGTACCATTAGCTTAGCAACACGTATAGAGGATTGTACGGCATGTTTACCCAACACTTACAGTGACATATACAGTGCTACTCACTGCGAGCCGTGCGGCGGGGATGCAACCAGTCCTAGAGGTTCAAGCTCATGTACATGTACTGGTCAAAATAGACAATTCCAACGCTCAAACAAAGCTTGTGTATGCAGAGGTGGATTTATCTACTATGATGAAACGGATAACATAAAGACAGATATCAGTAGCAAGGAAAACTGTCAGCGTATTTCAGATGACCGATGTTCGAAACATCAAGTAAGAGTAGCTAACACCAGAAAGTGTGAGGACCCAGCGAATGTGGACTGTAGCAACAAATATTGTCCCAATGGTGACCAGTACTTCAACAGGGAATATGGAGAGTAAGTATTTAAATTTATAAATGATAAGTAAACATATTGCTAAAAAGTCAATTATTCTAACAGAATTTATTTTTATAACGGATTAGCAAGTATTTAACTGTCAAGTTAAAAGCATAAATATATTTAACAAACATATTGCTAAAAAAGTCAATTAATTGTTGGAATTCAATTTTATTATGCATAAGCAATTTTTCCGCAGGTATTCAAACACAATTGTCTTACTTGAATTCATGTTTATTATATATAAGCCAGACTATTCTGTCATATTCACACCCATGATTATATATTTATATTGGATATATTAAGGGAGGTAATAATGTCATTACTCTGTGACAGATTGTAAGTCCATTTTAAGAGCTTGCTGTTTATAATAAGCATAGGCATTCACACGATACTGTATAAGGGGATGCTTCTGCGAGTTAAATTCCTGAAATATTGATGATACTTTATTAACCAGGCTTTTAAAAAATAAATTGGTTTCCGTTGGATAACTTCAGTTTGGAATGAGATAGCATGATGAAACTTGTTGTGTACGTAGCTTGTGTGAAGACCTCGCTTGGGATTTAACGTGGGGCTTATGGGGTCAAGGTCACGGTCACCAGAACTAAAAAGAGAAAAACGGTCTCCGCTCAATAACTTCAGTTAGGAATGAGATATCATGATGAAACTTGCTGTGTATGTAGCTTGTGTGAAGAACTCGCTTAGGATTGAAAGTGGGGCTGTTGGGTCAAGGTCACTATTGCTAAAAATAGAAAAATAGTTTCCGCTAAATAGCTTAAGTTAGGAATGAGATATCGTGATGAAACTTGCTGTGAATGTAGCTTGTGTGAAGACCTCTGCTTGGGATTGAAAGTGGGGCCGATGGGGTCAAGGTCACCATTATTACAGTTATTTCTGCTCGATAACTTAGGTTTGGAATGAGATATCTTAATGAAACTAGCTTTTGCGATTGAAAGTGGGGCCAGTCAGTGGGGTCAAGGTCATTGTTATTAAAATAGGAAAACAGTTTCTACTTAATAACTTCCACAGCCATTTCTTTACAATTTAAGTTTTACCTCATTTGAGCTCAAGGTACGCGAGATGAACTTCAGTGATTTGCCTTTGTCTGTTGACCTGTGCTGATGTAAAACAATGTCAGCTATGTTCTTTTACCGCCTATTTTTACCTAATATCAACTATTGAGTTGGAATACCTTTGGCGCTATTATGGAACTAGATACCTTAACTATTTAACAGCACCTGTTTAACAGCACCATTTCAAACTTCTGCACATTTACCTAACCTTTGAAAACCTGGTCTTCGTTGCCATGTAGCGTTCTTGTTTCCCTTTCCTCGATAGTACGACAGGTATTAATAATGATGAGATTTTTTTCCAGCTGCTTCTGTGCTTCCTACACGTCAGAGCTTTCAATCTGTGATGTAAATTGTATGGCCACCACACAACCAACCATAGTTGCTGCATTGTCTTCTGAAGGAACGCTTGGCGTGTCCGTTACTGACCCGGTCACAGGCAACACTACCACACAGGTAAGTGTCAGAGGTTCTGGGTTTGATCCAAGGCCATGTCATACCAAAACTGGCTTCTTTACCCTTATACCATCTTGTTGATGGATATCATAAATGAAATCTAATACCAGTCTATATAATCATGAATATTTGTTATGTTTTCTATCAGCAGTAATCTAAATTACAATTAAAGCACAATTTACTCATGGAAATTGATAAATTCTGCACACAAGAAACTTGTAAAAATATATTCAGACTTAAAGGTTGAGAAATTCCTTATCCTCAATTGATGGAAATTATTAAAGGATATCATAAGGGAAACCTGCTAACCCTTGATGAACACCTTAAGATTGTTTGTGAATTATTAGAACTGCCCCTGGTGCCCCTTGCCTAAGCAAAGCGCTGCTGAACGCTTTTCATGAGAGGCCATCCATGCCTTCAATTTTCAATTGAACAGGAGGTAAGAGAATGAAAGAGCTTGGTAACCCTTTGCTCATGCAACAACCACCTGATTATTTTGTATGGATAACATTCCTAGTTTCTAATGAAATATTGTGTATTATATTTAAGGTCTTGCCAAACCTACTGGGTCCAGATGAGCTGTTTACTGGTGTCAGTTCTGATATAATGGTGGTATCATTCTTTGATATAGCTTGTACTGGAAGAATCTATCCAGATGCCTCGGATGCTGCTGACTTATTCTGTAAGTTGTTACCTTCCTTTGTCATATGTCTGGGTTACTCCCCTTGCCATATATCAGGGTTACTTCCCTTGTCATATGTCAGGGTTACTCCCCTTGCCATATGTCAGGGTTACTTCCCTTGTCATATGTCAGGTTTATGTCAGGAAATGATTACATCAGGAATGAGGTATCTAAAGTGATTGATATAAGTTGTAAAAAATTTATTCAACCTAAAATAAATGCTATACCCTGACAAAGGCGTATTGTTAAAAGCCAAAATGTTTGTATAAATAAAGTAAATAAAATACATCTGTCGTCAGTTGTTAATACGACATACATCTTGAATGGTTTCAATTCTAAAATAAATATTAAGTACAAATTTCTGTATGGGAGATTTATTATTTATCATTTTATTCAATTTACAGTGACATTGGAGGAGTTGTCATTACAAGCTGGTGGCGTGATTGGACGTCGTCGTCTTCTAAACACCTTGACAATACCAGCCAATGAAGTAGCTAATCCTGTACTATGTGTCGAGTCTGGTGAGATGGTGATATTCAAGTTATATATCAATGATACGGACAGAACCAGGAGTCATTATCCAGTATATAACAAGGACCATTTGTTTGCTACCAATCCCAACTTTGACTTTGGTGCATTCACAGCACTGCGCTATCAAATAGAAAGCACTAATGCTAATATATCCAACTTTGCTCACGTCTTCACAGAAGGAGGAAATTATGTATTTGAAGATGCACAAAACCCCTTACAGTAAGTGATTGAAGTCTTTTTGTTGTTTTGTTTTATTTTCCAGTCAGCTTTATGACAGTATGAGTGCCTCCATCGGGATTTGAACCCAGGTCCCCAGATTAACGACTGAGCTACAGATTTAAGTTCCACAACTTTTTGAAGGCTTTGCTATATACCGTAGATCTAGCCCATTTATTCCCATCATTGATGGGAGAGGGTTGGGCAACAATTAATTTGGTATAATATGGTATGAGCAGTTTTCTTGCTGCTCCGGAAACAGAAATACTTACTGTTTAAAATGAAAGTTATTTGATGAAAATATTTAAAGTTCTGACCAAATTATGGAAATTTGTAATTATATAACTCAGGTAAAGTAAAAACATGTTTGAAACAGGTTTTGTATAGAGTTGTTCCCTAATCACCTGGAAAAACAGACTTGTATCTATTCAGGATTGGGTATACATTGAACACAGTAAGTCTTCGGAAAGCATCATAAAACTTTAATTTTCAGTTAAAATTGATTTTCATGAATATTTCCTGATTTTGGTTCAATAATTTATTGTGTTGAAAAAACTAAAATTGATAGAAGAACAAAACATTTTGTTAATTTCAAGATATTCTGTGTTTATATCTGTGTTTATGTTTTGTTATAGACAAGTGTTGATCCGCGTGGAACCAGCTGGTTCTGTATGCTCTGCCGGTTCCCGTATCATGCCAGCTACTGTAGATAACTTGTTGGCACTAGGATTTGCTCCTCAAGCTGTGGAGAATACAGCTCCTGATTGGAAACTTATATTTGGTAAGATTGTGCACGGACAAACTTTTGTTATGTTTGATCTATAGTTGATTTGCACGGTATGGTCCATATGTGTCTGTTATTTCCATTCTGTCCTTGACATTCATTGACTGTCCTTCATTCAAACATTGCAATTTTCGGCTTCAAATTATACAAAAAGAAAACAAAGGCAATCCTTCAACTCAAATAAAATAGTCATGAACTAAGCATATATATTCGGAATATCACTGCAATGTGTTGGTACGTTTGGCCGTATTACTTAGAGTTGCTTGTGTATGCTGTATCTTGCAAGACCGTTAAATTGAATAAAATGATAAATAATAATTCTCCCATACAGAAATTTATACTTGATATTTTTTCTCTTGCCAGGTATGATTGGGTTCTTCGCAGTACTAATTCTTCTGTTGATTATCGCTATCATTATCTGGCTCCCCAAGAATGCAGGAATACATCCGATGTTACACTGGGCACCAAAATATAGAAGCTTGGGTAAACCCCCACCGGTTCCTCACTACCTCAGATACGACCCGGATCACTGGCCAGAGAAACCATTGTAAGTACTGCATACCTATATAATACAATATTAATAACAACACCGTTATTTATAATGCAGGGCTGTAGTCAGAGACAAAAAAGCACCGAGGCAAATATTTCTATTAGGGTATATTGGAGGCTTTTTTGTCAAAAACATGCTTATTGGGTAATTTGTTAAATTTTCCTTATAATCAATTAAGTGTGACTACGGGCCTGTAGTTTTTGCTGACATACAGCAGGCATATATATGCGTGCCCCTACCCAGAATTGAACCTGGGTGCCTGATTAGACAGCAAACATACTAACCACTGGGCAACTGAGACACACATCCAATTTGAGTATGTATACCACTGTCACCTCATATCTTGTTTCAGTTATATTTTCTATACATAACCATTTTACATTTGCATAATATTGATGTGAAAATGCTAATTACCATTATGATAACACATGTTTAACATGTTTTTACAGGGAATCTGACGTCAAAGAGACCCTTGGACCCCGTGTTGTTGGAGATGGTGCCGAGGCAGATTTACATGCAGCCCCTAACTTCGGTAAGTTGTATTGTTAATATGAAAAAATTATTCAGTTCTTACTCTGGTCTCAAAGGTATGCTACTTTGTTATGAAACCTGTCATTGAATGCAGCTTTGCCATTGGCCAATTTTGAATTACCAATGAATCAGATTGTTATATCCCCGCCGAACAGACAGACGGAGACTATAACCATATCTCTGCCGAAAGCTTAATATTGGCCTCTTCATTTATCACCATGCTCATGAATTTATTGATTTTGTGCATAATTGATGTATGACTGGATGAATGTTCAGTGCTTGTTCTCAATTTATACTGTTGGAATTTCAATAGAACTGTCAGTGCATGAACTTTTGATATCAAATCGTATTTGTGAATATCATCTCTGGCATTTTGGTCCGATAATTAATGCAATCAAGGGTGATTAAATTTTGTGGATTTCGTGATTCACCTTCTACCACGAAATTAAATCCCATGAAACAATAATTTTGACTATTGTATTTATTACCTGAAATGCCACATCCTTGAATTATTGGTCCGATATTAAATACAAGGGTAATTGCCACTTTTTTTAGTTCTATACTTATTGAGCTCTTTCAAAATTATTAATTAAACTGATTTTTTCTAGAAATTGGTGCTATGAAGGCGAGTGAGAAAGACCTGGAAGACTTCAATGTTCGTGTTCTGTACGATAAACTTGAGGATCAGAATCTCCACCTTGCTGCACAGCTGGCAAGACAACAAGAAGATTTACGTAACTTCTACAATAAAATACTCGAACAGAACGAAGGCCTGAGAGATTTGCTGATGAATATGGACCCAGCCAAGTTAGAGGAGTTAGAACGCAAGTTAGATGAGAGACGTAATGCACATGTAAGTGACGGGCTACAAGGATCTGGAGCTAATGTTGGACCTACCATTGTTAACGCAAATCTGGGCTATGGTGGGGACGGGAAGTACAAGTTTGCAGGTAAGATTTTATTTATTTATTTTTCGCAGGCTTAGAATGACAATTTCGTAAGTTTAGTACAAATCGATATTTTGAGAAAACAAGAAAAACGGTGGTGCTGATTTTAAATATAACTTCTGCCAGTCTTATAAGGTCATAAGTAGTAGTTAGGACCTTTTCATTCTAAGTCAGTGATTGGCGCTGTTTGTCAAAAATGCCATGGTTTTTTAATTTTTATACTTGACTAGTTGCACACAAACACAATATTAAATTGTCTTGTAAAACAATTTGTTAGTCAATGACTGCTATCAGGTCATAATTGAAATACTAATATGTAACTTCCTTTTAATCCCCCGTCCAAGACAAAGGGGATATATGGTAATGGTAGATGTCATTCTGTCCATCCATCAGTTCGTCCATCCATCCCTCCTTCTGTGTGCACCTCTTTCTACATTTTATATGGGATTTTGAAGAATTTTTCCAGATTAACTACTACATTGACATACAATGCATAATGTCAAGATTTTGTGATTCGACTATTTTTGTCTGAGTAAAATTATGGCCCTTAGTTGAGTATCTTCTCTTTGAGGGGGATATGGCTGTCTATGACTGCTTCTTATTAGAGTTTGTTGAGTACACAATATTTTGTATCTATGTGTAGGTGCTGGCGCCGGTGGACGTGAAGCGGACCTTATGACAGCGTTACAAATGTTATTGGACAAACTAAACAGCGGCCAGATACCTATCAGTAAGTCTATGTATGAACAGATGAAAACAACTGGTTCAGGAGCAGCAGGAACAAGCACTGAGTCGACTACTGATAACCTGACCGGACAAAGAGTAAGTTATTATAATTATACTCCCACACACATGTGCTTGCCATGTAGATATCACCCCCTATGACCCTTCTACAAAACCCAAAAAATATTTTTAAAAATTAAGATCTCTATATCTAAGAATACATGTATAGAGATTTGATTTTTAAAAATAATTTTGGGGGTTGTAGAAAGGTCCATAGGGCATATCCACATGCCAAGCACCTGTGCTTCTGCACTTAGGGAAAAGTCGGGGAATTTCTGAATGAGAAAGGGAAATCTAAAACTTAATGAAAAATCGGGAAAAATCAGGGAACTTTTTATTAAAATGCTGACTGTATTTTAATTTAATGTTGGTAAAACTTCCAAAGCATAATTACATGATTTTGTTGTCATTTAGGGCAATATGCAAGGATTCAGTAAGGCATTTGCTGAGTTACTACGTCGACAGAATGGAGAGCGACTAAAACTTGAGCGAGATCTACTACAGGAAGAACGGGACGCGTTAGGTGAACTCGTGTCAGAGGAAGATGGAAAGAGGAAACATATGACCGACGGCATGAGTGATCGATTACTGAGTGAACTACAAGGTATGTTGTTGTGTTTCTTCTTCTTCTCAATAATATGCAGAGCCCAGTACTTTGTGCTTCTTCCCAATAATATGCAGGGCCCAGTTCTCTGTGCTTCTTTCCCAATAATATGCAGGGCCTAGTTCTCTGATGTGCTTCTTCCCAATGATATGCAGGGCCCAGTACTCTGTGCTTCTTTCCCAATAATATGCAGGACCCAGTATTCTGTGCTTCTTTCCCAATAATATGCAGGGCCCAGTACTCTGTGCTTCTTTCCCAATAATATGCAGGGCCCAGTACTCTGTGCTTCTTCCCAATAATATGCAGGGCCCAGTACTCTGTGCTTCTTTCCCAATAATATGCAGGGCCCAGTACTCTGTGCTTCTTTCCCAATAATATGCAGGGCCCAGTACTCTGTGCTTCTTTCCCAATAATATGCAGGGCCCAGTACTCTGTGCTTCTTTCCCAATAATATGCAGGGCCCAGTACTCTGTGCTTCTTTCCCAATAATATGCAGGGCCCAGTACTCTGATGTGCTTCTTCCCAATGATATGCAGGGCCCAGTACTCTGTGCTTCTTTCCCAATAATATGCAGGACCCAGTATTCTGTGCTTCTTTCCCAATAATATGCAGGGCCCAGTACTCTGTGCTTCTTTCCCAATAATATGCAGGGCCCAGTACTCTGTGCTTCTTCCCAATAATATGCAGGGCCCAGTACTCTGTGCTTCTTTCCCAATAATATGCAGGGCCCAGTACTCTGTGCTTCTTTCCCAATAATATGCAGGGCCCAGTACTCTGTGCTTCTTTCCCAATAATATGCAGGGCCCAGTACTCTGTGCTTCTTTCCCAATAATATGCAGGGCCCAGTACTCTGTGCTTCTTCCCAATAATATGCAGGGCCCAGTACTCTGTGCTTCTTCCCAATAATATGCAGGGCCCAGTTCTCTGTGCTTCTTTCCCAATAATATGCAGGGCCCAGTTCTCTGATGTGCTTCTTCCCAATAATATGCAGGGCCCAGTACTCTGTGCTTCTTTCCCAAAAATATGCAGGGCCCAGTACTCTGTGCTTCTTTCCCAATAATATGCAGGGCCCAGTACTCTGTGCTTCTATCCCAATAATATGCAGGGCCCAGTACTCTGTGCTTCTTTCCCAATAATATGCAGGGCCCAGTACTCTGTGCTTCTTTCCCAATAATATGCAGGGCCCAGTACTCTGTGCTTCTATCCCAATAATATGCAGGACCCAGTATTCTGTGCTTCTTTCCCAATAATATGCAGGGCCCAGTACTCTGATGTGCTTCTTCCCAATAATATGCAGGGCCCAGTACTCTGATGTGCTTCTTCCCAATAATATGCAGGGCCCAGTACTCTGTGCTTCTTCCCCAATAATATGCAGGGCCCAGTACTCTGATGTGCTTCTTCCCAATAATATGCAGGACCCAGTACTCTGTGCTTCTTCCCAATAATATGCAGGGCCCAGTACTCTGTGCTTCTTCCTCAATAATATGCAGGGCCCAGTACTCTGTGCTTCTTCCCAATAATATGCAGGGCCCAGTTCTCTGTGCTTCTTTCCCAAAAATATGCAGGGCCCAGTACTCTGTGCTTCTTTCCCAATAATATGCAGGGCCCAGTACTCTGATGTGCTTCTTCCCAATAATATGCAGGACCCAGTACTCTGTGCTTCTTCCCAATAATATGCAGGGCCCAGTACTCTGTGCTTCTTCCTCAATAATATGCAGGGCCCAGTACTCTGTGCTTCTTTCCCAATAATATGCAGGGCCCAGTACTCTGATGTGCTTCTTCCCAATAATATGCAGGGCCCAGTACTCTGTGCTTCTTCCTCAATAATATGCAGGGCCCAGTACTCTGTGCTTCTTTCCCAATAATATGCAGGGCCCAGTACTCTGATGTGCTTCTTCCCAATAATATGCAGGACCCAGTACTCTGTGCTTCTTCCCAATAATATGCAGGGCCCAGTACTCTGTGCTTCTTCCCCAATAATATGCAGGGCCCAGTACTCTGATGTGCTTCTTCCCAATAATATGCAGGACCCAGTACTCTGTGCTTCTTCCCAATAATATGCAGGGCCCAGTACTCTGTGCTTCTTCCTCAATAATATGCAGGGCCCAGTACTCTGTGCTTCTTTCCCAATAATATGCAGGGCCCAGTACTCTGTGCTTCTTTCCCAAAAATATGCAGGGCCCAGTACTCTGTGCTTCTTCCCAAAAATATGCAGGGCCCAGTACTCTGTGCTTCTTTCCCAATAATATGCAGGGCCCAGTACTCTGTGCTTCTTTCCCAATAATATGCAGGACCCAGTACTCTGTGCTTCTTCCCAAAAATATGCTGGGCCTGAGTATTCTGGTGCATTATCGCAAAGTTTTATATGTATACTTGCCAGATTTCCCGCATAATATGTGAGTCTCCATGATTTGAAACTAAGTCATCTGGGACTCTTTGAAAAAAATCAGAATAAGCAATATTCAACTTTTATTTTGCTTATAAATTTCTGGTGATGAATTTACAATTAATAATAGTTTGAACATGAAAAAAGTCCTCCATTTTATTAAAATAATATCCACTTCCATCACCAATTTCCTGCAAATGGTTCAGGGAAACATGGTACGAGATGCATTAAAGTCATCAATTGGCAAGAAAATGGTTTTAATCAGGTTTAATTATGTCTCTAGTTCATGAAACATTAAAAAATATCTAGTATCATTAATTGTGTTTGACTTAAAATATCAGGTACTTTCACTGATCAGCTGATCCATTTGGGTTTCATTGTTGCTTGTTGTTCTGATTTATTATAATCAATATTAGCATGGTTTGTAGGTGCCCAGACTGCGGCCCAGATTGCTGATATCATGAACAAATATGGTAAGAACCTGGATGATGCCATGAACAAACATAACAGCACGAAGCACAGACAATCTGACGAGTTACAACGTAAGCTAGCTATGAGAAGGAAGGCTAGAGAGGAGGCATTGAGAGAGAAACAGAACAAAGAGGTAGGTTGGCATTTAATCAAATGGTGTTTCTTATAATCTGTTTAGGATTTTTCTTCTTTTGAGGATTTACTACTCTTTTTTATCAGTTTTCAATTAGTTGTGGATAATTAATCGTTTAAAGCTACTTAATCAGTTTGGTATTTTTATCAGTTGGAATTCTTAATCAGTTTTGTGGATTCTATTAGAGCCAGGCTTCATAAAGCTACTGAATAATTTGGTCCAATTGACTGCAAAAGAAAGAAATTTCTACAGAAAGTTTGTACTGGTTAGGATACAGTACAGGATACCTGGTTAGCTGAATCTGCTGTCATTCCATAACTGAACAAGTATTGAGAAGCGGTACTAATAATTTAACCCCAAAAAGATATTGTATCTGACTCTGATAATTTAGGGTTGACCTTATCTCACTTCAGGCTGCAGAAGCTGGTCTTCCACCTCTACCTGATTCACGAGATAATAGTGAGTATAAATTGAAGATGTCACAGGGTGTGCTGGATACACTACAGGCAGAGGAGGACGCTGGAACTGCTAAATTAGAGT
This sequence comes from Spisula subtruncata, assembly GCA_963678985.1. NCBI lineage: Eukaryota > Metazoa > Mollusca > Bivalvia > Venerida > Mactridae > Spisula > Spisula subtruncata. Next base: position 28,062,271 of record OY787663.1, on the reverse strand, counting down.
CTGACCTTGAAAATAACCTTGGAGAGGAAGAGAGACGACAACTATCAGATAAAATGAAGGAACATTTGGTAAGTTGTTTAACTTTATGCATAAATCTAGATAGATCCAGGTAGTCAGCCCGTCTGAGGAAAATAAATCAGCTTCAATTTATAACCTGAAAAATGTTAAGAAACATGGTCATATCCAAAACAAATCTTTTCGAAGCATTTGGAAATTAAAACTCATAATTTTCTTATTTATAGGATCGCATGGCCCAACAGGGTGTGATCACACCAGAGCTACGTGACCAACTCATACAGCAACATAATGAGGCAGAAGCTGCATTGAGAAAAACACATGATACTTGTAGACAACAACAACTTCGAAGTCTCGATGAAAAAATGGCTCAAAGACGTAAACGTAAATTTGATAAACTGAGAGACGAGCAAGAGAAGTATAAGAACGAGGTACGCTTATAATACAATACTATACAATACGATGTAATACAATACAATATGACTCAATACAATACAATGCAAAAGATATGATACAGTAAAATACTTAGGCTTAAAACAACGTTTACATATTTTAAAAATTGTCTATTTGATAAATAACTTCTAGCCATATCACATATACAAGTCACGGCAAAAGTGTAAAACCGCAGTTTAATCATTTTTTGTGTTGTTAATATTGTTAATATTCCATGTATATTTTACACTTACATTTTATTGCATATGAGCCATTCTCTAAGAAAACCGGGCTTAGTGACAAAATTGTGAAAATATTGATAATATATGGTAAGAAAACTCTTGTTTTACCATAAGTAAAGAGTAATTTTCAGACAGTTTTTTCTTGTATTCTGAAAATAATGATTTTGTACTCACAATTTTATTATGACTACAGGTGACAGCACGTCTGATACAGGAAGGTCACGGTGATGATTTAGAGAAAGAACTTGAAGCACTTAAACGTCTCTTTGAGCAACAAATGTCTGCAGCTGAAGCTGAAATGGACGCCGAAGCCAACGAACATGCTCATAAAATTACAAAGACCCTCAGTGATGAGCATACTACAGGTCTACGTGAGAAACAGCGTGGTCTTGTGAAGGTTGCTGGTGATAGTTGCCCAGCATCGGAACAGGTAGCCTTACAGAGACTGATGGATGAATACAGGAAAGATCAGGAAAGTGTGGCTCAAGAACTCTCATTGGAGAAAGAGAGACAAATGAATGATCTGCAGGTATGTACAGGCTCCAATCTCCTGAAACATATCAAGTTGAAATCCTATCTCAAATTGAGATTTGCGAAAATGAAAGTCTGCATTTAAGATTTATCTTAAGTCCAAACTCTTTATATTTTGCTTTAATAAATTCAGAATTATGTTTTCTGATGTGTTATGCCACTTTTTAATCCAGTGTCTCATGGAAATTTAACTTAAAGACACATGTCAATGTTTGAGATGAGATTTAACTCAGATTGAGATGTTTTGGGGGACTGGGCCTGTTATCAATTGACTAGGAGCTTTAAGGTCCCACTAAGTAAAATACCATCAGCAACGTGGAATTACACAGATTTTTTCTCCCCATGATCCCTTAAAATTATACTTGGGGTTATCCAAAAGTTTGTGGACTTTTGCTCTATTTTTTTTTTTTTTGTCAGATCAGTATGAAAATTACCAAACAGTGTCATTAATCTACAAGGAACAATGACTACAAAATATTTTTATCAAGTACCCTTTGTATCAAGAGTAACAAGTTGCCATAGTAACACAAAAATCGGTTAGCGGCGCACTGCAGATTTTTGTCCTGTAAATTGCGTTACGTTATTGACGATTGTTACAGTGTTTCTTCATTAAATAATACAAAAAATGTGTCCTCATATTGAGTAATGTCATACAGATATTTTGGTTTAATTTAAAGGTTATATCTTAATATTCGTCATTTTATGAATATGAGAGTTAATGTTGTTATATAAAATTCAACGTAAAATAATTATGACATCATAAGATGTCATTTGCAGTTGCAAAATAATTCAATTATATATACAGCTATGGTAACCCCCGCGAGGAAGACACAAATTGTTGGGCAAATTTAGTATGAACCTTTCTGCATTGTATTCAATTGTTTTAAATGGCATAAATAGTTAATAGAACGTCAGGGTGATGTGACAGACAATGCATATTAATAGGTACAAAACCGACTTTCAACGAATGAGAGTTACGTTGGTCGACCAACTTAGGTATTAGGGAAAAAAATTCACTTGTAGAGATAGAAACGACACAATTTAGTACACATCGACAGAATGAATGTGGTTGCATATTGCAAGTATACAGCTGATTACAAGAAACAAAGAACAACTAATTTATAATAACATTGTTTAAGAGCTTCTTGAAATTATTTAGTCGAGAGGGCGACGTTGTGCGTCTTTCTGAGCGTGCACCGGGTATGCCTACCACACATGCTTACAAATGCCATATTTATGTTATTTTTAATTATATCCGAATGATATTTGGTATACTTGTACAATATAAATCAATTTAAAAGGGACCATAGTTTCGTAGCTTTAAGTTAAATGGTTTTTGAATAAGAGCAAATGTCTACAAACTTTTGGATAACCCCACATATATGCACAATTCGACACCAATTTTATGAATTCTACATTGTTTAATTATTGCAGGCTAAGCTGCAGGCTCGGCGAAACCGCAGATTAGCAGAATGCCAGCACAAGATGGAGGAACTGGAAGCTCAACGTATTGTAGCGGAGCAGAGAAAGCATATGCAACAAGGTACACAGAATGGTGATGATACTGTTGCTATGGATACTGGGTTAATGATCAATCCCAAGGTTAATGTGGATGAATCGATGGAAGAGAAGGCACTCAGAAAGGAACATGTAAGTCAATTTTTCCTACATTCCTGAGTTAACTGTCTTAGGTTAGCCAAATAAAACTGCTGGTGAACTTCACAAATCTACATATTTCAACCATAAACTATATAATTCCAATTAATTATTGTATACAGTGTATTTTTATTTCATGAAGTTTTGACATGTCTTGTGTCTTCTTGTAGTGAATTATAATAAAAACAGGATAAACAGTAAGTGGCATCATCAACAATAAATTATCTCATAAAACTATACAGTAGTATACATACTATAAAGAAATTCTAACATATCTCAAAAAATAGCAAGGTAATGGTAAATTAATTCTGATCGGAAAGATTTTCTTCGATTCAAACAGCAACAATTCTGGAAATTTGATATTGTCGGCCTCTTGTTTGGCAATTATGTATGGCACATATTATTTCCTGAGTTTTAATTTGACCCCATTGACACCCCTGTTGATTTGTATATATTTGTAATTTAACATAGGATCGCAATAAAGATGACCTACGCAAACGTCAGAAGCAAGACTTTGAGAAGTTAACATCTAAACTTGATACGGAATCTCAACAACAGGAAGAAGTCGTGAAGAAGCAGTTGAACGGTGAACGTGATAAAGTACTCCGTGAGATGAGGAATAAACATGCTGCAGAACTTGCTGCCAGACCAGATCTCAGTCAGGAACAGATTGATAATGTATGTACTATACCATACAGGTAACTGTATCATTAATCACGAAATAAAAAAAATCATGAATTTTATTTTCTTCTTTCAAAATTTAGATAATTTAAATTTTACAAACAAAAACGTTTTTATTTTCGTTTTAATCTTTATCAATGATCGGTAACCTGTACTCTACCATGAATTGTTTGAAATTGTGCTCAAACATTTTTCTTCATTTTAAGCAATTGAGTCTCAAAGTGAACTGTTTGATAATGTGTTTGAAGAAATTTCACTATAAAGATTCAATGATTGTTTGTGCTGGTTGTGCTGTCCTCATTATGCTTAATTTGTTACATAGCTTTGTTGAAGTTTTATTTTGTAATTTTACATCATTACGTCTAAGTCTCAAATTGTTTACTAACCTAAACAACTTCATTAGAATGATTCTTGGAGGATTCCGAATTTTTGTTACAATTTGATAAAGCATGGAGAAGGGTTTGCAGCCCAATGTTTTCTCTAAAAGAATTTTACAAATCCTTTTTTTTGATGATTTCAAAATAATTTCACAGGATAATTATTGTTTATTTGGGTGAACCTATGCCATATTGCTATTTATTATTTTATGTTGACAGATGATGGCCCAACACGAGAAAGAAATTGAAAAAATGGCCGAGCGACTTGAGAATGACAAGAGTCGTCAAATGTTGGCCTTACGTAACAAGATGGCAAAGAGACGCATGCAGAAGTTAGATGATCTTCGACGTCATCATGACGTTGATGTTACTAAGGAAATGCTGGGACAAAAGAAAGAAGTTGATGAAATTCGTCTCAAGGTATGTTCATGATGTCTGTTGTCATATAAAAGCCATGACATTGGAATCTGTGGGAATCACAAAAAAAAACACCATTTATTAAAAAGAATCAATTTTACCAGAATCAGTTAAATTAACATGGTGCCCAACCATAATGTGGCATATGTTCACAAATCATAATTACTAAATGCAATGTTTTAGTAAAAGGGTTAGAGAGAATAAGCTAGACTTTGGGAGATCGATCTTTATTTATTTAATTAATCTCATTTTATATTTGCGTACACGTAACAGAAAGCAAAGGAAGCTGAACGTGATGCTATCAAGGAAGGTATCAAAGATAATGGCGAAGATGATAGTAAGAAAGTCATCAAGGCCGTCCTTGCACAGAGACATGCTCAGGTACTGTACAATTAATATCTGTGGACCATATTGAAAATTTATCAAGAACCGAATTTGTTATCCACTATAAATAAAGAAATATTATCATTATAATGTAGCACTTGTAATGCATACACAAGAAGGCACTGATCTTACTGCATATCTATGTCTCCCACTCGTTCCTGCAGCATGTTGTGCCCAGTGATAAAAACTTGAAGTTTTGAAAGAAGTCTGTGTTTATCATTGCTTGACACTTGGGATAGTTAGATCCAGGTAACTGATGGTTGGTCCAGTCAGGATTATGTGACTTGGTAGTTTTAGACTAATAAAACTGAAATATGAAAAAAGAAAAAAATTGTGACAATATGAATATGAACATTTTGGTTGTCATTTTCTAGTTCAAGTTCTAAACGATTGAAGTTAAATTCAAGTACATGGTAAAAAAAGGTCAGTTCATCATACATCTGAAATTAATCAGAAAAACACAGAAGACTCTAAGAAAAAAATCAGAGAAAAATAATCGAACAAATGCTTTTACATAATAAATGTTTTACAGGAGTTATCTGACCTGGAGAGACAATTTGCTGCGGAGAAGAAGATGATGGTGGATGATGCTCTCAACAAACTTAACATGAAATACGATAAACTACGAGATGATATGATGCGTAGACATGACAAAGAACTCGATGACTTACAGGTAACTGGATATTGATAAAACCTTATTATTCATCATTTTTAGTAGGAACGAGACGATATTGGATATGGTGATTCCTTCATGGCGACCATATCAATGCAGTTTCAACAGCTTAACTTGTTTGACTTTATTTTATTAGCTGATGTAAAAAGTAATATAATTATGAACTATTACATTAAATACGATCACAAGCAGATTGATGCTCTTGTTGACCATGGGGCTTACTACTTAAAAGTATTAAGTGATATAGAAACAACAACTTTTAACTGGATATTTTAGCAGACGGAAAGATTAGTTCAGAATTTCAGAAATATCTGATGAGCGGAACTATTATCTATTTCTAGAATTTTGTGGGCTCTATCCTTGTAACAGTGAATGCCTATTTGAAATATTAGCAAATTTTCAGTTAACTCACACAAGGTGTAAATATTTCCAAGTTGTAACAAAAAATGAATATCGCTTATACAGTATTGATCTCTTTTACAGAAACTTGGCTTAAGCCCAGAAGATCTTCAGCAGCGAAGAGCAGATCTTCTCAATCAGCAACAGCAGGAGCTTGCAGACTTAGATCGTCGTCATGGTAGCGAGAAAGGTGACATCGAACGAGGCGCACTCGCTGACTGGGAACTAAGATTTGCTAAAGCTAAACTTGGCCTAAAAGAAAAACACTACAAAGTTAGTTTATTGTTGAATATAAATAATAAAGAAATTACAACTTTACTGTAAAATCATTAAATTTTGATGGGACAAAGTTTTGTTGTTTTGGTAAAAGAGACTTTTTTTAATGGGACCTTATTTCGTTGATGTGGCATTTTAGGTAATAAATATAAGGGTCAACACTATTGTTTGATGAAATTTGATTTCGTTGTTGAAGGTGAACCACGTAATCCATGAAATTTAATCTCCATGGAAACTAATGAATTTACTGTATTTAGAGATGAATCACTATGTAGTTCAGTGGTTTGTTTGCTTGCTGTCTAATTTGACAACCCAGTAACATTGGTTTAGATGTATATAAGTGCCTGTCATATTCCAGCAGAAAGCTGACTGATGAATACAGTTATACTCAGCATTAGTTGAACAGTGGGTTTTCCTCCCTTTGGTTTATCATAAAGGCAAAGCACAATAAATTTCAAGCATAAAATACATACTTACAAAAGCTTCAATAAAATGGCATACAATACAAAAAGTTAAAAATTGCCTGACATTTAAAATAATTTGTTGACGAAAAATTATTTTAACTTTTTTGGAGAAATAGGGGCCGTAATGAAAATGATTATCTTGCAGGAATTTGCTGATGCTCTACGAGAGTTTACACCCGACAAGGAAGGGGCCAAGAACGCTGAGTTGTCTGCAGATGAACTAGAGGAAATTAAACAACGTCTGGAACAGGAACGTGTAGAACAAGAAGCTAAACTCAGGAAAGAACACGAAGGTAAAATCACCTGATACTGTCAAATGTCTGCTTATATACATGTATATGTAGCTCACTGTATCCCTGCTTTCAAAGTTTGAAGGGATTGTGTAGAGTAGGCTTATAGTGGGGTGTTAGCTTTGGGATTAAGAGGTCACTGGTCCGATCCCTATCTATGCTACTGATTAATATCTCTGTGCCACTATATGACCCACTTTACCAAGGTGTAAGAATATGTATCTAGGCATGTCAAAAGCCAATATGGTAAGGCCCCTGTGGGGAATGATTGTATAGTCAGTTGAATGGAAGCAAGTCTGAATATAGACTTTATTACATATATGAACTTGATACTTAACTTAATGTGTAGTGTACATATGTAGAAACTTTTTATAAAGGAAACTGCTTCCCTGGTTTAAAATGTTTATGTATGATTTCAGATTTTGAGAAAGATGAACAACGTAGAATGGAAGAACAGATGGCAAGTTTTGCTCAACAATTAGAACGTGAGACCAAGGGTGAGAAGGATAAATACGAGAAGAATTTGGAAGCTTTGAATCAAAGAAAGGAAGATATCATCCGATCTAAGAGAAGCAAAGCTAAGGTAACAATGAAGTTTAGTTACATAATGTAAAATCATTAATGTTTGTGGGGCATTTAATGTTGTGAATGACTCCAACCACATCTATCCACGCAGGAGGAGAAAATGATTTTCCTGTTCTTTTGTTTGTCCGTCCTAAACTATTAATCAAAACTTTCAAGCTGTTGATTGTCAAACATTCACAAAGTTAATCAAGACATTGCTTTCAAACTTGGCATACTTGTTTTTCCATCATTGACAGCTTAGCTTGCATTTCAAAGCTAGGTAACAGTATCCAACAATTCAACATAATATTGACCATTGATTGCCTTACCTAGTTTCCATGGATTTGGCTTCCACATGGGCATAAGTGTTTATTAAACACCGCCTCTTAACACAATTTATTTACAATTACAGGAAGAGGTTGAGAAATTGAAGAGCCAAGGTGCCAGTGAGTCTGATCAGAAACAGTTGTTAGAACAACATGAACGTGATATACAAAACCTCGTCAACAAGATGGATGCCGATAAAATGCGTATGCAGAGTACATTACAAGAACGACTGAAGAAGAAGAAGGAGGAGAAGTTACGCAATAAACAGAAAGAGTTGATCAATAACGCGGAGGAGAATAGACGTGAGCTAGATCACCAGCAACAGAGCAAGATACAAAGAATGAAGGCTGATGAGGTATACTGTCTAAAACTTTTTTTATGAGATTTGTATGCCCCGGCATATATATAGTGATGGTCTTGCCTGTCCTTTGTCTGTCCTTTAAAAAATGTTGAAACTCAAATATCTTTTTAAGTCCATCATGGCATTGCTTTCAAACTTGGCTTACTAAGTCTTGTTAACCACCATTAACACAATACATTATCAAAGCCAGATAAGACTGTCATACTTTTCAACAGAATTATGGCCCCAGATTGACTTTATTTATAAGTTGTTGAGTTCCTCACTAACTGTTTGGTAGTATTTCGTTTTAAGACGAGACCCATTGTATGATATACATCAATGTTATACTTCAGGCTCTGACATTGAATGATATAAAATACATCAATGTTATATTTCAGACTCTGACATTGAATGATATAAAATACATCAATGTTATATTTCAGGCTCTGACATTGAATGATATAAAATACATCAATGTTATACTTCAGACTCTGACATTGTATGATATAAAATACATCAATGTTATACTTCAGGCTCTGACATTGAATGATATAAAATACATCAATGTTATATTTCAGGCTCTGACATTGAATGATATAAAATACATCAATGTTATATTTCAGGCTCTGACATTGTATGATATAAAATACATCAATGTTATACTTCAGGCTCTGACATTGTATGATATAAAATACATCAATGTTATATTTCAGGCGATATAAAATACATCAATGTTATATTTCAGGCGATATAAAATACATTAATGTTATATTTCAGGCGATATAAAATACATCAATGTTATATTTCAGGCGATATAAAATACATCAATGTTATATTTCAGACTCTGACATTGTATGATATAAAATACATCAATGTTATATTTCAGACTCTGACATTGTATGATATAAAATACATCAATGTTATATTTCAGACTCTGACATTGTATGATATAAAATACATCAATGTTATACTTCAGACTCTGACATTGTATGATATGAAATACATCAATGTTATATTTCAGGCTCTGACATTGAATGATATAAAATACATCAATGTTATATTTCAGACTCTGACATTGTATGATATAAAATACATCAATGTTATATTTCAGACTCTGACATTGTATGATATGAAATACATCAATGTTATATTTCAGGCTCTGACATTGAATGATATAAAATACATCAATGTTATATTTCAGACTCTGACATTGAATGATATAAAATACATCAATGTTATATTTCAGGCTCTGACATTAAACGAGGCATTGAACATTGATACTGCACAAGCACGTGCAGATGCTCGTCCATCATCGCCTGTCTCTGTGTCCGAACACTCGAGTCACGAGGATGATGTACAGGGTAGCCTACCACCCTCATACAATATGGCTGCACCAATGAATGAAGCAGACCTTGTAGCATTACTGATGGCCTCACCACTCTACCAGAAACTGGAAACCATTAAATCACAGATAGAGAAAGGAGCACATAAAGGTGACAAGAAGGAGTCAGATAGTAAGTGCATATTTACCACCATTCTAAAGCCCCAAATCTTATTTCAGTAAATACACAAAGAATTTAAAGCCATTAGATAAGACAAATGACCAATGATTGACGACAGCATGTTAACTATATTATGTTCAAACAGAATGCCAAAAATCATAGTTTGTAAAATTATGTAAGACAAAATAGTAATTGTGCAACAGTTGTTTTCCTTTGACTACACTGGCATTAATAAAGCCTCAGTCTGTTGTTTATTTACAATTTTCTCTTTTGTCACCAAACCAAGGTGTTATTTATTTATAATATAATAATACTCTCCTTGTATTTGTAATGACCTAATTGCTTCATTCAAAGAAACGTCTAAACTTGTACCTGTTACTTTCTGATGCTAAACATGAGTGTATTCAGGGGTGTCAATTTTCTGGATTAATCTTGATTTACATATCCTGGAAGAGCCATGATTTCTCTTATTTGATGAAAAGTTGGATGGTCAATTCAGTCTGTTTCAAAGGAATTTCTTCATAAAAACTGATTTAAATATGGAAACAATGTGGTTGAAGGCCTCTATTTTGTGAAAAATGGTCGACCGCATATGACTTCCTGATTTTTAATCTACCTCTGTTTACACACCTGCGTATTTGAGAATGATGATTAGATGTTTATATAACACATGTTTCATTGTTTCTTCTAGGTAATGGGTTCCAAGACGCCAAGGATGTTGAATGGACCAGCGACTCTAAACTTGAACCAGTTGATCTGAACAAGTTGGATGCTCGCAAGTTCATTGTGTATAAGTTTGGTTGTTTCGTTTCTGAGCTGGTCTCCGTGCATTGTCAGCATCAACCAATCACGTTACTCCTGGCAGATAAAATACCACCCAATGATAGATTGCGCAATAACCCATACAGGAATTCCTTCTTTTTCGATGCCAACAATAACATACTGTACGTACGTACAGCCAGACTCGACTCTGTTGGTGAATTTGTTGTCGTATTGGTGCACACTCTGGCACACATCAAGTCAGGTAAGAAATTTAGATATAAAATATGATAAAACTAATGTAGGTCTAAGACATTCCAGCACCACACATAGACAGTGGCATCCCCTAGCCACCTGGGCAAGAGTCAGATGAATGAACCATCAATATACCAAAAACTTAGATGTTTCAAGCAAACCTATATTAATTATACAGTCACACATTGAACAACACACTGTGGCCTTCTGATTATGTGCATAATTTAAACCATAAAGAGTCACTATCATCTGAAATAGAAGTTGTCATCAGAAATTTGTTAATAAGACTGCCTATATATGGCTTGTTTCCTTCTTTATCACATAGTGTTTAGCCTTCTTGAAAATGTTAAAATTGTGAGCATTGTACTTTTCTGACTTTACATGTTGCGGGAAGACATGGTAATTTATGCTTGATGTCTTTATGTCCCATAAGAAATTTGTTAATGCTAGTTCTCCTTAACCAATGTAGTCAAATTTTATTTAATTTCACTTGAATACTTGGTTAACAAGCCAAGTTAATATTGTGCATATTGTCAGGAATTTTATGTCAGATTATTAATGCTTAAGTTATGGCCCTTTGTGTCAAAACCCCTTGTCGGTGATAATAAGTACTCTTTACTTATCTTGAAAACTAAATTACCATTCAGGTGATTTGAGAAATGACCACAACCCAGAATTCCAGCGAGAATATCACAGAGCCATTGCTGTTGTCTGCGATGACTTGTTCTTCGCACGATTCCGACGTAACACTACGGGTACCATCAAGAATGAGCCTAGTGTAGATGGCGCTCTGAGACTGTTACAACAGATGTTCGGTAATTGCCACACCGAGGATGAAAAGATAAAGATGGTGGAAGATTTACTTGACGTTAAATTGTTGCCCGCAACTAACTATGAAGGAGTACATTTCAATGCTGATCGATTAAGAGAAAGGTATATAATGCTTTGTTTGCGGAGATTTGTAAAATATTTTTGATACCTTAAAGACAGAAAATATCAAATTTATGAAAGTATATTTTGACAACTGGTTCTTTCCATTTGATAATTTTACTCCATATTGAGAAAGATTTACATTTTGTGTGGAGGCTGTGGCCCTGATCCAGGAACTGTTGTTAGTGTCCTGGATTTGTTACCATGTTTGATTCCCAGTCACAGTAGGCCGTACCCTTCCAATTTGACAACAATGTCTGTTTTCTTACATATATGTGGAGAAGTTGTGGACAGCAAAGTTAGTACTCAAGAGAACCGGTTTAATGAATTGGCCACTATATATAGTTAAACCAAAACAAAAATGTTGAGAAACGGTGTTTAAAACCAAGTCTTAGTATAAACTAATGAAAATATTATGTATAATGTGTGTGTGCGATACTTTAAGATTTTTACCTGTTTTCAGATTGAGTCAGTATTCCAGTTTCTCTATGACAAACAAACTTCATACAATGCTGGGTAGTATGGAAGATAAGGTTCATCAAGCTAAATCACAGGGCACTTCCCGTGGTGTGGACAACTCACTGCTCTCACTCAGTCAGAAATTCTCCCCAGGTAAGCCCAAAAATAAACTATTCTTTAAGTGTTTTTCCTTCCCTTAGCCTTTGAATATGCTCATAATTTAGACTGAATGATTTTTCCTGGAGTTATGACACTTAGTGGTAGGCATACACTTTTGTGTAAAAATACCCAGTCAGAAATTCTCTCCTGGTAAGGTCACTTTGTGACAAACTTTTCTTGAGTCATTGCACTTTGTGCAAGACAAAGCTTTTTGTGCGAAAACAAAGTCACAGGTAACTGTATGATTGATAAAGACTAAAACGAAAAAAAAAACATTACAAAATTTCTATCTAAATGTTATCTCATCAATGATACAGTTACCTGTAATCTTAGTTAGTCTTGTTGTTGACAAATGTCTTTTAGGCTAAAACTTTATTGTGCACTGGTTACTTTTAAAGAATTCTATATTAGATTTCTCAAAAGCACCTTAAACTTATCTTTGAAATGTACTGAGTTAGCATTTTGGCAAAGCTCAAATTTGAATTGAGTTGAATTTTATCATAAAATGCCAAAGCTTTGAATTGAGTTTAATTTAATCATGTTTTGGATTTTCATTCTAATACTGTTTATTTTAGGACCATGTCCACTGAACAGAAAGCTTCCACTGAGGTTTGTCACATGTAACATGACAGGACATGCTTTATGGCAGACATTTGCTAACCATGCAGAGGATGGTAACCCAGATACAGATGGCTTACCACCAAAGGTGAGTTATGGAACTGTTCTCATACATGATTATTGTACCTGCCAAGTACTCCTATGAAAGTGGAGTTACTCCTATTTTCATTGATAAATTTCTGTTTTTCCATTTTCATCTTCCTTTCACAAAAGTACATTTGGTTCATTTTATGATCTTCAGTCCCATAATTATAACCACTAGAATTAATTCATTCCTTGTTTATGCATTTAAATCCCTTTTAAATCTTGTCATTTAAGTGCATCTTGTGACATGTTTTGCTTTATCACTCCTATTTTGGATTGAACTAACTTGGCGGGTATGATAATTATTGTTACATTATTAAAGTTCTGTTCTGTTCTGTTCTGTTACCTAGCTTGTTATTTGAATCAGTCCATTTTATGTCTAGTTCAGCCATACCTGCCAAGATAGTTAAATCCGAAATAGGAGTGATTAAGTGAAAGAGGTATTGATTATAGTGGTTATAAATATGCGTATGGGTCAGAAGATCATAAAATGAATCAAATGTACCTTTGTGCAAAGGTAGGTGAGTTTCGAAAATCAGAAATTTATCAACGAAAATAGAGAGTACTTGGCAGGTATGAGCATAAGTGCACTACATGATCATTTATTGTGTTAGTTGGTTAAATGTATCAAAGTGAATGAAATTTTGTACTTTGGAATGTCAGCATAACATAAATAAAGTTGATAACATTTCTGTGTTATCATTTTCACTTTATCTGGGGTGTCTAAATAATGTAAAATAAGAAATTTTGGAGAGGGTTAAATTTTCGCTTTACAGAGTAACCTCTGTGGAGCAACTAATTTTGGAGCTGCAAATATTGACCATTGCTTAGAGGTTGCTGCTCTTCAGAGGTTAAATTTATAGTAAATATAGGAACAGAACAGAATAGTTTATTGTCATAAACAAAATAATTTCTTGAAAAAAAACATGGACATAGTTCCAAAACATAATTACATTATGTCATATGATACATGACACAATAACAAAATAGGCTTAGGGAAATTTGGAAGATGTTGTTATAAAGAGTTTGTTGCTCTACAGAGGATTGCTCTACGTAGACAGATAAATACTGTATTTGTATAATTCAAAAGTTCCCCAAAATTTATGTTCATGTAAAGTTCAGTCTCAGTTAAGTTTATTGGCATAAGAACATTTAAAATGTCAATATAACACTGAAAGTAATTATTATTAATTTAAAAGTAGTTTCATCTGAATTTTAAAAAAATGGGAAAAGCAAACTTTGCAAATTTCTTCACCTGTATACTGATTTGCAAAATTTTGACATCACAATTTTTTTTATTTTACAGGAGTATGTTAATGTGACAATTAAATTGTAAATGAGTCAATTTATGCATAGATTACATGCTCGTGAACTTAATTAAGATAAACTATTTATCTATTCTATATACACAAACATATATTTACCTGATTTAGAGTATAATGTCATAGTATCATAGTATATTGAACCTTTATATAAAGTTGGATTTTGAACTGTCCATAATGCACCTGTACGCTTTATTTGCTGATACAATGACTGATCCCATCTTATTCTATTTGGGTTGACTTAACTTGGGGGATCTGAATGTATTTGGGTGAAAGGCCTATCCTGGCCATTTTACATTCTGCAATTAAATTGTGAACATTATCTGTCCTGGATTTGTTGCCCAGGAATCTCTGTTCGATTCCAGGCCAGGGTAGCTCATACCAACTGTATGTTTTGTACTGGAAACAAATAACTAACATTTGGTCATCTTGCGATAACATAATAGATAACCTATTTTATAAAGTCATTGACATGATGATAATGGAGATGATGATTCACTTGATAATATGTTGCAAAGTGTCAATAGATTGTTACAGTACACACTTTCAAATCAGGTCATTCATTATTTAATTTAAGTAACATTTGAACGATATTGCAAAGCAGATCTTGTTTCAGGTATTCAAGCTTTCTGCACTGAATTAGGGGGAAAGGGCAGAAATGCAGATCTTCTTATAGTAAATACAGAACATATCACTGGCTTAGAATGATAAGGTCATCAAGACAAAATTAATATTTTGAGAAAACAAGAAGCAACTGTCTGAAATTTACTCTTTACCTATTATGGAAAAACAAGCTTTTACAACTTCATTTTGGTCACTACAACATGACGAGTTCCGATTTTCATGAACAAGCGTCTTATGTTGCAGGTTTCAAATATGTAACAGTCTTATAATGTTGTAAGTAATAATTATGACCTTCTCATTCTAAGCAAGCAATATGCCAAAACTTGGCTAAAGGCATTTTGAATATGTAGCTATAGAGATGTGGTTGCTCTTTGAAAGGGGGGGGGCATCTTGAAGTGGGTTGTACTTGTAAAAATGTTAATTTTTAAATGCTTTATTTTATTTATTTGACAGAAGTCAGCCGAGGACCAGTATGACGATTTATGTGCTGACTTTACTGAAGTTAACAAATCTATATTGGAAGTGAAGGGTAAAATGCAACAACTAGGCGAGGAAGTGAGCGCACAGGCTGAACTTGTCGACAGTGGAAAGGGCAAGAAAGGTCAAGCTAAAATGTCAAGGTCTGACATTATGTCACCAGCGAGTGAGAAACTATCCGAGATGAGATCTGAACTAACAAAACTCGAAATGGAAAAGAAACAAATCGTGGACAAAATGAGTGAAATGTAAGAAATTTAAAAAAATTGTGGACAACTTTGGAACTTTTCTGTGTGATAATTGTAACATTCTAACGATACTACAACTAGTACCCGATGGAATTTGACCCTTGTGTGGAGTTTAATTGGATATTGACCTTTGACAATAACTGGAAACCAAAGAAGTATAGAGACTGAAATAGTTGAAGACTCAATAGATAAAGTTAGTAATTAAGAGACTAAATATACAATATTTACATGATACACATAACTTGATAAGAGGAAAATTAGGTGTGTTGGTCTCTTCAGTACATTTGGAAATCTATGCAATTAATGTTACTATTTTAATGTCACTAATGTGAAATAGATATTAACTATGTTGTGTGTAATTGTTTATGCATATATTGTGATATGATCAGAGAGTATTTAATATAATTATATAGAGAGTATTTCATGATTTAATTATTGTCAATATTTCTTCTCCTATTTCTTTCTTGTGTTCTGTTACATTTCTTTTGTCATATTACTTTACATGTTTATTTATTATTGAATCAAGTTAATTATTGCAAATGAGCAATTTCTGTGTACATAATATATTGTATGTCCAAACAAATTAACCCTGCCCTTTATTAAGAAATGGATTGCACGCTGCATACGCAGAATATTGCAATATCAACTGGAAAAATTATGCCTTGTCAACGATGTAGATTTGTGCGAACATTCGTAACATTTTGTTGATCTCCATTCATGAAAACAAAGGCGGAAATGGAATAACAGGCAAGAAAGTGTCTGTTAAATTGTGCTAATAGTATGTTCGAAGTGAAGGTTATTTTGTTTGCACTATACAAGATAATGACATTTTCATTGTACATTTATTCATCATCATCATAACTCCCCAGTATTATACTGTGTGTAAGACTTTCATTTCACAAGGAAATGATAAACAATATAATAACAATCATACTAGATGGCACCCTTTGCCTTAGAATTTCAAACTTGAACTCCCAGAATTTTATGTATTTTCTAATTATCTTCCAAGATTATGTTTCATATATCAATTTTTTAACATAGTTGAAGCTACACACTTTCTGTCCATCCATTTCGAATTTATATGTGCTCCGTCCATTGTCTTTTTTGAATTTTGAAGTTACTCATGCTCTGTCCATTGTCTTTTTGGATTTTGAAGTAATATATATATAGATATGTATGTATAATAAAAATTATGTTCTATGTCTATTGCAGTTCTGAATTTTACAGCAGTTAACATATAATTATGTGCATTGTACATTGAAGTTTTGAATTTTGTAGTTACATGTGCTCTTGAATTTATATATGCTGTGTCCAATTTGTAAATTTACAAATGCTCCGTCCATTGTAGTTTTGAATTTTGACATTTAATGTGATCCGTCCAGTGTCGAGACAATCTTCTGTACTGTTTAATATATAAATGTGTATTTTCACAAGTTTGTATTTTCTTTCATACAAGATTTTGTTATTGTATGATTGTAGCTATGTTAAAGTGTGTCTATTTCATACTATCTGTGATATACCACGTATTTATGATGAGAAATGTATGTATAAGCCATTTTCACATTGGTGCGAAGTTACTTCAATAAGTATGGTTATGTATTAGTTTGTACGTCCATGTGTACATGTATGTGAAACTGCACACTGAGCATTTGTAAATATGGCCGCACCAATGGGTTCTAATAAATTCAATAATGTGGATAATCATGTTTTTGAAAAAGTCTTTAGTTGCACAAGTATCTAACTTAATTTAAAAGTAAAAAGTCTTTAAGACAGTTCTAGGTTACCTATATTTTTGTTCCATAATATTTTTAAAAAAATACTACAGTTATCTTCAAGACATGTAGTCCAATCCATGACTTTAAAATTTTGAACTTACCTGTAAATTAACTATTATTTACTTTGTTCAATTTTTCATGTATTTTCATATATTTTGGCTCAGATGTTTATGTATGTCTCTTGTTTGATTATGGCAAATTATTGAGATTCGTTTGTCTGTTGTTAATAGTGTTGTCACAGCAATGGCAATCATACCTTGTTGTAAATATCTGTACCTCATAATTTGTATTGTTACCCTTGTCTCTATTGTCATGAAATATGAATTTATTTTTGTTACAAAATTATATATTTTTGCATAAATCATGGTAAGGTGAAAACATTATGTTTACAAAAAAAAAAATGTTTACAAATTTGTATACTGATTTTTTTTCTTCAATTTTATGCATGGCTTGTTATTAATGCAATCCAAGCTGACATATGTACCTGATATTTGTTAAAGAACTTGAACATAAAATTCCAAAATTTTTCATTAAATATCATATTTTCTGACATAAATATTTGTTACAAAAAACATGATGTAGTGTTAGTTTTTTATGATCATCTAGTTTTGTATTTTACTCAACAATGTTCTTTATAACATCAAACTTGCTGATGTCTTGAATAATGCCTTCTCCTTTCTACTGTTCTGTTACTTACTAAAATAAACCTTTACTTGTTATAATATAGTATTTGTCCTTGTTTTTCCATTAAGGCTTAGTTATATCTAGGTCCCACTGAGCTGTTTTGCATTGGCAAAGTAATTCCGATTATATAAATATGCATTAAGAGGCATTGAGTAAAGAGTCCTTGTGGTCTAAAGGAAGCTTCAGGGAAGCAATTAGAAAATGTGTGAACTCCCTGTTTCCAATGCCTTCCGAAGCTAATTGATTGAAATCAGAAGTACTACACCGAGACAAAAAATCCTCAGTGGGACCTAGGCTTTAATGAATTGTTTGCACCTTAAGTAGGATTCAACCTGTTCTATATGACGCCATTGCACCGCACAAAAACATCAGACCACTCTGCTATTCCCACAACCCCATACAGATAAACTAGGCTAGCTAAGTTCTGAAAGTACAGTCAGATTAACAAGACATGAAAGTACAGTCAGATAAACAAGGAAAAGTCCTGAAAGTACAGTCAGATAAACAAGGAAAAGTCCTGAAAGTACAGTCAGATAAACAAGGAAAAGTCCTGAAAGTACAGTCAGATAAACAAGGAAAAGTCCTGAAAATACAGTCAGGTAAACAAGGCAAAGTGATGGAAGTACAGTCAGATAAACAAGGTAAAGTCCTGAAAGTACAGTCAAATAAAAAAGGCAAAGTAGTAGAAGAACCGTCAGATAAACAAAACACGAAAGTACAGTCAGACAAACAAAACATGAAAGTACATATCTGACAAACAAGACAGAAATACAGTCTGGTTAACAAGGCAAAGTTCTGAAAGTACAGTCAGATAAACAAGACAAAGTCCTGAAAATAAAGTCAAATAAACAAGGCAAAGTAGTAAAATTACAGTCAGATACACAAGACATGAAAGTAAAGTCAGATAAACACAAAAAGTACTGTAAGTACATGAAAGTATATTCTGACAAACAAGAGATGAAAGTACAGTCAGATACACAAGACATGAAAGTGAAGTCAGATAAACACAAAAAAGTACTGTAAGAACATGAAAGTATATTCGGACATCAAGAAATGAAAGTACAGTCAGATAAACAAGCAAAGTCCAGAAAGTACTGACAGACAAACAAGACATGAAAGTACTGTCAGACAAACAAGACAAAGTCCAGAAAGTACAGTCAGACAAACAAGACATGAAAGTACAGTCAGACAAACAAGACATGAAAGTACAGTCAGATAAACAAGCAAAGTCCAGAAAGTACTGACAGACAAACAAGACATGAAATTACAGTCAGATAAACAAGCAAAGTCCAGAAAGTACTGTCAGATAAACAAGAAAAAGTCCAGAAAGATAAACAATCAAAGTCCAGAAAGTACTGTCAGATAAACAAGCAAAGCCAGAAAGTACTGTCAGACAAACAAGACAAAGTCCAGAAAGTACAGTCAGACAAACAAGACAAAGTAGTGAAAGTACAGTCAGACAAACAAGACAAAGTCCAGAAAGTACAGTCAGACAAACAAGACAAAGTCCAGAAAGTACAGTCAGACAAACAAGACAAAGTACAGAAAGAACAGTCAGACAAACAAGACAAAGTAGTGAAAGTACAGTCAGACAAACAAGACAAAGTCCAGAAAGTACAGTCAGACAAACAAGACAAAGTCCAGAAAGTACAGTCAGACAAACAAGACAAAGTAGTGAAAGTACAGTCAGACAAACAAGACAAAGTCCAGAAAGTACAGTCAGACAAACAAGACAAAGTAGTGAAAGTACAGTCAGACAAACAAGACAAAGTCCAGAAAGTACAGTCAGACAAACAAGACAAAGTAGTGAAAGTACAGTCAGACAAACAAGACAAAGCCCAGAAAGTACAGTCAGATAAACAAGGCAAAATCCTTGAAATACTGTCAGAAAAAAACAAGTAAAAGTGCTGAAACAACCCATATAAAATGATATTTGTAAGTACCTTTTCCTAATGTTGGAAATAGGATGTTTCAGGATACGGAGTATAATTTGGTGAATTTGACACTAAACTGACCTTTTGATAAGCATAATTTATAAGTCGATAAAATTATTGTCTGTATTTCTAACCTTGCTTGTATGTTTTCATTGTCAGGGAGTATCAGGGAGATGCTCGAGATGAAATACAAACACAAATTTGAAAAACCCATATTGCACGAATTGCTTGATGAAATTAATATATTCAACCCAAGATCCTTGTAACATATCCCTGCATAAAGGTATACTCTGATAAAAGTATTATATACGTATAGAGAGGGTTTCATAAAACCCCAAAACAAATGCATTCAGAATTGAGTGAATGTATTTTTTTTATTGATTTCATAGTGCTATCCCTCTGAAAAAATAGGCACTAACATACAAACAATAATATATAATAATAAATATAGCTCTTACAAACTAGGTGCAGTCTAACAGCTTGGCACTCCTGGCATTAACATGGCATTTGAAATAATACAATTGGGCATTACGGCAGCCTACATACTGTAAAATCATTAATTTTCGTGGGGGATTAAATTTCGTGGATTTCGTGGTTCACTTCAACCACGAACTTAAATCCCAATGAACATTGATTTTGACCCTTGATTTGTTACCTGAAATTCACAATCCACGAATTCAAGTGCCAACGAAATTGTCTTTTTTACCAAAACCACGAAATTTCGTCCCAACGAAATTAAATGATTTTACAGTATGTGTGGTTTCAGCTCTTATATCAAACATGTTGACATCATGGACCCTGCCTCAAATGAGTAACTTTTGACCAAAATAAGCAATTGTTCTTAATGTAACATATATAAGGTCCTCATGAAGCTCATTCATTTCTATTTGGTGTCCATCAGTTGGACCAAGCATTAAACTTTATTTATAATTTGTGCAAATACACTAATAAAACATAGTCTGTTGTCATATTCATTTCATAGGTTATTCCTATGGCATGTGGTGTGAAGACATTAAAGAAATGATTATGAGAGTAACTTTGAAAACACAACATCCACCCCTATCAAACAACTGAGTGCAAAATATATGCCACATAATGCATAAAACACCAGTCGAACATTGTATGATGCCATACAGAAATATAAAACCATAACACTCAGAAACGACCAAAACAAAATGGCACCAACCATGTACAGTTTTGAGTCTCTCTCAATTTCTACATTTTGTTCACTCGTGTAATTATTTGAGCCTTCAAACTGACCGTTACTGTAACAATTACATAAAAACTGTTCCTTTTCTTTCCATCGATCTTCCAGCCATGCTGTAAGTCTATGTTCACTATCTGCTGGAATCTCGTTAATTTCGTACGATTTAAGCGTAAAGATAATCTCCCTTGGAATATTTCCGAACAATAAATCTGTCTCTCGCTGGAGAATATTCTGCGGATACGATACAGTGGCATCTACGATTTGATCTAAGTTGTTGTGGGTTCGCATGTAATTCACCATAGCCGTAAATCCCAATGTACGAGGGTGAAGAACATAGTCATAGTCCTCAAGTTCATTTTTGGCGGCATAACGTCTGCTAGTTTCGCGACTAATCTTCTGATAATCTGTACCTTCTGGGAAGAAAAGGAGCTGAGGCATGAGTCCGTATCGGTGAAACAATTTCAACGAGTTTGTGATTCTATCTCTGTCAACATCCCAACGTCTTTTTAAGAATAAGAACTGAGCCCCTTGCATAGCCCAGCCGGCCCCTGGAACATGACGGATTTCATCTTTCAGAGCAATTTTAAACCGTCTCAAAGAACCGTATCTAAGCTGCACGGCAAAGTAGAATAACCAGTCCAGTCTGGTTCTATGGTTCATGATAATTAACGTGCATCTGTTTTTATTCAGCGACTTGACGTCACCATTGACGACTATTTTGACGCCATATATTAATTCAAACAACCCGACAGCAAACGTGAACCATGTGCTCATTAAAGTGTCAAAAATCCATGGTGCATAATGTAGTTTCAGTAAAAAGCCAGGTAGATACACAACACTAAGGGATATAAATCCAATCAAAGCCGAGAAAAACAACGATAACACAAAGAATATTCCACTCGCCAATTGTCTACAAGATTCTAATGACAATCCACTCTTGGCAGCCATTTTGATGTTTGTTTTACTCTGCAAGTGTTTAATAGTCGTATCAGTCATTGTGCATAAATAAATAAAGAATCAAGTGCAGCCATAAATAAAGAATCCAGGGCAGCAATATATGACCAGCTGCTGTACTTCAGTGATTTGTATTCCTAACACCTCACATCATCAACATTTAACACAATAATACAATAACCTGGGTAGCTGTTCCAGTATAGCTTGATGAATTTAACACGATCCTGACCTTTTAATTAGCATAATTTAGCAGCAGATACCATGTCTATATATATAGTGTGCCCAGGATATTGTAAAAAGAGGGAAAATATGGAATGACCCACGGAGTTTGGTCGCTCAAGTGTGCACGATTTATCAGTGTTATTTTAGTAAAGAATTTACCGATTTAACTACAGTAGACTAAACCGATCAATGTTTATAAACATCACATATCCTGGGCGCACTTTAACACCGGTTGTATGTTTTCATAATCGTGGATTATCACAAAGAAACTTGAGATGTAATATAAACACAAATTAGAAATACCCGATATTGCATGATTTGCTTGCGGAAATCGATATATTTAAAGCAAGTACCTTGTAAATAAAATATATTCATGCATAATGGTTAAGATCCGGTCAAATTCTCCCAGCTATACAAACTGGAAGGGTTGATAAATGTATGATTAGGATAGTATCTTTGTAACACTTAATTAAGATGATATCAGGAGGGGGAGAGTTTGCTATCTCTGATAAAAGGTTATATTGTATCATGTCACATAATGGAAATATTTTTAATTACAGATTACAGGTCATCTATAGATAATTATGTTGCACCCATTTTTAGTGACACACATTCATTTTTAGTGATATCCACCCATTTTTAGTGACACACATTCATTTTTAGTGATATCCACCCATTTTAAGTGACACCCATCCATTTTTAGTGACACACATTCATTTTTAGTGACATCCATTTTTAGTTGTATCCATCCATTTTTAGTGACACTAATCCATTTTTAGTGACACCCATCCATTTTTAGTGATATCCATCCATTTTTAGTGACACTCGTCCATTTTAAGTGACACCCATTCACTTTTAGTGACACCCATCCATTTTAAGTGACACCCATCCATTTTTTAGTGATATCCACCCATTTTTAGTGATATCCATCCATTTTTAATGATATCCACCCATTTTTAGTGACATCCATACATTTTTTAGTGATATCCATCCATTTTTAGTGACATCCATCCATTTTTAGTGACATCCACCCATTTTTAGTGACACCAACCCTGTTTTAGTGACATCCATCCATTTTTAGTGATATCCACCCATTTTTAGTGACATCCACCCATTTTTAGTGACACCCATCCATTTTTTAGTGATATCCACCCATTTTTACTGACACCCATTCATTTTTAGTGATATCCACCCATTTGTAGTGACAACCATCCATTTTTAGTGACACCTATCCATTGTTAGTGATATCCACCCATTTTTAGTCACATGCACCCATCCATGTTAAGTGATATCCACCCATTTTGAGTGACCCCGATCCATTTTAGTGATATCCACCCATTTTTAGTGACACCCATCCATTTTTAGTGAAATCCACCCATTTTTAGTGACACCCATCCATTTTTAGTAATATCCACCCATTTTTAGTGACACCCATCCATTTTTAGTGACATCCACCCATTTTAGTGACACCCATCCATTTTTAATGAAATCCACCCATTTTTAGTGACACCCATCCATTTTTAATGACATCCACCCATTTTAGTGACACCCATCCATTTTTAATAAAATCCACCAATTTTTAGTGACACTCATCCATTTTTAGTGATATCCACCCATTTTTAGTGACACCCATCCATTTTTAATGATATCCACCCATTTTTAATGACACCCATCCATTTATATTGATAGTTATCCATTTTAATGACCCCGATATTAAGTGACTCCCACCCATTTTTAGTGTCCCTGATTTTAGTGACACCAATTTTTTTGTGACACCCACCTATCTTTAGTGACACCTACCTATTTTTTTTTGAAACCTACCAATTTAGTGGCACTGATTTTTAGTGACAGCAATTTTTTTGTGACACCCACTTATTTTAGTAACACCCACCCATTTTTAGTGACACCCATCCATTTTTAGTAACACCCACCCATTTTTAGTGACATCCATCCATTTTCAGTGACACTCACCAATTTTAGTGACACCTATTTTTAGTGACAACCATCCTTTACAAGAGATACCTATTTTTAGTAACACCCATTTTTAGAGGCATAGTATTCACTATGCAGTAAAGTTTTGTTTGCCTTAAGAATGCATGGAGTGGCATATGTTAATATTTAGCCTGGAGATACAAGGCATATGGATGCAAGTTGTAACATACCTTAGCATTAACATCTCTGTCTTTTAAATGCTGAGTATAGTCTTTATTTGCCAGCTAGTTTTCTGCTGAAATATGGCAGGCATATGTATGAGAACCAACATCCAGATTTGAACTTGGGTCGCCAGATTTGACTAGAGCATGCTCCATTCCACCAAGCTATGTGGGGAGCGCTGGCCTAGAGCATGCTCCATTCCACCAAGGTATGTGGGGAGCGCTGGCCTAGAGCATGCTCCATTCTACCAAGGTATGGGGGGAGCGCTGGCCTAGAGCATGCTCCATTCTACCAAGGTATGTGGGGAGCGCTGGCCTAGAGCATGCTCCATTCTACCAAGGTATGTGGGGAGCGCTGGCCTAGAGCATGCTCCATTCTACCAAGGTATGTGGGGAGCGCTGGCCTAGAGCACGCTCCATTCCACCAAGGTATGTGGGGAGCGCTGGCCTAGAGCATGCTCCATTCTACCAAGGTATGTGGGGAGCGCTGGACTAGAGCATGCTCCATTCCACCAAGGTATGTGGGGAGCGCTGGCCTAGAGCATGCTCCATTCTACCAAGGTATGTGGGGAGCGCTGGCCTAGAGCATGCTCCATTCCACCAAGGTATGTGGGGAGCGCCGGCCTAGAGCATGCTCCATTCCACCTAGGTATGTGGGGAGCGCTGGCCTAGAGCATGCTCCATTCCACCAAGGTATGTGGGGAGCGCCGGCCTAGAGCATGCTCCATTCCACCAAGGTATGTGGGGAGCGCCGGCCTAGAGCATGCTCCATTCTACCAAGGTATGTGGGGAGCGCTGGCCTAGAGCACGCTCCATCCCATCAAGCTAACACAGCCACAGGAGAGAAATAGTCTCTCCAGGGATACATGAAAATAGGTTTCCATATGTAGCCCAATGACTAGGGGAGGTAAAAATGTCAAAGGGTGCTTGAGCGGCTTAACTGCTGAAAAGAGTTCTAAAAAATTGGTAACTTAACTTCAACTTATAAAAAGCAATTATAGCAGTCCAACCAAGTTAAGTTAACATTTCTGGTGCCACGCATGTGCTGTATACTCAACTTCACATCCAAATTCTGGAGTGAATTTGAAGTCACTGTCCATCATAACAGACAAAGAAAGATCTCCACAATGTCACTATGTGTGGTAAAAACAGTACCTGCTATATCCATATAAATCCTCATGATTCTTGTTGCTGCCCCGTACATGTGATTATATTTGAAACAGTAAATGTTTGCAACTGAATGTGTGTGTACTATAAAATCATTTAATTTCTATAGAACAAAATTTAATTCCCACAAAAATTAATTATTTTATTACAGTATGTTATAATTAGGGTAAATATATAAAAACAATGTTATGATTCTGTTACAAAGTTTAATATTAGTATTAAATACTGTAAAAAAGTTCATACAAATTAAATGCAAGTATGGTTATGTATATATGTGAAAGCCATGATGAATTATTATAATATTGCTATGAAATCAATATATCTCTCCAACTACATATGGCTGGCTTACAATGAGAAGGTTGTTAAAGTACTACTCTGATGCATATTATTTATCAGTATCACAAGTCGCCTTTTATGAGCCAATACAATCGACACATGTCATGTGGACCAAACTGAAGTTCAGACAGTTGATTTTATAATAAGTTAAGAGTAAATTTCAGACAATTTTCTTGTTTTCACAGAGTATTGATTTTGTTCTAATGACTTTCTCATTCTAAGTATAGGTCATGCAATATAGGATTACACAATACACAAACAATTCATTGAAAATATTGGATATAATTATAAAGGATCTATCACAATTTGTCAATTGATATAAATTTATAATAAACAAGTACTGGAAATTTTATAATGCATGTCTCTTAACATGTTTAATATAATATATCAATTGACAACAAGTGAGATATTCTTTATATCATATGACACGCAAAATACACAACGTTATATAAGAAAAGCACATTCATATAGTATAACATTATACTACACACATGTAGTATTAGAACATATATACTCACTATACTAACTGGGATACAAGGAAAGACATGTGATATACTGGTAAGCTATATATAACTTTCATATTTATACTGAACACAATATATGAGAATCTCAGATTTATTAATGAAATATATTCACCTGTACCAATAAACAATCTGAAACATTCAAGTCTAAATGTAAGATATAAATCTGCTTAAATCTGATAAAAAATAAATTCACTTCTTACCACCTTAGGGTAAATTTAGTGTGAGCTAACTGACTGACAGACGAGGGTAAGAATATGCACATTGTACGGGCATAGAAACTAAGCTATGCAAATATCTAATTACACATACCATGATGAAAAAATGGATTTTTAGCAAATATGCACAAATACATGTATTAAGCCTTTTTTATATTTTAGGTTTTCAGAAAAGTTTGAAATTTTCTGCTGGAGTGAATAGCAGGTGGGAGTCAGAATGAGTTAGGAATTGCAAGAAGTCCCATACCTGGTTTCAAGGTTGTCAATGTTTGTGTTGCCATGGTAACACAGCTTTTGTTCAAATCGAACAATTATTAAATGTGCATACTCACCTTGTTAGTCCCTATCCACATACCAAATTTCATAAACCTAGCTTGAAAACTGTGAGTTATGGCAGGATTCAGATTTTCTTGATGGACCGACAGAACGACTGACTGACGGACTGACTGACAGATGAAGGGCAAACCTATAGTCCCCTCCTGTTGAAAATCAGTTGGGGCCTGATTATACCACATTTATAAAACAACATTTAGGCAAAAGTTATTCAGTGCATAGCAAACATATTGTACAAATATTTAAAACAAACTGGAATTAATTATTTTACAATGGTTCACACAATACTAACAATATTTTGCATATAGCATAGAGCATTGAGAGGTGCAATCATAAAAACTATGTAACATGAAGAACTACCTGCTAAAGAGGGTCAGATCTGACAATAATTGTACATCATAAAAGGGTCAGATATGACAATAATTGTACATCATAAAACGAAGGGTCAGATCTGACAATAATTGTGCATTATAAAAGGGTCTAATCTGACAATAATTGTACATCATAAAAGGGTCTGATCTGACAATAATTGTACATCATAAAAGGGTCTGATCTGACAATAATTGTACATCATAAACGGGTCTGATCTGACAATAATTGTACATCATAAAAGGGTCTGATCTGACAATAATTGTACATAACAAAGGGTAAGATCTGACAATAATTGTACATCATAAAAGAGCAAATGGATTTAATATATGAACATTTTTAAAAAACATAACAAGGACTGGTCAGTAAAACAAAAACATCTCTTCGGCGAAACAAGGTTGCATCTCAATACTCTATAGATTAAAGTAACTCAACCTTGTTGAACCGAAAGGGATAAACACTTCATGAAAACATGATAATCGTAATAATAGATACGGTTATGTCTAGGTCCAACTGACCATTTTTGGTCATGATGTTCTCCCAATTTAATAAATGGATATCAGAAGGTATTGGGAAAAGGGTTCTAGTGGTCTTGGGAAAGCTTCGGTAGAAATTTTCCCTGTTTCTGATGGATCCTGTAGCCAAATGATTTAAATAGGGAGTTTATTGACGATGCAAAAATGCTAAGTGTGACCTAGGCTTTACAACGGTATACAACATATCATCATATATTACATTAATCATAAACTTGGTATAAATATGACACTTAACTAGCTCATATGTACAAGTACACAGTGTATTAATAAACAAGAGATGTTTGTTAAGCATGTTTGCCTTCATGGTAGCCAAAATGTCGGAAATTGTAAAAGTCACAGTGAGTGACCTGGACCTTTGGTCTACTGACCTAAAAATCATTAGGAATCATCTTTTGTAGCTGGAAAATGTCTATGTGAAGTTTGAAGATCCTGGAGCAAAGTGTTCTTGAGTCATTGAACAGAAATCATTTGGTCTTTATATCTATACCAACTGACAGGCCAACCGATGGACATGACTGTGCAAAGCAATGTAGCACAACATCAATGATGGAGGCAAAATAGTTTGGAAGCACAAAGTAACAATGTAATGGCAAGATGAAGATGGGTATATCCTTCAATGACATGGTACACTACAGAATTTTTTCAAACTTTATATAGGGGAAGTACATGTACTGTAAAATCATTTAATTTCGATGGGACATAATTTGTGGTTTTGGTAAAAAAGACAATGTCAATGGGACAAATTTGTGGATTTTGAGTTTCAGGTCATAAATAAAATCATAAATTTGTTGTTCAATGGGATTTAATTTCCTCGCTAAAGGTGAACCAAGAAATTCCATGAAAATTTAATACCCCAGGAAAATTAATGATTTTACAGTATCTTATTCGAAGTTAATTTTTGCTTAAATCAGAATACCAATTATAGATAAGTTTAAAGTTCCAGCTATTGAAAGTTTACTGTAACGAAGTCAAATAAACTCAGAATACTATTTCTGTTAAGTGATGCTGACTTTGAGTCCAGCCTCACACAGAAATTAACACTGAGGTGCATGTCAATATTTGAGATAAGATTTTGCTCTGATTGAGATGCTTCAGGAGATTTGCAAATTTCTGTTTTATCAAGATATTAATATTCACATACAAATTTTGATGTGAACAAAATTCTATTATAATTGGGGAATTTGTTTGCCCTGTCTCTTGTACAAGAAACTGAATCAAACACCTTTAATAAAACATATACTGTAAAATCATTAATTTTTGTGAATTTAGTTTTGTGGATTTCATGAATTCCCTTCAACCATGAAATCCAATCCAATCAAATAATAACTTTGATCCATGTATTTTTTTCCTGAAACGCAAAATTCATGAATTAAAGTCTCTTTGAAATGGTCATATTTACCAAACCACAAAATTTAGATGATTTTACAGTAAATGGAAATGGATGCAACATCAAATACTTATAAGTAACTAAAACTAGTTCAACCCAGTTGAACGTCTACACTAATTAAGTCTGGCTATTTATTATACATTGTTTACTAGGACTAGGTCAAAAACCTCACTCCAATATCATAGGTATACACATTTTTAATTGGAGCCTTGACTTGATAATATGTGTACATACATTTTTTTAAACTATAGTATAATACAGTTAATATGTATATCTAAGTCAAACATTCTTTTCAAAAATCCAAAATTTACTTAATTCAGCATCCAATTTTTTTGGTTTTGCTTTTGAGTGATACAGCCAACCAAGTGTACCGGTATATTCTACGTCGTATTGGCTAATGACCACAGGCCCCGATACCCCAATACATCTCAATCTAAGCAAACTCTCATCTTAAATATTGATACATGCCATTTGTATAATTTCCATGGGAGGCTTGATTCAAAACTAGCATAACATTACAGAAACATTTCTTAGATTGTTACAGTAAAAAAAGTGTTTAAATTTCAGATTTATATGAGATTTCAACTTAAGTTGCTTCGGGAGATTGGGGCCTGATTTTGATGGAGGTGTGCATCTACTGACAATTTTATGGCAGGGAAATTAAGCATGATAAGGAGAGTGTGGGATCAAATATAGACTACGTCTGTAGCCCTGTCTTATGTTTTACTTAATCAAAGTAAATAAAACAACAACATATTGCATGGTTGAGCCTTTTTTATATTGCATAGCAAATCTCAGCAGGAAAAAACAATATACAACTGCGCTGAACATGGGCATAGCCAGCAATACAATACAAACATATAATTATACACATGGGCGTATCCACCCCTGCCATATAGTCGTGAGAGAATAGATAATGACTACATTCACCACATAGACAGATTTATCAAAACATACAAATTCAAAGACTCAGATTTATCAAAATCAAAGACTACAATCTTTCAAAAGGTACAAGGATTGATCAACAAATTCAAAAACCCAGATCTATCAAACCGTACGAGGTTCGTTCAACAAATTCAAAGACAAGGATATGTAAATGAGGTAAAAAGAAGTGATTAATTATTATGACGCAATATCAGACTGAAGCAACCCTACTGAGGTTTCAAACATCTTACTGTCCCCTCCTATGGCAGTTCCCTTAACAATTTGGAAACAGGTATAGTTAATAAGCCCAACACATTGATATTCAAGCAAAACTATAGTGCAGACCCTTGTTATATGTTAATACTAATATGTAAATACTGTAGGGCACAGACAAACCAAAGCTACAGTTACAGCAACATTGCCTGGAGCCGCCCATGCAATGTGTAAGTTAGATTTATGTATGTATGTCATTTGTTTAAGGTACATGTATAAATATGTTTAAACCTAACATCAAAAGAAACACAATATAACAAAATTATATTATAAAACCCATGGAAACACATGGATGTTCTGGAATTCATGTTGCTAGCACATAATATCAAAAAGAATAACATTTAAAAAATCTGTTCAACAACTCATAAAAACATCAGAAATAAAAAATACATTTTTTGAAGAATTATTTTCTCCCCAGCGTTTTGCTGATATGTATCTCTAGAATTAGAGAGTATGTATGATTCTTCAACAGAAGATTTTCAATATATCTTTAGTAATGCATGTATAAATGTCATTTAAAACTGTGATGTGTATCAGGGTGGACACATACCATGTGACATTTTGGATAAGTCTACAAATATGTAAACAAAAAATTAAAAAACAAATATTTTATTCTTTGACTGATTTTCACGAGATATGTTCGATGCTCAAGCCAAGACTGAGCACTACCTACGCAACTTAATATTCTTCAATAAAATGACACAGTTTTTGCCCCAGAACGACTCAAATACTGTACATACAGTTGAGCCTGTTTTGGGCAAAAACTGTAACCTGTTTCACGTAACTATTAAGACTTAGCCGAAAAGTCACTGGTGAGTCCATCCTGTATATAGTATGTCAGTTAACATTTCCAACAATTTATACGTTTGCCAAGATTATGTACATATTCAATAAAAAATTCACTTATATCTTATCAGTGGGCAGGTTAGCATCATTGAAGTACTGTAGAATCTAGCAAATAAGCGCAAAGTTGAAAATTAGCGCATGTCAAAAATAAGTGCAAAACAACCTTACCCTCAATCCATATGGGATTATAAGCGCAATATATACTTATATATCCTTACCATAAATTGGTTGTGAAAGTAGGCGTATATCCAAATACTGTTGTAAATAGATTGCGGGTGCATTGACTAGACATAATAATCGATTTTATGTACACAATTATAATTGTTGAGTTTGTGTAAAAACTTTTCAACCTGTGGAAATATCCACTAAGTACATCTATTATAAGGAATTCAAAATTTGCTAATTTATGGACATGTGGAAAAATCCACTTAGCACAAATATTATCAGGAAACCAAAATTGCTAATTTTTGGACATGCGGAAATAGCCACTTAGCACATTTAATATCAGGAATTCAAAATTTGCTAATTTTTGGACATGCCATTATATTCACTTAGTACACAGTTTATATAAATATATATCTTCAACAAAGCATTATCAATGAAACTCAATATAAATAATTCATCAGCAACGATTTTCCGACAAGCAGTTACTACTGTACCCCTCAAGTCGAAGACAGTTTTTGTAGGATTTAAAAAAACAAAGAATATTCAAGGGAGATCACTGAGGATCAGAAACCTGTTTCCTAAGCCAGCTGCTAACGAGCGCTCCGTAGCGCTATGCTAGGAAACAGCTTGCTTCAGCTAAGTGCTTGTGGTTTGCAGACCATTAAGCAGCAAAGAGCTATTGAAGCAGTCCATTAAATAACAAAGCTCTCAGTAGCGCTCCCAAAAAGCACTCAAAAGTGATTCGGCTACGCAACAGGCCCCAGATAATGAATCACATAAAAATACGAATTGATCATTTATATAGTATTATGATAATGCGTCAGAATGGAGTATTTTGGCTACAAAAATGAAAATATTTTACATATTTACAAATTGAATATTTAATACAACAAATTGGGTTTTTTATATAATTTATAATTCAATTTCATGAATGATTTCCTCATTCAAGTACTTTTCAAGGTAAATACAAGCTTTTTTCAAGAAGAAATTTTCTACATTCAAAGACTTTTCAAAAAGAAACTTTCCTAATTCAAGCACTTTTCAAGGATAATTTTTCTGAATCCAAGACCTTTCAAGAAGATTTTTTCCTTATTCAAGCCTCTTTTTGAGAAGAAATTTTCCAAATTCATGTACTTTTCAAGGAGATTATTTTCCATATTATTGTTCTATGCAATAACAAAACAAAGTGTACATTTCACAATAATGCTACATTGCATACACCATAGAAATACAACTTTATTATTCCTTACTCCTTAAGATCCCAATAAGGGCGAAAGCACATCTTTATAATACATTTTTTTTAAAAGAAATGTTTCTAACGTATGGGCACAGCAAATTGAGGGTTCAGTGTAAATCTATGGTAACTACATCAATTTATAGTGGCATATACCATAGTTTTGCACTGAACCCTTGACATACAATATGTATAAAAGCCTGCATTTTTGGCTACTGAATTATGCAATAAAAATAGGGACTTTTCAAAATACAATTTTTACAAATATAAACATTTCATTTAATAGACCACTAACAAATAACTTTATATTTGCTTATTGCATAAGTTCATGAAAATTTAAAATGTTTTTGACATCAAACAACGGCAGTAAAACAAAAAATATTTTAAAAAATCTGAACCATTTCACCTCGCAATAAGGTACTTAATCATAACAAATCAAAAAAAAATTGATTTCACCATATTTTAGATTTTACAGTTCTATAGTTCAGCATTGGTATCATCAGCAGGGCTGTAATTATTGAACGTCCATTTCTGCCACTCAGAGTGTTCATCACAAAAGTTCATCTTCAAGGAAAGGGATGGAGTGAGTTCCAGACATAGCTCTGACTGTACATGCTTCAATAAACCAGGCTACAACGATAGAAACACCAGTCACATGGTTAACAATAGTTCACAATAGGCTACAAACACAAGTCACATGATAAACAATGGTTCACAATAGCTACAAACACAAGTCACATGGTAAACGATAGTTCACAATAGGCTACAAACACAAGTCACATGGTAAACAATGGTTCACAATAGCTACAAACACAAGTCACATGGTAAACAATAGTTCACAATAGGCTACAAAACACAAGTCACATGGTAAACAATGGTTCACAATAGGCTACAAACACAAGTCACATGGTTAACAATGGTTCTACATCTCTGACTGAATGTGCTTCAATAAACCAGAGTACAAACACAAGTCACATAGTTAGCAATGGTTCTCAATAGTTCACAATTTTTAAAAACAAGAAGCCATATCTCCCACCATAGAGAAGATTTCATCATTTCCGTTGGTTGAGATTACATCTGGTTATTGAAGCTGAGCTGCCTTGCAGTATACTATTAGAAAGGGATTTTTGTCATGCAAGTTTATAGACCGATGGAACTGTGCGTCTGTGATCAAAATCCCTTACAAATGTTGGGGAGGAGTTGCACACAGAAGCTTGGACAGACTTCAGACTTGCGATTTATACAGATGCAAACCTAACCTAATTCATTGAAAAGTGCTCTTTAAATGCCACAATTTTATGCCATACTATTGTAAATACTATTGTAAATTTGAATGTTAAAATGATCAATATGTTCCTATATAATTAAAAGAGATATTATTATGTATATGTATGTTTTTCATAGTGTTTGTCGGGTGTACATGTAATTTTATTTTTTTATTAATTTGTATTTGTGTTTTTTTTTTTACGTATTTGTGTTTATACATGTAAATTAGAAGACCATGTTGTAAATAAGTTTATACATGAAATGTATTAACTTAATGTGTATAACCTTCATTAAATAAAGTTATTATTATTATTACTGACTAACTGACAACTACCATTACCATATCCCCTTTGCCTCGGAGGGGGATAATAAAGCGTAAGAAAATGATCTACCGGTGATGAGAAGATACAGCGATATAAAATATATCTTGAACATTAACAAAGTCATGAAGACAATTACACTTGTATGCTTCTTTCCCGAAGGCAACAACATCTATACTAGAATAATACACTTATGTAAGCAAAAATCTTGTCCAAACAGCCCTCTGTCGAAGACAAAAACCCACACATACATGGGTTGTCCGTGAAAGTCGCGAACATTTGTTTCTACTTAATTTCTTCAAACTATATTAGCAATTGGCATACATAGTCTGATACGTCAGCAATATGTTAACACTACAAATGCACAGTTTGAAGGCGATATCTCAAAAGATAGAACGAGTATGTAATTTTATCGTAACTGCTGTGAGTCAGGTCGGCGCACACTCTACGACGTCAATGACGTAACGTTTGACTCTGTGACTTCGTCTTTAAATTCCCCGAAAGCCACTACACGCGTTAACATTTCTTCGGAAGATAAAACTTGCGGGGCTCATCTCGCAGATATATGCATGCACTCATGCCTACATTTTTTTGATAACATATTATGTACAATGGTTTTACAAATAGATCTACCGACCTAAGTCCCTTCACCCGTAACTGCATGATGCCTGTCGTTGTCGAAGACGTTTTTCACTCGCTTAATTAGTGCTGACTTGTCCTGTTTCGGTCTTCCAGTATTCACATTTCGTTAAACTCCTCTTAAAATGTTTGTGCAATGTATAAAAGAGAGTCCTGGTCATGCAACTTTGAAAAATTTGAACAGACTTTGTCTTTTTTTGTTTGTGCGGGATATAAAACCGCGGTCAACACAGTATTTTATTATAACTCTCTGCGCTGCACATTTCCGCGACATCGCCATTTTCGAAAAACGTGAAAACTTCGATGCTAGGAATAAATTCACGGCGTTGTTGTTATTGACGTCATCGACGTATAAACCAACACATTAACGCAGAAAACATTGACGTTCAAGCCTATATAATTTTTAAAACAAACAATGCAAATTGCTTTAAATTAGACGGTCTTGAATAAACACCATTTCATTTTTATTCAAAACAATTGAGTGTGCGCCGACCCTAACCAACAGGCATCCGTTAATAAGGTTTTGTAGCAGAAATACATAAGGAAATAAATTTTAAGAACTAGATATATGTTATAAAGGAATTGACCGAAAATGTATTAAAAGATTTTAGGAAAACAACAAGTAGCGTCTAAATGGGAGAGAATGTTCGCGACTTTCGCGGACAACCCTTGTAAATGTATGTAACTTACAATGTTAAGGCCATAATAATAATAATAATAACAACTTTATTTAAAGAGGCAACACAGTTGGGCAAGCCAAGTCTTCCCTGTGAGCCATAACAGCAGCAAAAAGATAGGACCTAAGATTGCTGTCATTATGTACAACTACGCTTAATTGGTACCAAGTATTCATACTAAGTTTCATTGAAATCCGACGTTTAAAGAGAACTAGGAAGGACAAACTTTGAGCCATCCAATGGACCTAGCACAAAATCATCATGTTTAGTATATTTGGGCAAAATAAAAATAGTTTGCTAGTTATTTCCATGTTGACTATTGTCAATGTATTAACATATTCTACAGTAGTTATTTCATTTTTCACAATAGTGTCATTATTAAAGCTATCTCTGGCTATCATGATGATAGCGCCTTTTTCTAAGAAAAGTCTTGCTTAAAAGGTAAATGAACTTAAAACAAATAAATTAAAACTTTAAACATCTTACTTTTGAATGTATCCATGTATCAGTAGACCCTTCAAAGCAACCTTCTAGATGAGGTGACTTGTCGCCAAAAAATGTTCCCTTGACAACTATACATTGTAACAGTGATCTAAATCTGTTCTGTCTAGTCATGGAAAACATCTGTAACAGTTCATAAAAGTTCAATAAATTTTGGTCTTTTCTGGAAACACTTATCAATGTATATTTTACGCTGGTTATTGTAGAGAGGACATTCTAGGATGCAGTCTTCCCGAAATCCAGAGGTCCGTTGCAACATGCTAGCTTAAAGGTCCGCTGGACCGACCAAAAAATCCCGAAAATGGATATAAATTTGTCAAAATAATAAGCAGATAAACTATCCGTGTAAAAATTACCACTGCACCGGTCAGTATTCCGGCAATTGCCAATTAATTATCCCTCTTGTGAGTAATGATAGTACCCAAGCATATGGTATATATCGCAGGAAAGCAAGGAGATTTATTGGTTATGATTCACTGCTTAGTTTGATCAATAAACAATAAAACACAAAATAATACTTGTTGTATAATGAAACTAGAGCGGGTATGGGTTTGTATTACCGTAATGATCACAGATATTGGCTGGGTTCATCAACGACTAATCTGAGATTCCTCTAGGTTTTGTTGGTCAGTCATAATTTTATTTGTTGTCAGGATCAATATTTAAAGTTAGACTAAGTTATGTCATGACGTGACAATTATGGCACAATTATGACCTTACACATAATCATTTATTACAGATTTTAGGCCCGGTGCTGTTAGCATTAGGTTTGTTTTTCTGTGCTGTACTGGAACCAGCTACGAAAACTGTAAAATTATGAAAATGTTATTTTCACTTTTCATTTTCACTGATAAATCTCCATTATTCTCTGATAGCTAATAATAATAATAAATAGAAATTGAATATATAATAAATAGAACAGTTTACAGATCACTGGTATACCTGCGTGATGACACTGTCTGTACAAGGTTTGACTAGAACTGGATTAGGAACAGAGAATAAATAATCATCATTGTCCAAACAGACCACCTCACTCGATGCACTGTTCTTTACCTGAAATCATACACAGTATCACAGGAATAAATCACTTATGTTGAACAACTTTAAAAATAGTATTTTCCATACACTAAAAGGCTACACCAGATGAGGGAACCAAACCTATACTGACATTACCAAAAGCAGATTTAAATCTCAAAACAATCAGGTCATGACGCCCATCACAAAATCCGACCAACCCAGTAATTCGACCGCTTTTTTACAGTCCCAAATATTTTCTTCGTTATTTCAGTGGTCGCGGGTTTTGATATAAAGACCGACTGTTTTTAAATAATACGACCAGTTATAATTTGGGTCCCAATTATCCAATAGTTTTTAATTGATGGTCCACTACTGCTGGCAGGAGTCACTTGTCACCACGTTGATTCACAACACATGTATCATTTCATGACATCGAAGACTGCTTTGTGTATTAACAACAACAACAGCTTTTTGATATACGGAAGTGTGTTTGCAAACAAAATGTGAATATGTGATAATCATCTTTTGTCGGTTGATCTTGGACATTTAGGTAAGAAAGTCGATTTGGATTAATTGTTCAATTGACTCTGATTATGAAAATTGACACTTTAAACCACGAGATGAAAGGAAAGCGGGGAACGTCTTACAGAGAGTTTGTAACACATTTCGGATGGGAGGAGTAGTCGTCTATCTGATAATTTATGCATTGGAAAGAATTAATTTTTATCTCAAGTCTTATTGTGATAGGTTAATAAAAATTGAGTAGAATGTGAGTAAATATATGATTGGTAAGTAAACATTGAGTAAAATTTTAATTGGTAATCTGCTTTTAAACAGAAAGTCGATTGACACAATATTCAAGTTCATAATTTACAGTTATGCACTTGCAATTTAATAAATATGACTGCAGACAAAATTCAACGTCAGTTGGCTCACAGACATATTGGTCATAGATGAAGAGCTATCAGTACTATTAATACTCAATGTCTATCATTTGCATAAAATTAATTTTCATTTTTGTATGTTTGTAGCTGTGCCTGGTTTGTACCTCATCTTTTTTTCAATCATTGAAACATTCAAAATTCTACAAGAGGCTACACCTTTATGCTTGGCAACAGACAGAACATTTGTTTTTACTCATTAATCCGGTAAATGTTCAAAATAATTTATAAATGTGTTTTTCTATTTCACAGGTCCAGACAAACCAGAAGAGAAAGGTAGAGATCCTAGATGGGTATGAAAATAACGTCGGTAACAAAACAAAGAGAATCTGCAAGAGATCCCCAGTGGAGGAAGTTAATATGATTATGTGGGACTGGTTCCAAAAAGTGCAGAGATGTGGAGTTTGAGTGAGTGGGCCAATGGTTCAGGAAAAAGCTTTGATCTATGCCAAGGAAATGGGAATATCCAAGGATGATTTCAAAGGTGTCGAAAGGGTGGCTTAATAGGTTTTGGGAAAGGCACAACAAATCTTTCACACAGACCACATGGTATATATATATACATGTAGATTTCAGAAAGGCACCATAAAGAGTGAACAATAAATTAGAAGTTTTAATATTCCTTCAACCCTTACATGCCATCTAATTATCGTAAAAAAGTAACCGCGGAATGCATTTTATATTAAAGATTCGGCCAACTACACATTATCATTGCCATGTTATCGGGTCTCTTTTACTAAGACCGACTCGATAATAAGACCACTTTCCTGCGGTCCGCTAGGTGGTCTTAATAGCAGAACTTTATTGTAGATCATATCACATTTAGATGGATCATGTAAGTCAAAGGGTGGCATGACTTATTTGACTTCAGTTTTTATTTGTTACTCCCCTGCAGAGCATATGTCGAGACAATTACTCACAATCTGATTCTGTTCTGTGACAACTGTTGTAAAAAGTTCCGGTTGTAGTACTTGTTGGCCTGTTGCGTTCCGTTATAGACATTTTAGGAGTCAAAAGCTCATTTCACAGAACAAATAAAACCCCTGGACAATCAGTACAATTGTTATAACATTTACGCACTTACCCAACCCCATGCATGATTTTTCTCCTTATATACACTCAGTTCTGGCCATACATTCTCCAGATACCATTTAAATGGTTTACATTGTAACCGTTCCTTTATAGCAAGACGCTCCGATATATCACCTCCATCTACAGCCTATAATATACATATACGATCCGTCATAATTGTCTTTGGAGATCAACATTTCTTAAATGAGCCTTTGGCAAGCTAAATAATTTGTTTTTTTGTGATGACTTCAAGAAATGTTGATCTCAAAGACAATGTATGTCAGATTCTTTTTTTCACATTACCACAGTTACATGTGCAGAGTCAAAACAACGTTAGAAATGACAAATATAAGCCGCCGTTGTTACTGTTTCGCAGATTCATTATCACAGGTGTTGGAGAAAATTGTTCAGTCCTTTGTTATCACACGTTATTTATATAATTATGTTAATAAATGGATGATTTGATATTAGACCTGTTATTTGTTCACGGGCAGTCGTATTGGCCTGAGGCCGTAGGCTGAGGGACAATACGTCTGTCCCGAGGACAAACAACAGGGTTAATATCAAATCACCCATTTATTGACAATTTTATTTAATAATAAATGCCATAATTCTGTAGGCTTTAACAATATATTGTATCTATGATGGTCAGCAAGTATGCCAAGTTTGAAAGCAAAACCTTGATGGACTTCATAAAATATTAACTCACTATATGCCTCCGGATCAGTAGAGACTACTCAGTTACAAGAGATCCAACATGAGTCCACTCACACTTAAAGTAGATGCTCTACCACTAGGCACATCAAGGCATTATGCCCTGGTTAATTGAAACACTTTCCCTCCACCAACAGGAAGGGATGGGATTTTTATCATTGCTTTATCATACCCTGTGTAAAATCCCTGCCCTCAGGATCATGCAGAGGGTACAACCCCCATCCTAAAACCGGCTTTATCCCCGGCTATTCTGGCACAAAAAAGCCCCGCAAACATGTTCAAACACCGGGGAGATCGGACACGTAAAAACAGGTTAGGGAGCCTGGTTTTTAAATTTGCGTCACAATAGTTTACTTAAACACAGTATAACCAGTTGAAGAGGGTATTTAGGTATGAAGGATTAACTATATCACTGTGTATAAACTAGCTGATTTTCAGCAATTGTAATACGAGTACACATTGAATTTAAGAGTACAGCAATAAGGAATACAGTGATTAGATTTTAATTGTGCTTTCAATAGCAGTAAATAATTATAGTAATTTGATAAATCATACAGTGATTTCGTTTGTAAGCTGTGGGTATGGTAACTTACGGCCATAAACGGGTTTGCTTCATAAACATATTGCTTATAATCGTCCATCCAGACTTCTATTGCTCGTTTATAATTGTGGTTTTCTGTCTCCATACGACCATTAGGGAAATGATAGGGTTGTGATCTAGCAATGTGACCAATCTTGGAACACGGTACATGTATCATCTGACCCCCACACATCCATACCTGCAATATAACAAACATTGAATTAACATTATCTCAACTAGGACTGGGAGGATTTCAAAATTTTGAAACTGGTTAATGGATAGTAGGAATTCAAATCAAACCAGTTAATCGTATGCCATATCGAAAATGGTGTTTCCTTTCATGGCAGACAAGTACTTTCAACAGCTGAACTTATTTGTCTTTATTTGTCTTCATTTTATCATCCGATGAACATACTTTGTATTGACATTGTAGGATGGGTATTGTTTTAGAACAATGAGCAGTTTTGTAAATTGAATATATTTTGCTCTGTCTTCTATTGTATTACAATGTTTAATACATTATAGGGGTAGTTCTTAACAAAAGTAAGCCATCCATGAGCACAGAAACTGTAAAGTTACAGGAATATTACACATTCAATCATTTACTTAAGTCTGAAACAAGACTGTGCTCAATAAACGCTTATGCTTCGGTGAAAGCCTTATTCATAAACATGGATACATCTGTCAGGGGACATAATTTTGTATAAATGTTGGATAGTGTTACATGGTTTGACATTGATGGTAAACAAGTATGCCAAGTTTGATATCAATGCAACAAACAAACTGATAGGACAATGACAATTCGTTATTTGACAATTGCTATATGCCTCCTGCATCAGTAGATGCCAATGCATAAAAATATCCACCAAAATGAATACATACTTTCCATGGTAACTCGAGATTTTCACCTCCCCAGATCTTCATTCCCGGATCAAAGCCACCCAAATCTTTAAAATATTGCACATTGACGACAGCCCCTGGTCCTACCATAACCACACCACTGAAACACAAGTATATGCACATTGCTACTATTTCTGGAAGATACAAAATACTGTAAAATCATTCATTTTCGAGGGGGATAAAATTTCATGGATTTTGTTGTTCACCTTCAACCACTAAATCACTTCCCATGGAACAATAATTTTGACCCTGATTTTACAGTATCTCTCTAGGAACATTTTGAATGTGTTGTAGTAAAGAGGTTGTTGCTCTACAGAGGGTCACAATGGAGAGTTTGTTGCTCTACAGAGGGTCACAATGGAGAGGTTGTACTGTATATCTACAGAGGGTCACAATGGAGAGGTTGTACTGTATATCTACAGAGGGTCACAATGGAGAGGTTGTACTGTATATTTACAAAGGGTCACAATGGAGAGGTCGTACTGTATATATACAGAGGGTCACAATGGAGAGGTTGTACTGTATATCTACAGAGGGTCACAATGGAGAGGTTGTACTGTATATCTACAGAGGGTCACAATGGAGAGGTCGTACTGTATATATACAGAGGGTCACAATGGAGATGTTGTACTGTATATATACAGAGGGTCACAATGGAGAGGTCGTACTTTATATCTACAGAGGGTCACAATGGAGAGGTTGTACTGTATATCTACAGAGGGTCACAATGAAGAGGTTGTACTGTATATCTACAGAGGGTCACAATGGAGAGGTCGTACTGTATATCTACAGAGGGTCACAATGGAGAGGTCGTACTGTATATCTACAGAGGCTCACAATGGAGAGGTTGTACTGTATATCTACAGAGGGTCACAATGGAGAGGTTGTACTGTATATCTACAGAGGGTCACAATGGAGAGGTTGTACTGTATATCTACAGAGGGTCACAATGGAGAGGTTGTACTGTATATCTACAGAGGCTCACAATGGAGAGGTTGTACTGTATATCTACAGAGGGTCACAATGGAGAGGTTGTACTGTATATCTACAGAGGGTCACAATGGAGAGGTTGTACTGTATATCTACAGAGGGTCACAATGGAGAGGTTGT
This sequence comes from Spisula subtruncata, assembly GCA_963678985.1. NCBI lineage: Eukaryota > Metazoa > Mollusca > Bivalvia > Venerida > Mactridae > Spisula > Spisula subtruncata. The sequence continues at coordinate 28,019,792 of OY787663.1, read as the reverse complement.
TGCTCTACAGAGGGTCACAATTGAGAGGTCGTACTGTATATCTACAGAGGGTCACAATGAAGAGGTTGTACTGTATATCTACAGAGGGTCACAATGGAGAGGTTATACTGTATATCTACAGAGGGTCACAATGGAGAGGTTGTACTGTATATCATTATTACTCATAAGTTTATCTTCTGAATTATCCATATGAAATCTATAATGTATTTTAATATAAGCAAGTATCGATCTTCATACTGATTGGTTAACAATTCAGACAGCTACATGTTGTGTATAACAGTTTTATACATATAGTCATATCAACCCTCTGGCCATTAATTGCTAACTTCCTTCAAAATTTATATGTGTTTAAAACTGTAGACAGAAAAAATATTATAGTTACATACATACGTGTATACTGACAAATACATGTTAACTGCTAAATTAAATATTATCTTTATGGAGGTTTCAAAATGAGAAATAGAGTCTCCAAAATCCTGCTTTAAGGCAGAGCATAATTTTACAAATTCTGAATGAATTTTAATTTAATTTGATCGCTTGATAACATAGTTCTTGACTTGAGATAGAGTTGAATATAGGATCAATCACTCATTGTCTTTGGAGATCAACATTTCTTAAACAACTCTAGAAAACACAACTTATAGAGGAAATCTTTGGAATTAGCTTAATGGCTTGTTTTAATGACAACAAATTAAAAAAATATTGATCTCCAGACAATCTTTTTATCACATTACCATAGTTACAAAATCCAACAATGTCAGAAATAATGAACTGTAAAATCATTAATTTTTGTGAGGGATTAACTTTTGTGGATTTTATGGTTCATCTTCTACCACAAAATCCCATCAAAACTAAATGATTTTACAGCATTCAAGTCAATGACATTACCCACAAAAAGTTGGCGATATCATGTTTTTGTTACCACGCACATTGGAGAACATTGTTCCATTCAATGTTCCGTGATTTGTTTTGACATGGAAGATCACGGTATTAATGTGTCTTAAAATAACATCAACACAACTTTTGTAGACATGGAACAAATCAATAGATGTCTCTCTGGTATGCAGCATTAACATACTGAAAACAAATCTACTTTTGCGAATACTTACTTTGGTGTTCGATTAAAGATTTTCAAGCAATTAATTCTCTGAAGAGGTCCATATAGGTCCGCTTTGAACACTTTTGCGGCTACTTAATTTCGCAAATTTCTACCACTCATGAACTCCGCAAAAGTCAATCATGCATACTTTCTTGGTTTAAGTAACTACTATCAATAAGACTATAAGTATATTACTCAGTCTGTATAATACAAACACTCACACACGGGTGTCAATAGAGCCAAATTTAAAATCAAGAAAATAAGATGCTGTCAACTAGTTTTGTCAAATGAGAGGCATTAATTCCATGTTCAAATAAGTTTTTATTAAAAAGATCCTTTAAATTAAGTTGAAAATAACTTTGCCATTTCTCAAGATATTTTCATCAAATAGTTTTCATTTTGGTCAGAAATCAAGGCTTTTTCAGGATACATAAATCCGGATTAATCTGGATAATTGACACCCCTGCACATATACTGCATGTATATTACTTACGGTAAAGGATCTGTAGCTGACTTTCCTTCTAAATGATCCGCCCGGAAATAAGTCTCGAAGAAAAGAAGTCGCCAATCAAAACCATATCTTGTACGATAACCTTTTTCAAATTCGTAACCAAATGTATCTTTGTTGATGTAATCAAGCTGTGCCATGGCAACCGTTTTAACGTTCTTCTTTATTTCAGCTAAAAGGGGAGGCAACCTGTATGAATTGAAAAGATGGGAGACAGCCCAATAAGTGTTTAACCTTCATCTATCAAAGACTCAAGTTAATCACCCATGGATTACTTTCTGACAGAAAGTTTCTGTCTGTTTCAGTAGCATAACTGCCCCTAGACCATGGCAGCAATTAGGCCAAGGCTTACACATCAATGAATTTAGTCTAGTTTTGTTATTTCAATTATAAAACATTTGAAGACTGTAAATAATTGTTACTTTTCAAGAGACTCAAAACAATTTATGTTTTTGTTTCTTAAATCACCGGGCCTTCCCCAAGGGGTTTGACACAATGAAAAATTTATCACTTTACAAAGTAATCGATTTTTTGTCGTGTCGAACCCTTTTGGGCCTGCCAATAATATTTGAAAGGTGCATACATTGTGTATACCATAAAAGAAACAAATACAATCAAGTAGTTCCAATACAGCGGGAATTACCCACCAATTTGTGTTCACTTCCATATGACTGTCGAAGAACGATACACAATCTGCCGTGACTAGCTTTAACCCCTCCATCCGTGCAACTATTAGCCCAGATCTATGTCTCAGACGTTTTAACTTCACTATTCCAGTTGGAAAATATGTGTCGAGTAAGTCAACGAAATGTGACTGTAAGTTTGCTGAAATGAACAAGGAAACATATAGCAGAGAAGCCATTTGGTCTCCTGGGTTTTACTGGCATTTTTAATATTTTTTTCTGTTATATACGGCAGCAGAATAACCACTAAAGCCTCCGTAGTTCAGTGGTTAGTATGCTTGCTGTCTAATATGGCGATCCAGGTTCAAATCCGGGTGGAGGCACACATAATATACCGGGTATGCCATATTTGAGCAGAAAGCTGACTGGCAAATAAAGGCTATGCTTGGCATTTTAAAGCAGTTTTCCTGGACTGTATTCTAACCAGTACTTACTTATAAATCCACAGGAAACTCTAGCCATCTACTTAACATGTGGAAAAAAAAAACATTGTAGTCATGTTATCAGAGAGTATGACCTACCCTGACTGGGAATCACACCAGGTTACAGATCTAGCAGACTATTTACTAGATCATGTCATGGAGCTTTATGTAGTTTTACTGGCACTAAATCAGTTCACAGTATACTAGGCATAAACTGTAAAATAGTACAATTTCTATTCAGCATTGCTTTTGTCAAAACAAATACTTTGCCTTCAACCACAGCAACTTTCATTTTTATCACAAAACTGATACTGTTAAATAATTTCATTTTAATGGGACAAAATTAGGTGGTTCTGGTGAAAAGACCATTTTGTGGGGACACAATTTAGACATATACTATTGAAATTATTAATATTCGTGGGGATTTAATTTTGTGGTTGAGGTAAACTACAAAATTACATCCTCCTCGAATATTAATGATTAATGACAGTATATCTATATATACTTACGTAAATTACTTGCATCGTCGACGAGGATAATCTCGTTGATAAGTCTTTTAGGAGTGCGGTTAATGATACTGAATACAGTCCTCAATAAAACTGATGGCCATTCATTGTGGAATGGTATAACTATGGAAACTGTCGGTAAATCTTGGTCATAATGTAAATCCTGGCACCTGAAAGAGACAAACACTATGTTTCAAAATACAATCACCCTAAAATGGCAAGTTCATGGCCCACTGCAAAGAATGATCAACATATCAAATATAAAATTCTTTCATTTACTTTCCTAATTATATGGTTTTTCAGTTGTATACAAGAGAACGTTTGATGATGTAACTGTTGGTGAGTAGTTATGCTCTTCCCATGTGGAGAAGTTGTCTATTGCTTGTGGACGCCCGGCAATCAGGGTTAGAACTTCATATTAATTTAATTACTGGGTAACCATAATTAATCAATAATCCAAGGAAAGCTTTCTGTTGTAAATTCATGACAATTGAAGATAAACTTAACCAAGGGGAATTTTAGTATTCTATTAAGCAGAGCTCAGCATGCAGGGTGCGAAGTTCTAAAATATATTGTAAAATGTAGGGGTTGTTTCAATAGTTGAGTAGTCTAATGCTTTACATTGCCAGGCCATCGGGTTTATAATACAGTACTGTATGGGTTTATGCATAAACTACTGATTGAGGATACTTATTCTCTTTAATGCTAAAGCTCTTTCAACACTAAAATTTATACTTATTCACACCTTGGGTCAAGAGACAGTTACAGTCAGTTCAATAATAGTGCATCTACAAAAAAATCTTTAATTTCAAAATTTATAACAACTTACCCCTCTGGTCTAGAGTCAGCTACAGGTCTGTTAAGAGGAATGACGTCACTGAGACCAACATTTATTGCATATTTATCGTGGTGTTCCTCACATTTTGGCCTAAGTAGAAATTTTCTCACTAAATCACCAGTTAAAGTCACTCTATCTACACCACGCAGCTCCTCATAGAGTGGTGACTTGTCATACAAGCTATAAAATACTGCAGATGGATCTGTATTAAATTCCACTGCTTCATTTAGGCCGTCAGCGAAACTTCTGTTATTTCCATACTTGAATTTAACATGTTTGTATAAGTAATAAGTTACAAAAAATGTCAATAAAGTTGCTAGTGTCAGGAACACGACATATCTCATCCAAATTTTCATTATTATGCAACAATTTTCACAGGTGCGGTATGAATCACTTATTGGTCACTTTGCGGTTTGGTCTCTGTGTTGGCATATTCAAATATTTATGTTAACAATAACATCCAAGACATTATTTTGCCTCGTATCCATTTTGCATGCTTCCTTTTAAATACTGGAAATAAAATAATTTTATAATTATGAAAAGGTGGCATGTGATTCAGTGGATAATGCTCTTAACTACTTTTAAGAATTTATAATTGTCATTATAATTATTACAGATGGAGAGGTCCATGGTTTGAAATTTTTTAAAACAGTTTCCCACCAAACTGGCTGGCTACTAAGAGGTAGTTCAGTGTGTCTTTCCAAAATAGTTCTTGATCTTTTATCTATAGTATACTGACATTCATCCTTTATTTATGAAATTATCCTCTTCAAAAGTCAAAACGCACAGAATGAAAGTTCACTGTTCCAAGTTTGTCCAAAAAATGCGTACAATTGTAATGTTATTCCAATGTTTTGTCATCAAAAAATCAATATGACACCTACTCATAACCATCAAATGCTGAATGTTTCTATTTGCTTCCGTGCTCCAGTTTTGAATACTTATTTTCTAACAGAAGCGGCCGAGCATGATTTTATGGAACATGATGGTCATTGATGGAAAATTTATCAAAATTAAATCAAACCTTTAGATAGACCATTAAATAAGAAATAAAAACTTTGCTTTGGTTCAAATCATTTAACAAGGACACTGCTGTTTAAAAATCTGGAAAACCCATAAAATGTATCACATGGCTTCGTATCGGAACACTTTGTAATTAACACAACGAAAAACTGGGAAGTGTACAGGGTTGATATATTACAATCAATGCACTTGATGGCATAATAGTAAATTGGGGAGAGATAAAAACCTGGTCCCTTCCGGAGACCTCTAGCACTGTAGGTGAACACACAACCCCATCGCTAGAGAGTTAACTCAACAGTAAGACTGTTGGAAGAAGCCATATCCCTACAATCACCACAGTATTTCTTGTGAAACATTTTGTTGAAAGCTGGTAGAATATCGTCCAAATTGATAGGGTCTGTGTCTATTATTATTTTTCTAAAATGTGAGAAAAAGAAGAAGCGTTCATGTAGAGATTGAAAGAACAAACGGCTTTAACGATAAACTGATAAACAGCTGATTATAGTAAAAATCATTGCCAAAGAGCTTGGATAAGATAGAAATAGAGATTAAGATTGACAAACTTTCTTCTCATGACAACTTGACATTAATACTAGAATGTAACTGAAAGAAGGGCATTGTCCGGTCTTCTTCCCCTATTATGGCCGCCATTATGTTCATTCCGTGAAAGGAAAACCCTATTTATGTCATGTTTCTGATGAATTTACATAAGTTACTCTAAATTAGACTCTAAATAGACATCTACATAACAAATAAACACGTTATTTTCAAAAACAAATTTTAAACTTAAATTTGCACTATTTTCGCAGACAACAATCTGTGGTAACACGGGGAAACCCGGGGAATCCCTAAAATGAATCACATGGTTTGTTCATGAACACTTTTGTTATTATAAATCGCTTTTCAAATAATGGCAATTGAATAAAAAACTGTGAAATCCATAGGGTTGAAACAGTCGACAGAATTGATCAATTTGATTTTATTTCTTATGATAGATTTTGTTTTTTGGTGTACGTTGGTAGAATATGGTTCTAATCATAGGGAGACGATGTTTATTCTGTTGAAAACATGGGTTTTGTCATAAAACGAACGCGACTCAATACGAGAACATCATGCGAAACCCAACTACTCAAAACTATACACGAAATCGCCTCTGATCTAGCAAATAAACAACAAGTTGACGTAATACTACTAGATTTTGCATTTTAGGCATTAGACAAAGTACCTCACTCCCGCCTTCTACACAAACTGGACTTCAGAGGAAATATAAAATCGTGGATACAGTCATTCCTATCCATCAGGACCCAACAAGTAATTCTGGATGGCACCAAGTCAGAAATGGCTGACTTACTATCTGGAGTTCCCCAGGGTACTGTCCTTGGTCCATTGCTATTCTTAGCATATATCAATGACTTGCCTGACATGATCACGTCCTCCTCATCCAAGCTCTTTGCTGACAACAGTATGCTGTTCAGGGTGGTACAGAATGACAACGACAGAGCAAGTCTACAGAAAGACCTCTCCGCATTAGAAGAGTGGGATAGCCAGTGGCAGATAAGCTTAAATGCTGCCAAATGCTCAGTCATCCGCATAGTACCAAGAGGGCGAGCTACCATCAACATCCACTACATACTGCACGGCCACACCCTTGAAGTTGTTGATGCCAGCAAGTATCTTGGAGTGACACTGACCGCCAATCTATCCTGGGACTGTCATATCAGCAACATCACCTCAAAGGCTCACAGGACTCTAGGTTTCCTGAGACGAAACATCAAGGAATGCACGCCACCGGTCAAGGAAGCCTCATACAAGGCCATGGTTCATCTCATCATTGAGAATGCTGCCACAGTCTGGGATCCAACACAAGCTAGCCACATCAAGAAATTGGAACAAGTCCAACGCTGTGCAGCCCATTTTGTCTACTACGACTACTCCACTACGACACCAGGATGCGTCTCCAATATGCTGAAAGACCTGAACAGGAAGTCCCTTGAGAGTTGTCGCAGACCGAGCAGACTATGCATGATGTAAAAGATCCAGAACGAGCTTCTTGACATTGCAGGGGACACCTACTTCCACAAGAGTGATGCCAGGACATGTGGTCAACACTGACTATACCTGAATCTTCTGGCCGTCAATTTAGCTAATGCTTTCCTGGCCCCTTTAGTGAAGGTCTTCATTAATTATCTAATCTCTTGTACATTTGACTATATATCAAGTTTCCGTTTAAATTAATACACACTTGGTTTAAATTTCTTATCATTCCATTTCTCACAGTTCTGCAGCGACTTAAACTGGTTAACTGTTAGCTCGGACATCAGGGCAACTGACCATGACAAAATAGAATTGTCCGAATTTTAAGTTCAGTTGTCCCAATTAAAACAAGCAGTAGTCGGTCGCGTTCATAACTAGATGCCACATTAGTTTGCTTAAGCGTTTCACCATAGGTAGCCCTATATGTGAACTCAAAAAAAGGATATGCTCTTCAATTCAGGAAGCACATACTGTTGTCAATGTAAATCATAATATCATATTGTAGTTTATATGTTGAATTTGAACTTATCCAAGTCGTATTCCGACTGCAAGTTGACAGTATTTAGTAAAGTTTGTTATGTATATAATTTTATGTCAGTGTTCTGATGTTTCAAGTATGCACTGAACTGTGGTTGTACTAAAATACTAAGTGGCTAATCACACTTTGTTTGACTAGCTGTTTGAATAAGTTAAAAACCAAGCTCGGCAGGTTGGTTGTCTATCTTCAAATTTAAAACCAAGATATTGCAGAGTTCGAGCAGTAAAACAACTCAGGACATGAACTTCCACATGGCAATGAAAGGAAAAATAATTTAGTATTTTGTAGCAATCAATTACTAAATGATTCTTCCACATGTTCCTTCATGTTTGACAGATGCCACACTTTACTACAGTACTAAAATAACAATGGAAACTGATTTTAATTTATTGTTGACAGCTTGTAGCCAATAATACTGAAGAAATGCGTATGTATCAGAAATCGGGTCGCTCGTGTGTATCTCATCGTCTTATTTCCAATCATCTGACTGAGTCTGTGATTTGTACCAGTTAATCACGAGTCTTAACTCGATCATCAAGGTATATTAAATACTTAATTATGATGTCAAATTGAAAGAAAACTGCTGCACCGTCCTTGGCCAACCAGTTTTATGCGTCACGAATATTCAACAAGTTATACATGTCCAAAAGTTCCAATTAAATATACAGCAAGTTACTCTCGGCAACCTGCGACAAATCACTGCTGATTTTAATAATATCGTATCAATCCTCAAATTTAATACACACAAATATCGAATACATTACGACATCTGCACATCAAAGACGCCGCTTTTTTACTGAGTCGCCGTGCGTTTTGAAGTCGGTAGATCTTAGAGCGGCTTCGACTACTTCAAAAACCCTAGTCCAAGCTTCTTTGACGATGATTATTCCATTTCAGTGGTTATTTCATTTCATAAAAGATCATTTAGTTATGGTATCCAGAACTACAAAAAACCTTGACCGATATTTTTGCGGGTGTGCTTGCTATTTTTTTACTCTGAGTTGCAAGTTTGTTGGATTACTGTTATATTTCTATGTTGGAATATTTTTTGCCGAATATATGTGCATTACAGGTACAGTACTTGATGATTTCATTATTGATACGTCTTTCAGTGACAAATTTTAATTAATTACTCGTCAATATTGTGCACGTGCGTGGTTGCACATAGACTGTCACGGTACCGAATTTTATCCAATCAAATTAGAGAGAGTTTGCAGTTGTTTGTCAGTAGACCTCCTGTGGTGCTTGGTTATTGGTAATTGACACGGATTAACTGACTATCGATTGTTTATTGCAATGTCCGAAAGGCCACATTGGGTCGTAATATTTTGTCACGGAGAGTCAAATATCGGGCGTAGAATTTAATTAAACACATTTTTGGACAGTTGTCCAATCTTATTGTCCTTTGAAATTAGAGTTGTCCGGGACTAAATTTTTGCACAAAGTCAGTTGTCCGAAACAGATTTAGAGTTGTCCCGGACGTCGGACAATAGGATTTGTAGAGCCCTGGACATAGTCCTTTCACCAAGTTTGTTCCAGTATGGTATGGACCTCTGACTAAATGTGAAAAGCCTAACATTGTGAAGACATAATTTGGGCTCAAACTTCATACCAGGAAAGGATCCATGACCAGACCCTCGCCAGCACATTCTTTGTGAGAACTGTCCCAGAATGGAACCTACTCCCAGCATCAACAGTCTCGGCGCTGAGTTCGGATGCCTTCAAAACCCACCTACAGGAGTAGATACCAGTGCTGTTCTACAGTGTATATAGTTTTAACAGTTTGGACTATTTTAAACATAAATATTGATATACTTGATTCTCATCGACTCGATCCTTCTCATCGACTCGAGCCCTAATTGTTTGGGTTAAATATGCTCACATGCGGAGATGGTTCTTATCCAAAACATGTTAAAATCTGCTGGAAGTCTTATTTCTGTCACAACAGCAAAACAAATGTGAATGAAAACAACTTGTAAACGTTCTGTGATCACTTATAGCAACCAACCACGAATATCCATTTTGGTAAGCATCAATGCCTAAGCTTTTTACCATGGGGTTATGTTATTGACGAATTATTAAAATTTCTGTCAACAGGCTCGTTCACATTGATTAAAATTGGTGAATATCATCTAAGATGAATTTAACCTTATTTCACAACTGTGTTTTGTGAAGAGTCTTTGGGTTAAATAGAGGCTGACCAATCAGAGGGCTCGAGTCGATGAGAAAGTTTCGGAATGACGTAGGCTCTTGACTGGCACTTGCTTTATAGCAACTTTTTTACAACAAAAACTTTTTAATGGCACAACTATTTTGATTTCATAAAGTTAAGTAATTTCTCTGTCAGTAAAACTAAAATTGGTTAAAGAATAGACTGTAGGAAGTGTACATGTAAGGCGTTAAGCCCTAAGGGGCTCGACTCCACGAGAAAGCAGTATACTGTACACCATCACCATGCACATTTGAGCCAAATACGCCTATTAAGTGCCCAGCTCAGCATATGGAAAAAGAAGAAGAGTCGTACAGCTGTAAGGTTTGAAAGAAGAAACGTCTTTGATGATGAATTGGTACAAATTTAGGTCGTTGATTGGAATAATCACTGAAATGGAATAATCATCGTCTAAGATTAAGAAGCTTGGACTAACGGAAATGTACCCACTGGACAATTTGTTCTGATGTGCATATTAAATACGCTAGTTAAATTTGTATAAAAAGGTAGTAATACAAAGACAAACCACTCGTAACAGAATGACACAAATGAGAAAGGAGTATCTAATTGTTTTTTAGATCACACAAATTAATATTTTTTGTTGACATTTTCCAGTTGTACCTCTATTTTGAAGAGTTGTGAAGTAAAGTTAAAGTCCGAAATCTATCCGGACATCAAATATACGGAATAAAACGATTATCTCCCCTTATTATCGTATGCTAATAATAATGCTATAGATGATGAATATGATAGTTTCTTTCACTGGAGGACAACGCGTTAGGATCTGTCACAGATATATATTTGAATGTATATTATTAATGTCTATATGGAACATGAACGATTTTACGCATACAAAACAATTTAATGCATCATTTACCAAAAAACGAAGTGTTTCATACAGCGATGCACCATGCAGTCGTATAGTCTCATGTATAATTTTAGTGTTAGGTCTGTAAATGGCACAGAAAAGAGCAGCAAGTTTCACTACTAACAGATACCACATCAACTGCAGTGTCACTGATATGCTATCCGATCTGAAATGGGAAAACCTGGAATCACACCGCAAAAAGATACAACTGACCATGCTCTACAAGATCATCAACAACCTTGTAGAGATTGATCCAGGTCCCTACTTGACACCCACCAGATGCAGGCCATGATTACCTCACAACACCAGATTCCTGCCCTACCTACTCTACTACTTCTGACGTATTCGAGTTCAGCTTAATTCTATCCTCGTTGTATCCCTGAATGGAACAACCTTCCAGCATCTTATGCTGAGGCTCATTCTTTTGCATCCTTTAAGAATGAGCTCTCCAACCTAACCTTCTAACGGGGTTTTTCATGTACAGTTACAAAATAACACCAAGGGCTAGGCCGGAGCTATGTCAACGGGGTCTCGCAACCTGGTACCGCCAAGGAATCTGGATTGGTCTTGCCTTGATGGCCGAACGTAAATGTGTAAAACTTTCTATTACTCTTATCTTTTACTTTATGCGCAAATATATGCCCGTGTCTATTCTAATGTGTTTCCTATTTTTACCTCACTTTGCCTTTTTTATATGCACTCTGTTAAAGGATTGTCAATTTTATGACAGTTTAACGTATTTATGTTAAATATAACAATAAAACGAAATGTTACAATGATAAAATACCACAGGGAACGAACGAACGAACGAACGAACGAATAAATCAATCAACAAATAAATAAATCAATAAATCAATCAACCGATGAATCGATCAACCGATGAATCAACCAACCTATGAATCAATCAATCGATGAATCAATCAATCGATGAATCAATCAATCGATGAATCAATCAACCGATTAATCAATCAACCGATTAATCAATCAACCGATGAATCAATCAATCAACCGATGAATCAATCAATCAACCGATGAATCAATCAATCAACCGATGAATTAATCAATCAACCAACCAACCAACCAATCAATCTACCAATCAACCAAGCAACCAAGCAATCAATCAATCAAGCAAGCAAGCAAGCAAGCAGGCAATCAAGCAAGCAAGCTAGCCAGCAAGCAATAGCGATCGAACACATGATACAGATGCTACATAGCAATGTTACACTTACAAAAACGATTTTATATATCGCTGGCTTAGAATGAGAAGGTCGTAAGTACAAAATCAATATTTTGAGAAAACAATAAATATCTGTCTGAAATTTACTCTTCACTTATGATAAATCGAGCTTTTAAAACTTCATTTTGGTCAACATGACAAGTTCTGATTTTTATGAAAAAAAGCTCATTAAAACCGTCTTATGATGCAGATTTCTAATATACATGTATTGGTCATATGAGGTTGTATTATTATACCATATTTATATAGCCCTTTTTTCATGTATACACACGTTCAAAAGTGCTGTACAATCATGATTAATACATGGTTAAAACAGTATATAATGTACATAAAATATAAAAGTAGGACCTACTAAACCCAGTAGGCGGGGGTCTACTTAACCCAGTAGACGGGCCTCTACTTAACCCAGTAGACGGGGCCCTACTAAACCTAGTAGTAGGGGTCTATTGAAGACAGTTGACGGAGCTCTACTTAACCCAGTAGGCGGGGCTTTACTTAACCCAGTAGACGGGGTCCTACTAAACTTAATAGTATGGATCTACCAATAGGTGGATGGGGCTTATAGTCCTGGGAACATGTGGGTCGTTGGATCCAATGATAGGGCGCCAAGTTAATGGGAACACACACAGTCAGCATGAATAAGCTCTATTAAAATAGTGCGTTTTCAGCGCTTTATTAATTTTTATTAAAAGTGGAAGTTACAACCTTCTCTTTCTTAGCAAACGATATACCGATCTATGCGATTACAAATCAAGATGTGTTGTTACGCACACATGAACGATGTTACGCATACAAAATAATGCAACATTTACCAAAAACCATGTTTTTCATACAGAAGCGGTGTATCTGTTGTATAGTTTTTTTGTATAATTTATAAAAGACAGTGGCGAAAGACAAACTGAGTCGGTTGGCGGTGTATAATGACTGACGTGTGGGATGTGACACAAACCAAAACGAGGCTGCGACCGTACAATTGTATGTGAGCGATGAAATGCCGTGCTGTTTTCTAAGTTTACACCTTTCTGTTTTCAATATATCATTCATGACAACGCGTTCAAATGTTGTGTTCTTTTATTTTACACAAATGCCCGTATAATAAGAAATACTGTTTTTATGGTACCCGTCTGAGTTCCAGATGCACGTACATTTTGCATCTTTTGCCAGTTCCACCCAATTTCAAGCGTTTAATTTTGTAATTATGCATCCAATCTAGTTGGTTGGAAAATTAAAAAGCCACCTTACTACTAGAATAAAATACAAATACATGTCATTTGTATAGCGCAAAAATTATTAAATCAGATTCTATTGCGCTTCACAATCATATTCATTCACTTAAAAACATTCAATTTAAAACCTGGATTCTAAAAACTAGATTTAGTCATATGATAAAGAGCACACTCATTGCCGATGAAACTGCCTATACAAATAATTTTTCAAATATGCTCTGAACCTGGTTTCACTTTTGATGTCTTTGAGATAGTTTGGTAGATCGTTCCACCATTTTGAACCAGTGACGGCCATATATCTGTCTGCTAATTTTGTTCGCCGTCTAGGAATGTGAAAGTTAGTGTCATTTTGTGATCGTAGTCTGTACCCTTGCCGAATAGGATCAAACATTGTCTTTAGGTACGATGGAGCTGTACCCTAAATGTCACGGAATAAGATTACTAGAACTTTGAACATTACCCTGGCCTTAACTGGAAGCAAGTGTAATTCTGTCAGTAGATCTGCACTGGATTTGTCATAAGAAACATTCATGACAACTCTTGCCGCATGATTTTGGACTCGTTGTAATTTTTTCATCTGATAGGCTGGAATTTCAGTGAATAAGGCATTGCAGAAGTCAATATGGGAATGAACCAGACCATGCACTAATGTTTCAGTAGACTTTTGTGTGAGATGTTTACGTATAGCTTGAAGATTTCGTAGCTGCACATAAGCTATCTGGCATTTTTTCTGAATAAGGCAGTCAAAGTTAAGTGTATTGGTCATGATTACAACAAGATCTCTAACCTGATTCACACATTTTACATCACATCCACCAACATTAACGCTTGTGATGTTCAATTTAGCTAACTGTTGTCTGGTTCCATACATGATTATTTCAGTTTTAGACTGATTCATTTTCAGTTTGAATTTTGTCATCCATTGTATGATATCAATGAGGCAGCTGTTAAGTTGTTGAAGAACAGTTGTCTCTTCCTTAATCCGGTAACAACAAAGTAATAGGCACATGTTGTAGATATGGTGCAATTATGTAGTGCTTATTTTTCAAATGTCGCAAATATAGTCAGCTGTAAAACAAAGACAACACACAAACATGTCCCATGATTGAGGAAACAATATTGTTGGATAAGAAAGGGGGTACCTCAAATACAATAAACAGAACATATGGGCATGAAATTGCTCATTTATAACACTGGAAATCGAACATACATGTCTTTGTCAGAACGTACATTCCCGGTGCTATGGGCAAACCCATTTTGACGTTTGAAACATGTCGTTGTCCAACCGTATCTGCTGTCATTTATTTATTTTGTTGTACATCGTTATGCTAAAGTAATTCATTGTTCACTTAACTACCGAAAGCAGAATGTATAATGGTAGAAAGTTGCAACTCAATATTTACATTACTTTTTAAGATATTTCAAATTTAGTATATTTAGAAACGTTGTTAAGTATATAGGATACGTTTAAGATCTGTGAGGTCAATAGTTAAAAACAACAGCAAATTGATTTATTTCGGGAATTTGAGGTGAGATTTGAACATTATTTTTTGCGTATTGTTCATAATTAGGCGTTGTCAGCTTTATTCCGCAATTCTGGATGAGATGCAGTGCGGTTATATAAGCCGAGTTGTTACTTTACATAATTATATGAAATGTTGTAACATGTGTGAGATAAAATATTTCAAAACTACTGCAAACTTGATAATTTCAGGTGATGAATGTGAAATTTGAACATTATCATGTTATCATGATTTGCGTATTGATCATAAACGAAAACAACTGGTTAGAAATATTACAACAGTTTTCAATACTCAGCCGTCATCAGTTGCCTCTGCTGGATACTCATCATTCAGTTAGACTTGCATCATGGTGGTTGATAGGCCGAACTACTGAAAATGGTCCTCGAAAACTGATTACTTATTTTTGAAACGCAACTGTTGTTCAATTATTAAATCAAAGCACTGGATGTGTGTGTGTGCGTGTGTGCGTGCGTGCGTGCGTGCGTGTGTGCGTGCGTGTGTGCGTGTGTGTGTGCGTGCGTGCGTGTGTGTGTGTTGTGGGCGATTTAGTGACAAGGTATGTAGGATAAGTTTATTGTTCCAGAAAGCGAGAAAGTTTTGGAAGTTTTCTTCTATAGAATAAAGGGGTGCGATTCTTTTCTACAGTCCACACTGTGGCTAATCCACACTTTGGCTATGGTCATAGGCATATACCACTAAATATCCAGGACATAAATATACCCTAACCCTTAATCTAACCCCAACCCTTATAACCCCGCAACCTTACGAAAAACCTAACCCTAGCCCCTAACCCAACCTCTAGCCCCTAAACCTTACCCAAACCCCAACCCTAGTCCCTAACCAAAACCATAGCCCCTAAACCTTATCCTAGCCCTAACTCTGGCCCCTAACTCAAACCATGACCCCATAGCTTACCTAACCCTAGCCCCTAACCCCTGTACGCAACACAATCCCTAACCCCTAGAGCACAAACCCTTTCACTTAAACCCTAACATCACTTCTGCTGCGGCTATAGATGGCTCCTAAAAGGCTACCTGGACTATAGCCGCCGGACTGGACTATAGCCACCAGACTGGACTATAGCCACCAGACTGGACTATAGCCACCAGACTGGACTATAGCCACCAGACTGGACTATAGCCGCTGGAACTATAGAAAAGAGTAATTTCCAGAATAGAACAACACTTGTAACAGAACACGACAATGTCATCTGCTGGACCAATATAAGGAGATACCTTAGAGTATTTGTATCCATGTAAACAATTTTTAAATGGTCACTGTATGTACTGTTCACAACAAAGGACAGAGTGAAATGTGGGAAACTTGTGGCAATGCTGATGGGTATCATAATGACGCATTTCCTTATCTCAGGCATTAAATGTACTGCTTAAGCTTGTGATATTTTCGGATTGTTTTGACAAAGAGAACTAACTTTGTATGCTCTTAGGAAAAACATACGTCGTAGTAGCCTCCCGTACAGGTAGACTTCTGGAATTATAGCCATGCATATACGACACGCGATTATTCATTATTTAGCTGCACGTCTAAAATAAAAGATTTTAACAGTTTATGTATTGAACCAAGAAATACAATTATTTTGCGTGTTTGAAAAAGTAGTCCCGAGATAAAATGAAACAATGTTTTAAAATAGCGCAGACGACTTTAGCTTGCATTCGATATTCGCAGTGGCGCAATTCAAAGATTTGAAGTCTAATCAACCGTTCAAAGCGTAATGTATTTTATTGTTCCCACCTCTCCATTTGTTATAATGAAATTTCTTGAACATTCCGGGAGTTGTTAACATAAATGCTTGCAATACGCTGTGCATCTAATTTCCCAAGAAAAAACCCTTTATTTAAGACCCCTTTGAGACAGGCATGGTAATGAAATGTGATACTGCACAGCCTCTCTAACTAAGCCTTTCTAGTTACGGAGACTAGCCCAATTTTGGAAAAACTAAAACCATCTTGTTGCTGTACCGAGATTGTTGTTTTAGAAAGGTAAACCTTGTAGCAACATGATCAGCATATAAAAATACAGTCAAGAAAAGTCGTTAAAAAGAAAAATGTTTAGAAAATTAACAATTACTTTTGTACAAATGTTTTCCTTGGGGTATACAAGACAATTTATATCATACAAAAATATTGGATATTTAACGTAAAATTAATTTATGACCCGGGTATTTTATTGTTTTGCAACTATGTTCAATAAAAATTGAACGGTTATATACAATTGTTTTACTTAGTTATAACTGGAAGAAGAATACTTATTCAATTATTAGAAATCATTGGTTATTGTGTTATACAAATCAATGATGGTCACTTTGAAAAGTTATATCACTTTGAACTCTAGCATATACAATTGATGGTTTCACTTTTAAAAGGTTAGTAGTTCACTACGTGAACGTCATCAATGCCAATGTCACATGACAACAATTGTCTTGACGTGTTCTTGACATGTGTTGCTCTCTTGCCGTTCTGGTTTCTGATACCGGCTCGGTCATCATTGAGCACTTGAATACATCGTGTTAGACATGGAACGCCACCTCTGCCCGAAGATCAGCACAACTCTTCCATTATTTTATTATACCGTGATATGATATGCAAATCTAAATTCGTCTTGTCCATTTGTCATAATAATGACCGTGATATGTCATTTATGATGTCCGTTTGCCATACTATGATAATCTTTTGCCATTACATGATAACCCTTTGTCATTATATGACGATCATTTGTCATTACGTGGCTACGCCACTCGTGAAAATATCGATTTCTGTGATCACTCGGTGAAATAAAATTCGATCTTACACCAAAATCAACAAATATCCTCTATATAATGACAAATGATCAGCATATAATGACAAATGATAATCATATAATGACAAACAAACGGACATCATATAATGAAAAAGGCACATCAAATAATGACAAATGCACGTCATATAATGACAAATTAAGGCTCTTCACATGAAGACAAATGTACATCATATACAAACAAACGGACATCATATAATGACAAACGGACATCATAATTATAATGACAAATGGTCACCATATAATGAAAAATGAACGTCGTATTATGACAAACTATGGTCATATTATAACAAATGGACGTGTTGTATTCAATTAAGCACATCACATCACGGTATTACCATAATACAATAATCATACTGATGTTAAGGCAGATATGGCGTTCCAAAGTTGGGTGTGGTGTTAATATAATGTTTCCAGTTTTATAAATGTACATTCTATTATGAAACCAAAATAGAACGCCCAGGATAATGTATTATTTATAAACATTAACCGGTTTAGTCTACTGTTGTTAAATTGGTTGCTTAGATAAACAGTGAATAAACACATATGTTCAATTCCGTACTAAAATAACACTGCTCAAATGCTGCTCACTCGAGTAATCCACCTTTATGGATCATTCCAATTTTACCGCCTTTCACGTTATCCTGGGCGCACTATATTTTCAGTGGTTAGCGCGCTTGTCGTCTAATCCGGCTGAGGTACTGAAATGCGCACCGTGTTGCAACAGAAGCAGACTGACAAATAAAGGCTATGATCAGCACTTCAAAACTAAACAACGGGACAGCAATGTTTGTCTAGAGTTGTATTATGTAAAGTTTGACAGAATTGGTCTGAAACTGATTAATCTACAACGAGGAATTCGAGGGCGAACATCATCAGACTGTTTATATTATTGACACATACTAGCCAGTGATTAACGAAGGCAGGTCACGTATCAGGTCATTTCTATCATACTATCATACTATAATGGTAACATTGAACTGGAAAAGTCTTTTCGTTATTGCACTGTAAACTACGGAATACCGTTAGGGCCATCGTGGTTACACATTAAAATCCAGAGGGCGACAATGCGATAGTGCGATAGTACGATGGCGACAATGCGATAATACGATGGCGACAATGCGACAGTACGATGGCGACAATGCGACAACGCGATAGTACGATGGCGACAATGCGATAGTCATATCGTACTGTCGCCATCGTACTATCGCATTGTCGCCATCGTACTATCGCGTTATCGTACTGTCGTCATCGTATTATCGCATTGTCGCCATCGTACTATCGCATTGTCGCCATCGTACTATCGCACTGTCGCATTGTCGTCATCGTACTGTCGCATTGTCGTCTATCGCCTTCCGGTACACATGCGCACATCGTATTCTTTCCTAGATGGAGCCACTTTTAAAAATACTTTACAGGTCGGGATATAGTTTAGTCTTATTTGTTTTATTTTAAAATCAAAGATATTCAACTCAAACTTGGAATACTTGTTCACCATCACCACCTCCACCTTACTATGAAGGCCCATAACCCTAGCTCCCCTTCTTTTGGAGTTATGCCCCCTTTATACTTGTAAAATAGCAAAAAAACAAGGTTAAAGTTTTGACAAACTTATATAACTTCATTACTAACAAATATATTCAACTCAAACTTGGAATACTTGTTCACCATCACCACCTCTACCTTATTGTAAAGGCCCATAACCCTAGCATCCCTTGATTTGAAGTTATGCCCCTTTTATACTTGTAAAATGGAAAAAAAACAAGGTTAAAGTTTTTACAAACTTGAATAACTTCATTACTATCAAAGATATTCAACTCAAACTTGGAATACTTATTCGGAAGGCGATAGACGACAATGCGACAGTACGATGACGACAATGCGACATTCCGATAGCGACAATGCGATAGTACGATGGCGACAATGCGACAACGCGATAGTACGATGGCGACAATGCGATAGTACGATGGCGACAGTACGATATGACTATCGCATTGTCGCCATCGTACTATCGCGTTGTCGCATTGTCGCCATCGTACTATCGCATTGTCGCCATCGTACTATCGCGTTGTCGCATTGTCGCCATCGTACTGTCGCATTGTCGCCATCGTATTATCGCATTGTCGCCATCGTACTATCGCACTATCGCATTGTCGCCCTCTGGATTTTAATGTGTAACCACGATGGCCCTAACGGTATTCCGTAGTAAACACTTTTAACTTGTTGAAATTATGTGCCAGTCAATATTTTGCTCGCCCCGGGGACCCAGGGGGAATTAGACATTTTTTTCTTAATCCCCAGACTGGAGTCAATGCTTAATTTCTGAATCACCGATGGTGGGGAACGTAATTTCGTAGTTATTCCCGGGTAATGGAACGGGACAAAGTATATTCCTCGGGACTCGGAATCGATAAGAAAGGTCTCCATAATTCACCATGTACATGTATCCCCGGAGTCCCACTGTACGGGTAAAATATTGACTGGTGCACATCGAACGACGACGACGGATAAAGACGGACTATTCATGAGGACCATATATATACAATACCTACTCACTTAACATCACAGCACAGTTAACATGCTCATAGGCTCTTATTAGTCATCAGCTGAACTGTCCATGAGTAACTTCTAAAAACAACAACACAACATTCAGCATTGTCATGCAACGTAAAGTGCTTTAGAAACCTTAAATATACATTAACGAACTTGGTGGTTATGGAAATCTTTTAACTGCGGACATTAGTTTTTGTTCACTTTCCAATTATACTGTTACATACTCTAGACATAATGTAATACTTTTACAATTCATTGAACTACTAATAATATTATGCATTTATTACTGAGCCTAAAGTTTTCCACTTTCAAAGTTTGCAATTGCATACTAGACACTAGTCGCCGCGAATTCACAAAACGTTTCGTCGTGATTAAGCCTGTCTGTAGACAACGCTGCGTATATTTCTCTAAGATTCTCTCATACATGTAACTCAAGTATGGCGACTTCATTAACGTCCAATGCACTGTGATTTATTCTCACAGCTGGACACATTTCTGATAATCAATATGACTGGAAACATCATGAATAGTATTAAAATCACTTATCCCAACCATTGAGCAAACATGATTAGTTGAGATAGATCCGCTCATTCCGCTATCCAACGTTTATCCAAGTACTAGCATGCATTGGCAATCATTGCTCCCTATCGTTTGATTTCCATACTACAGTCACACGACCACAGAAATAACCTGAGAGACCCCGTGACCTTCTATCTGCATTGTACCCAGGCAATAGACATAAATATCACAAGCCACAAACTCCTGTGCTATCTAGTAAGATAAACCTCCATACATTAGTGTGAACGTAATTGAGACGTGCATCGCCACAGCTTTTACCCGGTATTAAGTATTATTTAAAGAATATAATTGTTCAATAATTTGCTATCGATGTTTCCAAAATACACCGCATCTGCAATTTTTAACAAACAATCGAGTTTCAAATATTTCACAACTGGTGCCAGTCCTCTGATACTTATAGTTGATATACGTGGGTAAAATCATGAACTTGTTCACACCGTAACTTTAGTCTGACTTAAATATGATGTCCAAATTTCACAAAAATACACAAAACAGTTCTTGAGATATGAACAATTACATGAGACATACTAACCAACATCGCCGCAAGTTCGTCGTCAACGATGTCATGGTGACGTTACTTGCTGACACCTACCCGTCCTGCGAAAGTTCATCCGTGGTGATTTATTAAGACTCTACGACCTTGTGCAAATGCGCAACCCATCCGACACTTACTGGTAATTCAGTTCAAATTGCTGTGTATTTTCTACAAATAAGGTATTCGTCTACACAACTTTCGTATTTTAGAAAAAGAAGGGGCACGTAGCTTTGATATTTTGCAAAGGGCATCAATATGACATTGTATTCCCTACCAGTATAGCCTTTGGTAAATAATAATTGTCACTAATGTAATTAAACGAAGTACGTTCTCTGGTTGCAGTTTTGCTAACTCATATACTTAATTTTCTCTCTAAGCACATTTTGTGCTACACTTCATAATATCCCTAGGAGACACTTCAAAAGATGGTTGAACTGCAATCATCCGATAGATATGTCTACTTTATATTTAAGTAATTAATTTCCAAAATACAGATTGCTATAAACATGCGTCCTCCTGGGATACCATACTGTTTGTTGAAGTTCTGATTTCAACAAATATTTCAGAACGCGGTTCTAAATCAAAACAACAAACGGGTAATGGTTTGAAACATGCTTCTGCAAATATACAAACGATGTCTCGATTTTCAATTTCGTTAATGTGCATGTGTGACACTTGTCAATCTGTATATCAATGTTACTCATCATGTGTTTGGATTCTGTTTGGATTCTATCTCTTATACACATTAATCATCGTATCTTACATTGTTAGAAGGAACTTTCAATTTAATTAAACTTCTTATAAAATGTCCCCAGCGGTATTCAGCTTTGCTCTTTGCTTGTTGTCGTGTTCCCGACGTACTTTGTTATAGTACGTCTGGCACAAACTAGAAATTGCACGGCACGAACTGGTGTTTACTGTCTTCCTTGATTTAGTTCAGTTATTGTGTAATTTCTTTCCATATACGTACATCCATTAATGGTTAATACATTGCCCTATCAAATAGTGTAAGGGACAGGTAATCCAGGCTACTTTGCTTGTTACAAGTGTAATGCCGTAATATTAGCGTTCTCTTTACATTTTGGGGATCTTTTAGCTTCAAGTACCAAGTGTTCTATATGTAGGTTGATGGGGATTCTGAATATCTCAGACACCGTCAACACACGGTCGTTCTGACTTGTGGTTGTTGTTGTTGTAATTAGCTTTAATGTAAATATCTCCCTTCATGCTTCCGTGTTTGTAAGCTATACAGTGCAGCTTTAATAATGTTACAAATCCAATAGTGTTTTTTTTTCAGTACAAGTTCAATGATGATTAAAAGATCAGTGAGTCAATGTTAAATAAATTGACAAATCAAACGTCCGTTTTACTATTTTTATTTTCTTCGTTTCATCCAGTAATCAACAAATAACAGATATATTTTAACACAAAAAGTAAGTAATTTAACACAGATAAGATATAGTGGAACTCCACTTTTCCTAAGTTAACTTTCAAAACCTAACCGTTCCCTTCAAACCCTAATTCATAACTCCCATTTACATATTTTTAAAAACCCACAGAAAAAGTATCTAATATATTAAACCAATCAAATTGCATGTTACATAAAATCTTAATGCGTTCTTAGCCAATCAACACGCGGCTGTAAAATTATTACATAATTTCGTTTCAATAATTACGAAACAAAGGTATATTTTTGACAATCCCCTAAGGTTCAATATAATGTTTGATTAAATCAATTTTGGTGCAATCTCGACATATTAAAGACAATTTTACGATTATGCGTGAATTTTCAAACAGTCCAATAGCCCCTAGATAGAAAAATAGTTTGAGACATCGATTTTAAAATGCGTTACTAAAATATACCATAAAATTTACCGCACGAAAGTTTCCCCTCCCTTATTTTTACTTCATTCCTATGAAGTGGTCATCAAATTGCAACCGTACTTGAATGAACACATGAATAAAATTACTTTCAAAGTAACAACGTAACATCTATTTAAGAATAGGGTAAATAAGAGTGGAAATTATAAAAATTTAAAGGTCCTAACATATTGTATATTTACTTATATCGAACAACACTATTATCTCTATACACATGCAGTTTACATTTCTAGGGGTATGAGTTCAGCATATTATGTAACTACCGTGAAAATACATTTCCCGATTTTCTGGTAAATGTCCCATTAATCTATGCTACCCGCTTTAAATAGCCGAGTACATAATATCTCGTGGATATATTCCATACATGTTTTAAAGACAGCTAAAAAGTTCAAGAATGCAGCTCACTTAAGGTTAATTCCAGAATACCGTATGGAAACACAGAACGATGGAAGTGAGAAATAGCACCAGTCTACCCCAGTCAACTACAAATATAAGAATGTGACTGTTATCTACCGTAGAAGCAATTGTGCACTATTGCATCCTATCAATACAGGCGTTGAGAATAAAAAAAACCACTCACACTAATAGTTACACTATAATACTCACTCACACCTTTTATACAACAAAAAATACACACCCCTACTGATATTGGGATAACTATTGACTCATATTATGTGCTATTGTAGCACAATAATTAGATTGACTGAATCAAAGCATAGTAAGTCTGAACTTCCTTAATTTATCATAAGATATTAATTCTGTGGTCCAAAGTGTTGTTAATACAAGTAGTCCTCGATATTTAAAAGGACGTAACAGGCATATTAACTTAGAAGTATTTGTGAGCTCTAAACAAACAAGAACATTGCTGCTTTAACAGTTTAGCCGACGCCATGCAATGTATACCGTCTTGAACAGTTATAAATTATTTTTTAATATCGCTGACTCATAATCCCCTTAGAATCATTGTAACTCATTGTATTTTGTATACTTAAATGCCTCTCATACATTTTAATGACACGTGCTGCCGATTAAGATTAAATTCTTTATATTCAAATTATGCATTTTCTCTATTTTCGCATAAACATCAATAAAATGTAAGCTTAACTGCAAAATATCTTAGACCATTTACTTTTTCGAAATAACATCTGATCGTGAAAAATGAAAATAATGAAATCATTATTTACGTACTATTATTAACCACTGACTTCGAAAAATCTACGAAGGAAAACAATACATGTAGCCCAAATTTAAAACAAATACATTATAAACAAATAAGACGAGAAAACATTGTCAATGATAATAAATACAGTTTTCAACTGCGACGTGAATGTATATAAAGTACCAAAATTTACATAAAATAAGTACAGATTCATCGACACAGAAGGTTCGCTGATTATTCCACATCCAAAGTTTAATGTCTATTGTTTCTGTACGTCGTTTGTTTCCACCGTTCGTGAGGTGAACGTAAAATGGGTCCACCGGTAATCCATGCGTCATCAAATACCGGCAGATGATGTTGGGCACCCAGCCATTGTTGCTGGTTGGTCGTTCTAGTTGTCATCGTTAACGTCCACTGTTGAACTTAATTAATACAGAAATATTGAATTCTGGCACTGATCTAATTAGACATTATAATGAAATTTCACTTGCACGAATTTGCACATATTCACTAATCTGAATTTATTCACTAGTTAAAATTCACTTATTTATAAGTAGAAATTCGATTTTAGAAACCCACTTGGTAGAATTACTCGCTGATAGAAATTCGATTTTAGAAGTTCGCTTGGCTGTGAATATTCGCTGGATGGAATTCGCTTGGAAGAATAACTGACTTCTAGAAATATACTTGGTTAACGTGTAATAGTTGAAATTCGCTAGGCTGTGATGTTGTGAGGTACCGCAAATACTACCCGGATTCTCCACCAGTGTAATGCCGTAATCTTAGCGTTCTCTTTACATTTTGGGGATCTTTTAGCTTCAAGTACCAAGTGTTCTATATGTAGGTTGATGGGGATTCTGAATATCTCAGACACCGTCAACACACGGTCGTTCTGACTTGTGGTTGTTGTTGTTGTAATTAGCTTTAATGTAAATATCTCCCTTCATGCTTCCGTGTTTGTAAGCTATACAGTGCAGCTTTAATAATGTTACAAATCCAATAGTGTTTTTTTTTTCAGTACAAGTTCAATGATGATTAAAAGATCAGTGAGTCAATGTTAAATAAATTGACAAATCAAACGTCCGTTTTACTATTTTTATTTTCTTCGTTTCATCCAGTAATCAACAAATAACAGATATATTTTAACACAAAAAGTAAGTAATTTAACACAGATAAGATATAGTGGAACTCCACTTTTCCTAAGTTAACTTTCAAAACCTAACCGTTCCCTTCAAACCCTAATTCATAACTCCCATTTACATATTTTTAAAAACCCACAGAAAAAGTATCTAATATATTAAACCAATCAAATTGCATGTTACATAAAATCTTAATGCGTTCTTAGCCAATCAACACGCGGCTGTAAAATTATTACATAATTTCGTTTCAATAATTACGAAACAAAGGTATATTTTTGACAATCCCCTAAGGTTCAATATAATGTTTGATTAAATCAATTTTGGTGCAATCTCGACATATTAAAGACAATTTTACGATTATGCGTGAATTTTCAAACAGTCCAATAGCCCCTAGATAGAAAAATAGTTTGAGACATCGATTTTAAAATGCGTTACTAAAATATACCATAAAATTTACCGCACGAAACAAGTATAAGGAATGAGGAAGATACCGAATACCCAACACGATACCAATAACAACATGAGCGGGACCAGCCGACGTAAGCACATTTACCAAATAACAGACTATTAAAGCGATATATGAATTAACTAGGGAAAAACATAAACAATTTGAACTTTGCACTATCGTTTTCATTTATTTCCTATTTGTAGCAAACAGGTCGTCATTGGTCACTTTATTGGCATATACAGGAGAAGTCCATGTAAAAGAACTAAATAAAACACATTTAAGTAAGTTTATTCTTGTGACTTGTTTAACTGCTGTCATTGAGTCGTTTTCTTTTCCAAAATGAGTCTTTCAACTTGTCAATATAACTGATACATTTAAAGGCCATTGTGTGATCTTAGATTGCCATTTATAAGCTAAGCTTTGTGGCTTCAGTTTCTAATTGAAATTACCCAACGGACATCGTAACGTTTATTCATACCTCAATGTGGTATGGTACTAGATGTACTTCTCTACTCCCTTATTACTGCTTATTTATTTGTATTTGAGTATTATTTATTCGTGAATAAGAATCTAATAAATTGAATAAATCATCATGAAGCATGATCATAAATCGACAAGAATGAAAAAGCATGCATGATAGTAACATAAATATTAACTTGCATAAATACAATCAGGTTGCTGATATCCCAGTGGAAATAAAAAATTGATTTCGAATTGGTGTACAGTAAATTCAATTTTGGAGGTCAGAGATTCGATCATTAACCAGAATAAATCCGCCAGCACATAAAATGATTTATGAACTTGCCAAGGTTTAGACATGACAATGAACACATGCTGTAACTTATAGGTGGGCGGTCTGAAGATACTTATCAACATAATCATTATTTTCCGCTGATCACAACTGCATGTACATGCTACCATTCGAGGTATGACAAACAATTTAGTCGAATTGATGCCGATTGTGCTATCATAAAACAAATTAATGTGCTTGCATTGTTAAACGCAAATCCCAGCGTCTGATTCACAATAGGCCATACCTTCCTGTGATCATCTACAGCAGTACCACTGGCAGTCTGGAAGCGTTCATACATCCTACCAAATGACATGCAACGTCCTTAACCGGCAGTGGTTATAAAAATTCTACCGTTTCAAGTCTTAATTCCCCACCAAAGGACAAAAACAGGTCAAATTCCAATGATTTACTGACATTAAACGAGTGATTCTAATACGGCGACAAATAAACCTGAACACAACAGCGGGAATATTTGAACTATGGCACAAATTGACCAAAATGATGTTATGTCGCCCTTTGCAAATTTTACTTGCAGTAATGTTAGGTTGTAGTTAATGGGTAGCTGTTTGGTTTGGGGCAATGTGTTGGTTAGGTTGACCATTTCTACGACATAACGTCAAATTTGCCCCGAGTAGCCATTACTGACGTTACTATTACAGCAGTGCCATTTCGTACAACACACCCTTATGCGATTGATTCATGGTACAATATGTATTATGACTTGTTCTATTTAAATGAAAAGTTTGAAGTATATTGTACATACGATAAACATTAGAGAGCACTGTTCCTAGAAGTTTTGAAACGTCCCTCGTAGATACTGGATACGAGTATACGAGTCAGACAATGACCCAGGGATATGATAATCAGACATGGTCAAGGATATTTAAATACAATTGTCAATTGGCGTCTTTTGTTTCCCTATATCTTGTCTATCCTTTCTCTAAATTGATAACGTCACAATAATAAATGTGCACCATGTAGTTCAGTTACCATCATTACACATTTAGTCTATAATTATATCAGTCAATATGTAAAGCAAAATGTAATATAATTTCTATGTAGACACAAAGGTATAAAATTGTAATTAAGGTCTTAGCGTATATACAAGTACATGAACGTACATGCGTATAACTATATTCGTAAGAAACGTTAGCTAGTGTGATTTAACGAGAAATTGATGGCAGAGTTTGCGTTTGAAAACAACGCAACGTTCTTTACTATGCGACTAAATAAATTGCTAAAGAACGCCACAATACCGAATTATTAGACAACCAGTCTACAATTAATATGATAATTGTATAGATTAAGTGTGCATTTTTATTTTTTTTTCAGTATTTCAGTTTTAGGAAACATACAATCCCAATTTCTTAAGCGTCTATAAATACATGAAAATACGTCATTGACAAAACTGTCAGAATATAGTGCAAACCGAAATCATAAAAAAGATTCGGCAAGAAACACAGTAAACCTTTGCTAATGAATTTGGATTGATCAATTTACGTGCATTCACTATTGTATATTGTGTAAGAGAAACACCATTTCTTTATTACATCATCCCTAATGATGACCTACTACACGACGACACGCAAGTCAATTGACATTAAACATCCATGTGCTCTTGCAGAAGTGACAACCGGAAATCATTATCCCGAATAAGCATGATTGAATGAACAAATGCAGCAAGAAGCATGTTTTTCTTGTTTGTGAGCGTTCATGATGAGAACCAGAACGTACAAGTTTCAACAATACAAATGGATGAAAATTAAATCAATCTGATATAATCAACATGGAATCCATGAGTATTTGTGAAGTTCCGTAACCGTCAGTATTTCACAAAACAATTTGTTTACATCGGTTCTTATGTAAATACAAAGTGCCAATAGTTCGGCAAAATGTAAATAGTGATTTTTCAAGACAAAGAGCGTAAATTGTGTTCGCAGAGATTGAACACGAATAATGATTGTCGAAATATTTACAGACAAGCCTTGGAATACGTTAATTAAACATTCCATGGTATAAAGGTTTGGCCATCGGGTTAGTTTCGTTATTTTAAGATACATAAAATGACTTAAGGACATATGCTTAGATATTGTGTAAGTACGTGTTTGTAGTTTGGTGTAGTTCATTCCACACCATCGCAACGGTTACATTCCTTGATATTATTACTGGCAAAGTTAAACCCAGTTTCGACAGCGAAAACGCTTGAGATATAAATGGCTAATAATTACATAATATTATGTACGAATTTTGAATAGTCCAATGTCTCATTAACATATTGAATAATTTTGTACTCAAAACAATTCCATATTGTTCTGAAATGGTATAGAGACAGTAATAAACAATGTATCAGTCCAAAATGCAAGAAGAAAATATCCTTCGGTGTCACCCACAAACGTTACAATTTTGACATTAAGAAAAAAATTGCATTCAATTGAATCCACATTCCATATTTCCTGGAAAAAACTGAGAACACTCACCATTCCTTCGTAGAGTGTCATTTTTTCCAACAACAACGTATCGAACTATTTGAGCATACTCAGAATCTTACTACACCATCACCGTCAATCTTTCTGTGTGGCGATAAAAAACCTCTCGAGCGACACAAACATCGAAATATTCGCACACCTACATTAACTACCTACATTAGGACAACCAATCGTTTTGATGCATAATATTCCTATTTATGTATGCAACACCTACATTACGTACAAATTGATGAAATAAATCTCGACGAACGGTCATACATGATAAATCGTTGGAACCAACCACACGTCCAGGTGGCGAAGTGGTCATATTTCTATAATTCTATCAATCTATGTATCACTACACTCATTTTTGAAAATATATTAAACTGCTGTCGCCCCATTTCTCCCTCCCTTAAATATCCCATAGCTACGTCCTCCGCTCTGTTTACAATTTTCTACAGTTGTCAACAATTACTGCTACCCATAAGGAACGAGTTTCTAAATAAGCTTAGGAGCCAGACCACAGTTTCCAAGCCTCATATGCGAATTGGCCATGTAGAAAAATAATAATAGAGGACATTTTGGCTACATATTTTTATAGAATATTTCATTGCTGGTTTTGGGTTTTCATCCCTGGCAGTGACCACAATATTACTTAATGGTGCATGCGAATTTGATGTATTTACATTTTTGATCTCCCAGAAGCTTGGATCTTGAAACCAAGCGTCTACTGACTGACAGAACTGCTTTTTGAGCGAAATTGGAAGGTACATTTTCAAAGCTATTTTGTTAAAAAACGGCAGGGTTGGCAAGGGCTTTTGATAACATTCTTGAAGATTTCTAGTCTTGATCTGTAAATATCAGCAGCTGTTAGACTTCCATCATTGACCGTTAGCGCATAAATGGGGGTTGAACATGGCTTGTTTGGCATCGGCCGGGCTGTAAAATTGATGGTTTGGCTGATTGTTGTGAACAAAAAAGAGTGAATTACAGTAGGCTGTATATGAAATGATGTTGCATATTGTAATCTGGACTTGTTATCTATGTAACCATGACATGTTTTCTTTTCAGGTTTGTTGTTAAAACCGATTTGTGGGTATTTGAAGCATTGTGGTCAGTTTCAGGACTTCTTGTTGAAAACTGAGGCCGGCAGCCTTAGCTTTCTACTCAATCCTTGATTTGTATAAACAAATGTATGTACATATATGTTATTTTATGAAATAAATAGTGTTTAAACCTAAGTGAGGGAAACTACTATCAAACACCAAGGAGAGGTAAACATGCATTATATTAGGCGAGTGTAATTCTTTTGGAATAAGATAGTGTATGTAGAAATTCTGATTTCAATAATTTTGGTTTATAAACTCTCAGAACTAGCTAGTTCAAAATCAACTCAGCAAAAAAGTAATATCTTGTAAACTTAATTTTCTAAGCGTACGGAAGAGAAACCTTGATTTGCAATTTTACTTATATGTGTGTTTAACATGTGTACGTAACCCATGTTTGGATAATCTTCAAGTGTTTCATTGACTCATCAATCATTATGTAATACATTAGGGACACTTTTTAATTAAATTTAGTATTTTATCAAACAAACTAGAGATATCTCAATAGAAATCGATTTGTATAAAAGTTGGGTAACATGATAATATAATAAGGTCAAATCAACCGCAAAACAAGACTAAATGATATTGCCAGAAACTGTGCAGACATGTGCGCATAAATAACTGTAAATTGTTTATATATAATTAATGAAGAGATCTCTGAACGTTCCAATGTCTAGAGATCATAATGGATGCATTATGAAACTGTTTATTTGTCTAAATAAAGTAAATATGCTGTTTACGCGAAACATTATTTAGCTGATCGCGGATCCACCGGTACAATTAAATTTTGTATGTCACAATTCAAAGTTTAGTAAAACCAATGTTATGTTTAGTTAATGCCATGTACATTTAACAGTACATTTATAAATACTATTGGACCAGACGCCAATTAATGATCGTGTAGCTTCGTTATTGTACCACAATACTGTTGTGAGAGGGCTAAATATCAAACATAATGTGTAGACGGACAAGCATGAATATTCAGAGAAGGCTGGTCATATGTATTTACTCTTCCTCTTTATTCCCAGTAATGCTACAACATCTCACCATTGTTTGAGATATTTCGCTCCGTTTTGGGATCGACCCACGAATAGCCCATTTCGTAAGTTATCATGACTGTTCGTCTCCGTGTTGTTCAAGATAGGCATAAATTTCTTTTTTGTCTAGGTGGTGTCCAATGTGAAACGTTTTAGGGGATTCTGTTTGATGCCATTCTCATTATATGTTCAACCTTTTAAGCGTTTTTGTTTGGTTTTACTTCCAACATCTTGTTTCTACTTTTTGGCCAAAATATTTGATTCCTTTTTCGGAGACAACTGTCGTGAAATCCTTTTCGTTTTTATAAAATGTATCACTTTCACTCACCCGCCAACATTTCGACCCGTAGAGAACAACGGTCTTGACATTGTTATTGTACATCTGTAGTTTAGGTTTTAGACTTTACTTAGTTGATCTCCAATAGCTGCAGTTGTGCAAAGGCTTTTCTTGCTTTGGCGATTCTGGCAAAGTGGAGGCTACTTTACGAATGTGGTTGATTAGTTTCTTTCTACATAATCTTTGACAAAAAACCGCAATATGATCAACAGCTTTCAATTCATCAAGTGAATGTTTTTGATAGTTGAATTATGAACACAGAATTCCAGCCGTGTTCTGCATGAATCTTGTAAGTAGTATTATAATGGAAGGATCCCCCGTGAATACCAATTTATCTGTATAAAGACACGTACGATATTCAATATTGGCATCAATAACAAAACAAATATATTCGATCGCGCTTAAAAATATGCTTTCAAAAAAGTGCATATAATTCGTGTCATTTGTGATTTCAGGTTTTACCTCTTCTTAAAATCCAAATACACAAGTTTTGTTAGCCTTGCATATTTCTCCGTCAAATATTCTTGTAACTGTAGATCATTCAAAACACAACAAACAGATGCATTCAAAAAGAACATAAAGTCAGACGTGTATCCAGGGCCATGGTGTCCTCGCTAGGTTATTAAATGCGACATAATCATGTAACAAAAATATTACCGTTTACAAGGGGCGTTTCAAAAGTTCCAGGAAAAATTCTTTTATAATGTTTATCGTAAGTTCAAATTACTTCAAACTTTGCATTTAAATAGAATATATTGTACCGTGAATCAAACACAGGAGGATGAGTCGTACAAAATTGTACTGCTGTCATAGTAACGTCAGCAATGGCTCCCGGGGCAAATTTGACGTCACGTCGTAGAAATCGTTTGGGGGCGGTGCACGGTCCTTTGGTAATGTGTGCATAAATTATAAGTCGTTTTATAATTATCCAGTCATTTATTTTTTACCCATATTCACATATATATCTGTTTTCTTCTAGAAATTAATACAACATTTTGAACGATTGAAAATAGTACAAATATATAACGTTCTCAAGCCATCCACAAACATGCATGTTCCATGAATAAGCTATCAAATCAAACTCACCCAACAAAACAAGTGATTAATTCTTAACAAGTGATTAATATTTGATATGAGAGCATTGTATATCCATATCTAGCATTTCTATTGTATGTTTTATACCGAAAATGATCATAGAAATATTCAAAAATTGATTCCGACAAAGAAAATGCATAATTCATGAATACTGAAAGTTAGGAAATGTGATGGTTGAGGTTTTAGTACTTATAAATTACATATTTATGGTAAGTATTCACAACAATTTACATACAATGAAGAAAATCACAGTACAAAAGATACAATACAGAAAATAGATATGAGCCAGTCTCCAGGAAAACCTGCTATTTTGACAAAAATATTGAATATTTTGAGATTTTTATAGTGTTAAAGAATAATACTTGTAATAATGGTTTGTAAATATCTTAAGTTTAAAGGAAGTTACAGCTGTTTTGTGGAGTCCATTTGCAGAACGCTTTGTGTGACGACGAAATCGTTATTCTTGAAAACTTAATTCGAAGTTGTTTTAACAAGTGTTTCATGATTTCACCATTTCACCCATTCTTGACATAAACTATACACAAACATGCATCACGTTTGAGAGTTAAACAAGCTACTCCTTGTTTTTCTCAGTCGGAGTACTTTTCCAAAATTGGTCGCCATAGCAACACAGTTAATGATGTTGACATTATTCATGAGAAAATTCCAATTTAAGATATACAGTGTATAGAACTATATGGGTAACGCACTTAAATATTTTCTTATTTTGGTGTGTTTTTTTTCAAAATATTATTTGCTTTATAATTATAACAGGGTTTCCTGGAGAACGGCTCATATCATTATGTCTAACTGAGCTATTTTAGCTTTACTATACCGCGGTACTAAAGTTATTCTAAGTTCTTAGCTATACCTTGGTTACAAATCACCTAGACAACGGACGAACATCAAATGGCAACTGGGATGGATTTGTGACGCAGGCATTACCTAGATAAAGTCTGATAAACCTTATACACCAATGCCTGCATTGGATGCAAAAGATTAAAAATGAATACACCACAACAGTGAAGTACAAAACCATTACGTTACTCAATGGTAAACACCAACACACAACTGTTGATATTTCGGTTATGGATTAGAACCATGGACAGTAATTATCGAACATAACCACTGTACAAAGTAAAACTTTATCTGAACAGGCCAGCATTGAAAGTGTGCCTCCGTAGTTCAGTGCGCTTGACGTCTAACCTAGTGGAGGCATTGATTAGCGCACCATTTTTCTGCAGAGGCTGACTGGCAAATAAAGGTTATAATCGGTACTTTAAAACCAAGCTAAGGGACAGCAATGTTTATCTAGGACTATGATATGTTTAGTTTGACAGAATTGGTCTGAGGCTAATTAATCTACAACAAGGAATTCGAGGGCGAACATCATCAGACTGTTTATATTAGTGACACATACTAGCCAGTGATTAACGAAGGCAGGTCACGTGTCAGGTCATTTCTATTAAACTATAATATTTACATATTTCCTCAAATAATGTGGTAATGTTGAACTGGAAATCGTTAATCTTTGAGTGTTTTCGTTATTGTACACTGAACAAAATTTCTAATTGGTCACCTAACATATTGCCAAAATTTCAGTCAATGATTATTCAAAATATATTCTGTCAAAAGTAAATGTAAAATAAATGTGTAAACAACACAGACATGAATATTTGATGCAGATTCTGCTATTCTCACGCTCAAATTTTTGAGATACTAAACAACAAATGCTGTATATCTTTTTAACGCCCAATTATTTTAGCATTATTGGTTGTTTTTCTGATTGGGCGATCACAAATTGGTTTACCTTTTTATAGGTATCACAATTCCACTGACAGGTTTGCATTAAATATAAAAAACCTGTTTCGTACACAATGGGCCATAACTCAGAACAGGATACTAGGCTATGTAAAACACAAACTGAATTTGATGAAGAACATAAGACCGAATGAGTTAAGTACATTAAACATATTTCTCAATTGTTATGTACAAAATATGTGAGTTGAAAAAGTTACCAATTAGAAATTATGCTGAGCGTACTTTATAATATACTCCAATTATAGTATGTTCATAGTTACAAAACTGCTGTAACTTCTTAATCACTGAATGGAAACAAATAATATGGGACTTCATTCTCTTAATTCGATAATTTGCTAAACGTTGATGTTGGTTGTGATGCAAAATTCTAAAAAAACAACAACATTTTTTTCAAGTATAAGCATGGAGTAAGGAGTTTAAGTATGAGATTGATAAAATGTTTATAATCACCGGGCCTGACCTTTATGCCGAGACCTTGGTTATTCACTGTATGAAGTCAACTGTTAAAAGTCCAGTAACTGATTCAGTACTCAGTTTGTATCTATACACTAAAGTAAATCGTATTTACAAAATATACTCTGTGCACTAATCGATGCTGCAACATAGATTGTCCAAAACCATGTAATAAATAAACATAGTCACAATAACGCATACGCACTCGTCGTGTGTGTATATATTTGATCCACGATCATTAGGTTCTAACACGTTTTATCCTCTAAGCAGTATGTGTAACTGCCATCAATCTGGTAATTAGTAATAAACTTTCATCCATATACTAAGGATTCTATCCAAACACTGTGTACAAGTATGTACATGGCACTATTTTAGTTTTAGAATCCTTTAATGTAAACCCATGACGTAATATTACACGATTCCTTCTTGACACTACCGTTTCAACACAATGGCAGCACACCCATAAACATTGAAATCATGGAACAGCTATGACCTACTCGATTCCTTTCCACACCATGATAGATCCTGACACCCATCAACATTATAAACACTAACTTACATCATGCGATTAGGTGTGGCGCTGAGAGTAAAATGGCAGCAGTGGAAATAAACGTGGCGGCTAGACAAATCCACAAACACAGTCTGTCAATCACTAAAGCGGCAAATTTCCATTCGTTCTTTAGTTCCGTTTCGTCCTCGTCTTGTTTCATTTTACTCGTGATTTTTCTAAGTTCCGTCAAAATTGATAAAATATCTCTACCGTTAACTCCCATACTATCATGCAACTTTGTTCTGTCGTTATCTTCCGCTATTTGGTGAATTTGTGGCGACACATTGCTGTCACGTGACGGTCTATTACGACGCCATTCATGGCGACCACATAAACCATTCTCTGCGCATGTGCGGTACTCTTCTTCCGATTCCAATAAGTTTGGGAGAAGTGAGTGCGTTCGTTCGTGCATTTGAATGTCGCCGAGTCGCTGTCTGTTGTATAGAATACTTTGTCGGCGCTTGTCTACCTTTGGTCTTGACATACACAACACCTTTGCAAGTGCAACGTTGATTCCAAATCGTACCTGTAGAACAAACGAATTTATGAAGCGTTATCAATCGCGACAAGGTTAGTTATATTGCCGTATAGCCAGCAGCCAGGACGAAGTTACTGTAGCATGAGAATGCTCTAACAAGTCAACCTGATTGGAACCAATCTGAAACAAATTGCTGGTAGGACCCCTTTCTGATCAAATTATTTGAATACAAAAATGTAGCTTATTGCGCCTTTGTGAAAATGTCCTGTATCAGTACATGTACTGGGTTATATCCAGCAAGCCTTGATGGCCGAATGTAGCACTTGGTGGACCCAAATCACTAATTCGGTACATGTACATAATAAACTGAGCCAGTGAGTGTGACTGCCTAGCTTAGTGGTAAGCACGCTGGTATTCTTATTTAGCATTCGAGGTTCAAATACGGAAAGAGACGGAAGGCTGACTGGCAAAGAAAGGCTGGTTTAATAGTTTAATATATATTTCATTTCCACATAATTTGGATTGGGCAACAGGCTTAGCCTATATTTGCCTTATCCTTAAACAGAAGCTTTTCAATTTATACAATATAATAAAATCCCTGCTTTAAATAAAAGCTATGATGGGAATTTAAAAAAAACTTACCCAAGGTAATAATATATGAGTTTCTGGTCCCCGGTAATGGAAATTCAGTACAATGACGGTAAACAGAACGGACAATGACGTCATGACCATAATGCAACAGAAGTATATGCCTGTAATGGAGGATAAATCCTGATCATAGCTTATATAAACGTATGATGATCAGTAAACTACAGGGCGGTCAGGCTAATTAATACAATAAAACGTCTGTTACCGCTGTGATAACGAGAAATAACGAGACGTTACGAGAAATTGACGTAGTGCTGCAAGATTGAAAGGGCATCCGTGACGAGCTATTTTTCTTAGATCATCAGAGGTTAAGAGTTAACCTTTGATTGAAATGCTAGACATATTCGTGTTGTATTTAATGTAGAATGGAATGTAATACCTAGTAAATAATTCTAAGCACGGAAAGTCTCTCAGCATGGTCAGAGTGATACTAGACTGTCAGTAATTACACGTGTTGTAAACAACGTATTTGAAAAAAAATGGTGAAGGTACAAATATACCAGAACTATACGCACATGTATATTTGTATAATTATGTACAATGCGTATGTAGCACTTTGGCACAAACTAGTTGTTCTTGTTTCAGACCATTTCTAAATTAACACATACAAAAGTATGTAATTTTTGCCATTTCAGTCGTTATTCTTGTGCACTTGATTCAATTGAAACAGTGCTTAGCAAACCAACATAAATGTTGACAACCGCATCCTTCGGCTTAATGACGAACGAAGTTACCAGAACTATACGTTCATATGCATTTATATAATTATGCACATAATAGGTTGCCCTGCAATAAAGCATCTCTAAACTACATGTAATACGCTGCACAATTTGTCAATGTCAATGATTGTGTTCACTAGACTCAATTATTATTGTGCTTAACATACAAACATAAATGCTGACGATCGCATTTGAATGATTTGATTGGCTTAATGCTGACCTACTCATTATAAAATACTGATTGCCGTTTTAAGAATTCAATAATTATTGCACACAAACATCACATCACACTTTAATTAATTGGGTATGACATTTCAAATTAAACAATAAGTTGATTGTATTATATTACCTATTAAGGGTAGAGCGTCGGATGTTGGTGGCATCGTCTCGGCAACAAGCAATAGAAACACCATCAGAGACAGCAATATAGTCACACCTGCAATAGACAAAAAGATAATTTAATCCGGACAGGGGAATGCAGCTTTTAGCTGTAACAGCTGAGCACAGAAAACATAAAACAACATACAAGTTGGCATAAATTTGTGAAACTAGGTCGTTCTGCAGCGGGGACTTAGGGAACTTGGTCGAGTCTTGGTAGCGTTTCGTTCGGTCTCTTGGGATCATCGTTTTGTTTTGTTTGTAATTTCTTTGTAAACTTTGGTCAAGTTGCATTTTTGCGGCGTGGACATGGACTATTAATCATGTCTTTGGTATTTGAGGGCATTGCTCCGTGTAGTTGTGTTGTGGTTGTTCTTATTTCTATGCTCGGTTAGTTAAGTTGAGTGCTGCCAACCCTGTCCGATTTCTTCATACTTTTCTATAACTATACGTTGTACATTATCCAGCACACTACTGATTTAGAAAACGAAACTAACCCGCTGAAAGTATGTCAACAAGCCCAAATACATACAAGTATAATTTTACAAAAGAGTCGAGAACGAGACAGATGGCGTCATGAAATTATATCGTGAT
Organism: Spisula subtruncata; assembly: GCA_963678985.1. Taxonomy (NCBI): domain Eukaryota; kingdom Metazoa; phylum Mollusca; class Bivalvia; order Venerida; family Mactridae; genus Spisula; species Spisula subtruncata. The sequence continues at coordinate 27,981,496 of OY787663.1, read as the reverse complement.
ATCATCACATTGTCATTGATCATGTGACTGCTAACCTAAAATATATAATTCCTCAATTTGTAAACGATAATCCTCGCCAGGATAGGACACATATGTCAATTACATATACAAGGTTCTATAGTCTTATTAGTACATCGATGACCGAACGATACGCTGAACGGTATCACTCACAACTGAATTGAAGTCAATGTTTTACATGTAGTAACAACTAGGAACAAGAAAAATGTTTGATGTAAGGCATCATTCGGAAGCCGTAATGTTTTGGTATACAGTATGATATATAAAACTCAAGGAGTTGTGTTTGAAACAAAACAAAAAGCTGTGTTGTACGTTTATTCGAATAGAATAAGACATATAAACACTATAAATTATAATTTTATATATTATTTTGATTATAAATTGTATGTTTTTCTTTTGGACATTTCTCGTCGCTTCTTGTCACTTCTCGACCTTTTCAGTGGGACCGCTGACAAGTCTACGCGTGACGTCACTTCTTGGGAGAAGTCAGCGCCGGAACTACACTGAGGCCAGGCAACGCGCCTCGCCTAAAATTTGCGGACCAAACATTTTTTTTGTTCTTAATATATACATGTAATAAAATATCCCTGAATATATTTAAAATAAATAAATGTCTCAAATTATCGCATTTATTAAACAATGAGGCAATTTATTCTGAAGCACTACGGTTATCTAGTATGCAGCGCCGTAACTACAATGCAGCCGCCTCGGCTAAAATTTGCACACTGGCCTAAACTTTTGGTGGAAAATTTGTCTTCAACTTAAATGTAAAATAAAATGTCTGAATAACGAAAAATATTACAAGCTGTCGCAAGTTATAAACAAAAAGTGCAACTTGAGGCACTAGATTTGCACCTTAATGGTAGAATACATAGTGCAAATTGAGGCACTAGATGTGCACCTTAATGGTAGTAAACAAAGTGCAAATTGAGGCACTAGATTTGCACCTTAATGGTAGTATACATAGTGCAACTTGAAGCACTAGATGTGCACCTTAATGGTAGTATACATAGTGCAACTTGAAGCACTAGATGTGCACCTTACTGGTAGTTTACCAAGTGCAACTTGAGGCACTAGATGTGCACCTTAATGGTAGTATACATAGTGCAACTTGAGGCACTAGATGTGCACCTTAATGGTAGTATATATAGTACGACTCGAGGCACTAGATGTGCACCTTAATGGTAGTATACATAGTGCAACTTGAGGCACTAGATGTGCACCTTAATGGTAGTATACATAGTGCAACTTGAGGCACTAGATGTGCACCTTAATGCTAGTATATATAGTACGTCTTGAGGCACTAGATGTGCACCTTAATGGTAGTATACATAGTGCAACTTGAGGCACTAGATGTGCACCTTAATGGTAGTATACATAGTGCAACTTGAGGCCCTAGATTTTCACCTTAATGCTAGTATATATAGTACGACTTGAGGCACTAGATGTGCACCTTAATGGTAGTATACATAGTGCAACTTGAGGCACTAGATGTGCACCTTAATGGTAGTATACATAGTGCAACTTGAGGCACTAGATGTGCACCTTAATGCTAGTATATATAGTACGACTTGAGGCACTAGATGTGCACCTTAATGGTAGTATACATAGTGCAACTTGAGGCACTAGATGTGCACCTTAATGGTAGTATACATAGTGCAACTTGAAGCACTAGATGTGCACCTTAATGGTAGTATACATAGTGCAACTTGAGGCACTAGATGTGCACCTTAATGCTAGTATATATAGTACGACTTGAGGCACTAGATGTGCACCTTAATGGTAGTATACATAGTGCAACTTGAGGCACTAGATGTGCACCTTAATGGTAGTATACATAGTGCAACTTGAGGCCCTAGATTTTCACCTTAATGCTAGTATATATAGTACGACTTGAGGCACTAGATGTGCACCTTAATGGTAGTATACTTAGTGCAACTTGAGGCACTAGATGTGCACCTTAATGGTAGTATACATAGTGCAACTTGAGGCACTAGATGTGCACCTTAATGCTAGTATATATAGTACGACTTGAGGCACTAGATGTGCACCTTAATGGTAGTATACATAGTGCAACTTGAGGCACTAGATGTGCACCTTAATGGTAGTATACATAGTGCAACTTGAGGCCCTAGATTTTCACCTTACTGGTAGTATACCAAGTGCAACTTGAGGCACTAGTTTGCACCTTTATGGTAGTTTACCGGAAAGTTTCCCTTTATTAAGTATAGAAAGAAAGTGGCACCGGCACACCCTCCCCTTAATATTGCCAAAATCCAGGTCAATGTTCTGTGAGTAAAAATTGTTAATATGCCAATTTTCGCTCGCTACGCTCACATGGTACTGTTTACAATCAATTTTATGATGAGGTTGGCTACACACTTAAGAGTATAAGCATGTGCATATAAGTATTTTCTTCTTTGAGCTCTTGTTTGCTATGAATTTCTTGATGTTCCGTTTCAATACCAAAACAAGGGACCAAAGAATGTAGCAGATGAATTTGTTGTTTTAAAAGTCCCGTGGAGCATAACATTGATCCCTTAATTTACTTGCATTCAAATCGTTCAAGCTTCCCCTTAACACAAATGTGCAGCCTATGAGTTCGTAGGATATGCTGATGAAAGGTGTCTCGAAAAGAAAAACGATCCTGTCGCCAATAGTTCTCTTCAGAAAATAATGTTTTTTCGAGCTGGCTTCGCCTTCACAACAGCTGTATCAGTGACTATTATCAATTAGAAAAATAGTTTCTATAAGCTACATAGATAAATCTATAAGTGATACTATCAATAACAGAATATGTTTTGGCATGGTGTTCAAATAATATAAATAATGTTTGTCTAGCTCGCTTCGCTATTCTACCATGTCAATGTTGAAAGTGTATTCGGTGGTTTAATAGCGTGCTTTCAGAAACGTTCTAGGTTAACAAATATCGGGCGCAAACGTACCCCTTTTACACTTATTGAAGTGGCCCTTGTTAGGAGTGCAATGTTTTACATTTGTAAATAAATTCGGCTCGCTTCGCTCGCCAAATGAATTGAACACATATTTAAGAATGTCATGTAGAGAGTAGTTTGTGCTACCTCAACCTCAGATAAATCATGATATTTTCGCTTGCCAAATAACTACTCGTTTGAAATATCATATAGAGAACTAGTTTGCATGACATGCAACTTAGAGAAACAGTGCATTTTCTTAGGCTCGCTTTACTTGTCACCTAACATCCATCTTTCATAAGTTCGTGTAGAGAACGAATTTATGTGGCATGCAGCTCAGGTAAATAATGCGAGGATTGATCATACCATTTAGAGAACGAGTTTGAGTAAGCTAGGGCAAAGCATGCATCTTTAAGGAGTAAGTTTTTTAAAAGTTTTTCTAGTTTTTTTCTGGCTCGCTTCGCTTGCCAAATAATTTATCACCATTCAATATCATGTAGATAACGAAACATGTGGGCTGATACAAATAGTGCATTTCTTGTGGCTCGCCAAATAATTTCTGAGAATTAATTAATAATGTCATGTAGAAAAAACATTTGTGTGGGCTCGGCCAAATATTTTGCAATAAATTATGCGATTATTAATATCATGTAGAGAAGAAATTTGTGTCAGCTTCCACAAATAGTCCCTTTTTCTGGCTCGCTTCGCTCGCAAAATACATTGTAAATATTCAAAATAGCATCTACAGAACGAATTTGGACGTCTCTTCATGTAAATACCCCGTCACCCAATCAAGACCCGATTTCGCACCCCTTTGGAAAATTCCTAGTTACGGTCCTGTCCAGCCCCAAGACTGCCTCGGCTAGAATTCGTGTCTGGGTACGGCACTGGAAGTCATTAAAAACTTACAGAACTGGTTAGAAATGCATCATTTGAATTTTGCATTTCATTTCAAGAAGGAAGCAGCTCAATCGACATCATAATTCATATATTATTATGTCGGTTATTAATATTTAAAACTCATTACAGTTACGTTCAACACATTAATTCTAACGATGTAAATATATAAACGTACTTGTTTAGCGCGATGTATTATATGTGTTTGTATACATATTCAAAGGGAGTATATAGCATTAAAACAGTATGTCAGTTATAAATATTTAAAATGAATGTACAAATAACGTTCAACACATAAATTCTAACGATGAAAACATATAGACACATTTTATTTTTCGGTACGATGTATGTGTGTACGGATCCAAAAGGGATATGAACACCGATTGACGGATATTTTATGTTTATTTTAACGTGTTTATTTACATATAATACTCATGGGTCAGTTATCAATATTTCAAAATCATTTCTTACGATGAAAACAAATAAAGCAATGTATTTTGTGGATCAATGTGTATAAATGTATACATATATACGTGCTGGGATTTGAACACCCATTGACTGATACATAATATATAGAGTTTACATTTGAAGATTTCCAATGTACTTTAGTTGTGTGTAGGCAGTTTCATGCTATCAAACAGGTACGAGATGAACGACACTATACAAATTATAGTGAAGTTACAAAATTTAGGCCATACCAAATTGCTTTTATGTTAACGCCTTGCTCTCTGAAACCTAGCTACCTATTCACAAAAACAAACAAAGCAGATTAAAAAATCACCGCCTCATGTAGATCCGCATAGTTGCATTTACACACCCGAGTGACAATACCTGCCGAAAGGGTGTGTAGACATGAAACAAGGCATAAAATGCATTGATGTAACATTATTGTTGGTGTTAGTTTAAAAGTTCAGTTGAAACAAAACTTTGACAGAGCAAAATACCTCTAGCGCATGAAAATAGAGAATGTATTGATTTCCAAATGTTTTTTATTTCGGAATATAGACACCAACGACGCTAAACATATAAACCGATTGGTATGGCCTTATTATACACTGAGAGACAATATCTTTAAAACGCAACCGATATGAAATGGTAACAAACCATTATACAGCAGTCGAACAATTTGATGAAACTTGTTACATTAAACGTTTATCAATCAACATCATCTGAAAGGTCGAGCCAAAATATTAATTACAAATAACAACCAACTATTTTAAAGAGCAACACTTTCCACACTGAAAACTACGAGATGAAGCAAGTGTAATTTCCATTCGAAAAAAATGCAAGTAGATCTAGTTAATGTCTGTTACATTAACAGCACACAATTTTAGATACAGGTTGTACATTTAGCGTTTCTATGGGCTTGGATATTGCCTTTGTTAGTTCAACCATTACTCACACCAAAGGTTACGGCGTCCATTCGAGGTGTTGTTATTTGTTGCTGATAGTGCAAATGCATTATGTATATACATGTGTATGGTGTAGTTGTTTAACTATAGTACATCATTATATTTGGCTTGGAACAATTTGAAAACCAATTTAATTATATTAATTTCTATTTTTAGTTACATGCACCGTACGTTTCAATTTCTTTTTAATTAATATTATGTAATGATACACGTTGTTCTCACAGGTAACAGTATCGTTGAAAAAGAAATTTAAAAAAAAATTGAAAACAATTTTTTTTTTCGAAATTTAGGTATTATATACAAGGTATATTTGCAAGGAAATTGAGAGCAAAATCGAAAGGGTGCAATTTGTTTTCATAGACTACGGCATTTACGTGAGTTGATCATGTTCAAAAAGGCTGTGTGGGGGACAAATAGATCATAATGCCTTGCAAACATTTGAAATCATGCTTTACATTTACCTCAAAACGATCAAATGCATCGTTTAAACTTTTATTTTAACACTCGGTGGCGTAATTCGAATTACGCTGCAAGGACGGCCGGTGTGGTTTTTAGAGTGTCCGACGACTAGAGATATTCCGAACGTATTTTTATAACCAATGAAAGTCGTTGACACAAAATGGAAATCATTCGCAACTTTCGGACAAACATGGTGAAAATAAAAACATTTTGACTAAATAAAATGTGCAAACGATTTGTTTCGCGGCTAATACGGAAGCTCGCATATTTCACCACGGTAAATTTGTTCAAACTGTTGCGTCCTTCAATTCTACCGCATTATTATGCTTATTCATGACGATAAATACAAAATATGAAGGTTTTTATCCTCGAAATTTGTATTTTTGGTTTTATTGGAATGCACCTTTCGAACCGGCTGAACACAGGGATCTAAACTTTATGGCATAACTTTTTAATAAGTTGATCAATTTCGATGGAATTTTGCATGCGAGTAGTTTTAACAATGTTGCGTAAGAATATAATTAGTTATTGAATGTATCGAAAGCTAATTTTTGTTTTGTGATACTTTGAAAATCTGTGTTTTTAGGGCAAATATACCTTGTATATAATACCCAAATTTCGAGAATTTTTTTTTTTTTTAAATTTCTTTTTCAACGATACTGTTACCTGTGGTTGTTCTGCTTTGAAATTGAATGTTATGTTTAAATGATGCATGATGTGCATTAATTCATTGTCCTCAAGGAGTCGTATTTTCTGTATATAACATAATGCCCATCGAACATTAAATGCTATGACCAACTGCGTATGGAGTGTTGGATCTGCTTTTATTTTTTGGCTTGATTTATTTCCAATATCAATTTCAAGCAAATGCATCAAAACATTAATAAGTCAGTGATAGTTATGACATTGAACATTAAAACGCACTGCTTGGTTGAACAGCGCAAACCGGTCGTGCACACGTTGTTTAACGACAGTCTGAGACCGGACAGCTAGTACCAGTACATTGTTACGCGCGTTGCAGTTCAGTCAATGGCAGAGAGCTAAACATTATAGTTACACTGTGACTGTTTTAGTGTTAAAACACTTTACAATGACTGGAATAGTAAAGTTAGATTGCTTTAGTAGAGTCTTAGCTATAGTAAGTCTGATATGCATAGAGGATATTTACGGGATAGAACTGAAGAGTTCATATTTTCAATCGTTCTACAATTTGACATCGCTTCCGGATTCGATGTTACTGAACGAAACACTTGTTTCTGAGCAAGGAAAGACACCAACAGTTGTGTCCTGCTCGATCTTTTGCGGGAAAAAGGAACGATATTCATTTTATTACAACCAAAAGGAGAACACCTGCTATTGTAACAGGGACATCGGCACCAGACTGACATCGGGACACACGTAGTCTGAAGACGCTGGTGATATAGTGTACGGTTACATTAGTTCATCAATACAAGTAAGTGTCCTTGTTTCCCCTGTTGTCGGACATTCTCCCATTTCTGACATGCATCAAAATTTCACTTCTGATTTATGGTTTGAAGTAATTTGATAAATTAACAGGGTGACATTAGTTGACGTCAACCATATAATGCATTGAATTTGGACAAAACACGTACATTTTCGAAATAACAAAAAAACAGCGGAAATTTCATAAAAGGGCAACAACTCGTATCCTTGCTGAAATTCTTACTTAGACTCGCAGCTTCAAATGGGAAAACATGTGACTGGAGGCACGGGTAACAATATCATTGAAAAAGAAATTAAAACAATTGAAGTTGAAAAAAAATGTTGTTGTCGTTTGTGGAAATTTAGGTTCTCTTTAACGTAGCGGACCCATAATGACGTTGCGTCGAGCTGCGTCGATGTCGGCCGATGTCGGTCAATGTCGGTAATCTACGTTAAATTCTAAACAAGAATATTATTTTATTTTTGCTCTGAATTTCACTTAATAGTTTAGTTTTAATTACTAATCGGTTCGTTTTATGTAATACCAACCGTTTATTTTAAAAAACAAACTCGATTTGAGAGCTCCGCTTTGGGGATTCCCTGGAAACGGAAGAATAACTGATGCTAAAATTAGCACACTGCAGAACTCCGTCAACATGTAAACATGGATGTATCGAGAAAAATCTGGGATGTTTCGTCAAGTTTGCGCATCTAAACTACCGTACAACGTGTTTTAAGTAATTGGAATGGACCAGAATAATACCGACAGCTGCTCAGTCGTAAATTGTCGTTGTGTTTGTCATTTGAAACCTGAAAAGCGCATCTCGTGAGCGACAGCCAACCTGCAAGTCTAGTTGACAATAGGAAAACAAACCTCCAGGAAGCGAAAGTAACACCATGCTTTGATAAAAACAACCTACTTGGTACATGTATGTATATTTAGTATCACAGAAATGAGCATAACACTTAAATAACAGTCCTGATCAGTCGAAGTGTATCTTAATTCGGACGAAACCTACATTTTGGATACTGTCATTTACAATGTAATCTGGTAGCCTTATGGTCACAGGAGTCGATGTGCCAGTTAAATAACGTCTTGGAATGCTTCAATGAGTACCACTACCTACAGGGCAGCCTCTTAATTGTATTGTTCATCCTACTACACTAGTTCATACTTGTGAGGTAGCCCCTTCACTTGTAAACATTGCCAATGTGATATAAAATATAATAAGGCATGTATTAAAGCATCACATTCATCACAGATGCAGCTTTTTATATCAGGTGTAAGTTCTTTACACCTTTCTTCCATGTTTGTTTACATTGAAATTAAAGTACATTCAAGACTATTGTTGTAACATATATTGCGTCATGTATGACGTCATGACCTGTGATAATATTTAATTGTCCAAGGGACACAATCCCTACACTTTTCAGAGGATGGGACGTCTTTTAGTTATCTCCCTTATTAATAATATCAATCGCCACTCTAAAACGTCATTATGACGTTCATTTGTGTCACGACGTTATACTTCCTGATACTAATTTATAAATATACATGTATCGTTATGCATATCAACTGAACTCTTACATATTCATATTTCAGAGCTTGTGATACAGTGACGCCTGACGGAAAAAATGCTGCGGTGCGCCGGAAGTAAAACCTTAAGACAGCTTCTGTGTATTTCTGAAACACAAGTTATGCTAGGATTGAAAGTCTTCACATAAACGAATTATGCAGCTTGGATTCAATGTGTTTATAATTACTCATATCATACACAAAACTGACTTCCCAGTTATTTTGACAGCCAAGGAAAAAACAGGATTCCTTATTTTTGTGTGTGCATGGTGGAACAGACAGTCTTAGTGTTGTTTTTAAATCCATGACAGTCACAAAACATGAAGTAAAACTTAACCTAGACAATAATAACGATGTGCATAATGCCAAGGCAGACATTGATTTTCTGAAACAGCTTGTTGTATTATGTCCGAATTCGGAACTAGTGTCATGTAATTTTACTGCCAATGCTGTAAACAATAACCTCAATTTAGAAAGTGTGAAGTCTGGTATGAGAAATTTTAGTTAGCAGAGAAGTAATGAAACTCCATTATGTTAGAAGACAAATACATTTTCACAATTTTAACCCAGTTTTTCAAAGAAAATCCCAGGCAAATAGATTGTGAAAGTAGGGTTAATGGCAATATGCATTACCTGGATAGGGGGGGGGGGGGGGGGGGTATTGGGACCATTGATATCTCAAGCAATATAAAATAAAAAATACCTCATCACATATCTGAACATGTTATATATAAGGACAAAGTTTCAAATGCTTTTCACTTAACCATGACAATTTCCAAGTGTATGCCTGAAACGATATTTTGTGAGTCAAAATACCAAAAATGTACATAACTTGGGGGTCAAATCTAGATCTATGCTGCAGTTGAGCCTAATAATGACTTTTCATACAATTAAATCATTGAATTATTTGTTACTTACCTATGTTGAATAAAGAGAACTGCAAAACAGAACCCAACACTGTTTTTTTTGTAATTTCCTTTGTGCTTTTTATGATGCAACTTCAATTTATGCGACAGTATTTGTTGCACCCCAGGTAGCATTTGCAGCTCTAAGTTTGTTAAGAACATACATATTTTCATTAAGTTTATATTTCCTTACTATGAATCGGTTCAAGTGCATATCATGAACTATCTCTCATTAATTTTAAGTGAAATAAAGGGTCAAATTAAGACTTTTAGCAAAAATTTGCAATTTTCGCATTAAGAATTGGTTGCCATGGCAACCATAGCATCATTTGATTTAAGACCTTTGGAAATTCATATGATGAAAATGTATGTATATATTACTTATACAAATGGACATTTTCAAATGAAATAGTAACACCTTTTTGAAAAATCATCAGGTTACCATTTCCCATGCTTTTTGACCAGCATCATAAGTGGGGGTGGGGGTCAAACAAAATGTTATATCTTGATAATTTGATGGTGAACCTATATTTCTTTTGGCTTAAATATATGCATTATGGTCTGATGAAAATTTTGGGGTGATTTAAAGTGCTATTTGTTCATTAATTTGATTTTTTTTAGGATTTTAGAAATCATATGTTTTGTAGACTAAAAAACAAATCTCGACGTTTTACAACTATGCTAGTAATATACATGTACATAGCTATCTTATATCTTATATCTTACTTGTAATTGATATAGTTTTCATTGTATATGGCTATTAGGCAAATGTAAAGTTAATTTGTTTGAAAATTGAAATAAAATTGGATGATTTATTGTCTTTTTTATCAGAATGGTCCTCCATTTTTTCATACAAATTGCAATATGGGAGGTTATAAGACCAAAAATATTTTTTTTTCAAAACCTGTGGTTAGAATTTTTTTATATTTCACATTATGCTTCCTAAGTATTTTTAGCAATAAAAAATAGCAAATTGATCAATTTTAAAAAAATTTGTATAAGGGGCCCACTGCCTTAAAAGGTACATCTGTGCTAAAGACACGGTTTTCAAAGTATCAAAAACAAGAATTAGCTTTATAATATATCCAAGAACTAATTATATTCTAACACAACATTGTTACAACTCCTTCCCTACAAAATTTCACTGAAATTGATCAGCTCATTAAAAACTTATGCCATAAAGTTTAGATCCTTGTGACCGGTCAAAGGAAGAGGAGCATTCCAATAAAACCTCATGTTTTGTATTAACAGTCGTGAATAAACATAATAATGCGGTAGAATCGAAGAACGAAACAGTTTGACCTCAGTGAAATATGCGAGATTCTGTAAATGAATACGTCTAAGTCGTGAAGCGAATTGTCTGCATATTTTATTTGTATGTCTTTTTCACCATGTGTGTCCCAATGTTCCGAATGATGCGCTATGTGACAACGATTTCATTAGTTCATGTACAACGCTATATTAAAGCCAATGAAAACGACCGTTACTGTATAAAAATCCATTTTGACACCCTAAAAACCCCAATGACCGTCTATCAGCGTTTTAGTTGAAAGTGTAAACAGTGAATTATATCGTAGGAAGGTAAATTTAAGCACGATTTCAGATGTTTGCAATGCATTATGCTGTTTTTGTCTCCCAACAGCCTTTATGTACATGGCCAAACACACGTAAATGTTGTAGTCTGTGAAAATAAATTGCACCTCTGCGTTTGGCTATGAAATTCCTTTCACATTTACCTTATAAAGAGGCTCACAATGAAGACTGGGAATTATTATCATTATTAAGGAGAACCTAAATTTCGAGAAAAAAACAAATTTTCCATTTTTTTTCAATTTCTGATTGTCAATTTCTTTTTAATGATACTCTAACCTATTACCTGAGAGTGATTGCACAAAAATGGTCTCATATAAAAAATGTAAGAAAAAAAACCAAGTTGAACACGAAAATAACTCAAATAAGGAGAAAATGCACGTCAACGCAAATTATTGTGATCGCGTGATAAAAATACCATGTACGTTAGAAATGTAGTGTATTCGTTGACAGCATGTTTTATATTTAGTCATACTTTCCTTTAATCTTAATTATTAAAAAGTATCTTAAAACGTCCTTAGATGCCCGGAAACTGGAGACAACAGGATATATATAAATGAACAACAACTCCTATAACATTGTTAATTCGAGTATGTTAATGCTTGCTTTTGTATATAACTTGCTGTGACACTTAACAAGAAAGTTTGTTTCTCTAACTTACAGGTGTCTACAAATAACACAATACTGAGATATGACATCCAGCCGTACAAAGAAAGAAGATTGTTTGGCACTCTATCACCACGGCTACACGACCAATGCCATATATACAGTTCAACCGACGGAAGGTGAAATCCAAGATACGTTTTGTGATATGGATAATGTTCTAGATGTTGTTGCTGATGCAATGGCTGCAGGCAGGATATACAGATGATGGTGTATACAGCATACGATTGTCGAATGGAACGACAGTCAGAGTATGGTGTGACCAAACAGGTGGCGGATGGACAGTCATACAGCGTAGACAAGATGGATCTGTGGACTTCAATAGGAACTTGGCCGAATACGTCAATGGATTTGGTGACGCTGCAGGCGAGTACTGGCTTGGTCTTGAGGCAATTTGTTTGTTATCACTTCAACAATGTTCAGTTCGCATTGATATGGAAACGTTTGGGGATATAACACCTTTAACCGCCTATGCATTGTATGGCGACTTTTCCTTAACGTCTGCAACGGAGAAGTACAGATTATCCGTTGGTAACTTTACTGGCGATTGTGGCGACGCTTTAAAGATAAATAACCATCAACAGTTCACGACATGGGACAGCGACAATGACAGCACTCCAAGTAAGCAATGTGCACAGCATACAGCAGGAGCATGGTGGCATAAATGGTGTACTCAAATGAACCTAAACGGTATATACTATGGTGGTCAATACAATGGTGGTCTCACGGGCATACGATATGATCCATGCTGACCTGATTTCTATTCCGTCAAAACATGTTCAATAGGAATCAAGAGAAATTAAGAATGGAACAGCGTTGTGACACGGTATTGTCAATACACTTACGGACTTTGAAAACGCACCACTTTTAAGGCGTCCGTATTTTTATATGATTTTTGTAGGGTTAGGATGTTGTCAGTAAAGTGTGTTTTAATTCGTTTTTATCAACAAAATCGCTAAAAGTGACCACGTGGTCAAATTTAATTTTTAGCACGTGGATTTCGTGAGAATAAAAATATCGGAATTGTGTAAATGACTACATAAGCATACCAAAAACCATATTTTCAGGTTTCCCCCCAAAAAAGTTTACTTTTCACGTCAATCCGAAACTGATCTGTATGGAGGTAAATACAGATAACATACCGGAAGTAGTCACCATGCGGTTTTCGCCCGATTACGTTGTCATGCTCTAATAAATATTCGCCTTCAATAGCGCTTTATGACAACTGACATCACAATTAATCACCAAAAAGGGACCAAATAAATGCGTAAAAAGACACATATTTCAGAAGAATTAGTGTGCATGCTCCGCAATGGAAGACTTCCGGCCAGCAACCGTGTTTGTCACAGGAATGCTTAGTATCTATGGGTACGGTAAATGATCAAAATAAAAAACCATAACCGTTCATTAATGAAAAACAACATTTTCATTTAGTACATTTGCCATTTTGTGCCTAATATGACATTGAACACATGCTTGAGCATGCGCTCACTTCCGTCTTGTATTATTTTACAGGGATGTTAATCTAAGCCTTTATGAAAATAACCATGCGCATAAATAACGCACATAATGGTCGCTTTACTTAAAGCAAACAATATCTGTGAGATGGAGTGTCCCACCGAAAACCTATGACATGTTATTTTAAATTATTGGTCCACGGTGAGTTTCACAACTGCGATCTGTCCGTGAAGTTGTCCGAACCTTTTTTGATACATAGAGGAAGATTGTTCCGAATGGCATTGCAATTGTGATGAGTGGTCGATGTTGCGAGGACATCAGGAACAAAGCGTTACACGCATTCTATCAAACTGTGAATTTGGTTTTGAGACTTGATGTTACGTGACTTAGAAATATAGTTAACTGTCGTTTTGAAATTTTGCTTATTGTTTTAACATGTAATGAACTGTTTAAAGTCAAAATAGTGAATCAATTAAACATTGTTACTGTATAATTTCGTGGTTTGAATAAGTGGTGCGTTTTCAAATTCCGTAAGTGTACTTATTGTAAAGAAATCATCGATAATCGACTAACCTTCGTGGCAAAACATGCAAAGAAATTGACAATTTTACGTTTATTCGAACAGAATAGGACATATAACATATTAAAAGAAAACCTCTTAAAATATTCTAAGCTTTCCTTAGGAGACATTCTCTATAACTAGCATATATTTCTAAATGTACAAAGCACTATCGATTATCACAATTGTCAGACGAAAGTGTGCGCAAATATGTCTCTATAATGTCAAAAATATATTTCAATCACCAATAATAATATATCGCTTCGAGCGATTTATAATAATGTGGTCAAAGGGAAACAACTCGTGACTATTTTGACTCGTTACTAAAATGTATTTTCATTCTTTTCTCGGTAATTAGTGGGAGCTTTTTGATGAAATTTGAGGAGTTTAAGCAATAATGATTCTCACTTAATGAATAATATTTCTGAATCGATCAATGTTATAGGGAACGAACGCCTCTTTAATATGGTTTGTAAGTACCACTCGAGGTACATTATTGTAATGTTTTGAGACTGTAGTTGGATTCGAATTCCATTTTGACGAGGACCTATCGCTGGACATTTAAATATTGGAACTATGAAAGCAACAATATATTACAGGCTTAGTATGAGAAGTTCACAAGTATAAAATGTTATTTTGAGAAAACATGAAACCAACTGTTCGAAAAATACTCTTTACTTATGAAAAGTCTGTCTTTTCCAAAAGTAATGAGTATTCTTCAAATAGTTTTTAAACGATAATTTGAAAACAAACAACTAGACAATCCAATCTTTTCAACTTCATTCTAGGACCTTCTCCTTCTAAACCGGCTATATATGCAGAAGATATTAAGGTCATATTAGATCCTTGAATGTTCCTTTAGCTCAAATAATGATATATAGCAATTTCAAACCTATGATTCACGGGCGTCTGGATACGAAATCACTGCTGTTTAAGTCATGATTATAAGATGGTTTGATCTACCGTCATTTGGTGTAATGTATTGTTATGAAGATTGTATATCATACTAGAATCTATTATGTAGGAGAGTCCAACGTACAATACTGTCTATGACACAGGGAGTTTATCAAGCCTTAATCAATCACCATCCAGTCAAATAGTTTTATGAAATTTTGACAACACTTTCGAATTTACTTTACACATGGAAAAATGGTTTGTTCCGTGTGTAATAGGACGTTGGTACTGGTTAGGACTTAAATCGTTGAGGAAAGTGGATACATGTACGTGGTAACGTTACGGTGATTCCTCAACCTTAATAACTAAATGAAGTCTTTATTATTATTGATATTTATTTGTCACTGAAAGTGGTTGAAAACAAATATTGATCCCAAACATATGAGTGTTCCTTGGAAAGAAATTGGCCCTAATATCCCAACGAATCTCTATAGGAGCTATATCTCATGTTACATATTGTCATTTTGTTTTCTAAGTTAATTCCATTAGAGGCAGAACTAAAAAAATGGCATTGCAAAACAAACGACACAATGTTAGGAAAACGAATTTCTGATGTATTTGCAATATAGACTCTGATTTGACAAACAATCAGTGTGCGCTGATATGTATATTTGAGGGGATTCGAGGGATCGGACCTGATCCACTTTCAGAATAACCATCGTACCGTAAAGCCTAGTTCCCACTGTGCATTTTTGTCTCGGCGACATACTCCCGATTTAATAAAGGAGTACATGTAGGCAGCTGAAAAGGGTCCTCATTGATTGTTGGAAGCTTCGGGTGAGTCATTAGAAAATGTATTAGTGAAATCTCTGTTCCCGAAGCCACCGAAGCTCATTTATCCAAATTGGAAGAACATCACCGAGGCAAAAAAGTCTAGTGGGGCCTAGGCTTAATTTGTAACTTACCTAGAGATATTTTCTCACCAGCATCAGGAGGAAGCAGAAACAGCAACAAGGACATGGATGATATAAGTAGACATGGTATAATGATATTGAAACCATAATACAATGTACGACGTCGTATATGTATAGTGTAGGTTAGGTCTATATAAAACTCCGGGCAACATTCATATTCCTGCACATTACGTATAGCCGGGACACCTAGAATAAAAAGAGATCCGTACAATTACTCAACATACTATATAAAACTCCGGACAACATTCATATTCCTGCACATTACGTATAGCCGGGACACCTAGAATAAAAAGAGATCCGTACAATTACTCAACATACTATATAAAACTCCGGACAACATTCATAGTCATACACATTACGTATAGCCGGGACACCTAGAATAGAAAGAGATCCGTACAATTACTCAACATACTATATAAAACTCCGGACAACATTCATAGTCATACACATTACGTATAGCCGGGACACCTAGAATAAAAAGAGATCCGTACAATTACTCAACATACTATATAAAACTCCGGACAACATTCATAGTCATACACATTACGTATAGCCGGGACACCTAGAATAAAAAGAGATCCGTACAATTACTCAACATACTATATAAAACTCCGGACAACATTCATATTCCTGCACATTACGTATAGCCGGGACACCTAGAATAAAAAGAGATCCGTACAATTACTCAACATACTATATAAAACTCCGGACAACATTCATATTCCTGCACATTACGTATAGCCGGGACACCTAGAATAGAAAGAGATCCGTACAATTACTCAACATACTATATAAAACTCCGGACAACATTCATAGTCATACACATTACGTATAGCCGGGACACCTAGAATAGAAAGAGATCCGTACAATTACTCAACATACTATATAAAACTCCAGACAACATTCATAGTCATGCACATTACGTATTGCTGTGACACCATGGACCAGAATAATAAAACGAAGGTCTGTGAAGAGACTAACCCAGACCAAGACTATATTTTAATACAAGCGATGACACTTTTCCAGGATTTATATACATATGTATATCGGAACACTTAGTACAATCATACTGATATAATAAGAGTCTTTGCAAGGCATACATGTATAAAGATTTAACCGAAACTTAAGTCTTAATTCAAAGGAATTTATTTTTACTGAGCATGCAAGATGGACTATACACGAAATAAACATGTATATGAATATCAATTGTATTCACAAAATAAGACTTTAAAGCGCTTCATCACTTCTTTTTTTAAAAGAAATGATACACGTTTACATTTAAACATAAGCGTTTGTTGCATTGTTCACATTGTTCATGTATTAGTATAAGCATTTTTTTTATTTAGTTCACAATACCTATAAGTTCCCATTCCCCGTTCCTTATAAAGCTTGATATATCTCCACCATTTGCGTCCGCCATTTGTAAGTCCAGATATCGTCCATCGTGAGTCCAGGAACCAAACTTTAGTTCACATTTCTGGTCATCAAACGGGAACCAGCTTATATCTGAAACGGTGTTAATGAGAAACTTTGAAATTATACCGGTTGCGATTAACTATGTTACATTCTATGCTACCACAACTAGTAGCTAGAACAACCCTCGACGAATTATTGCCAAAAACACTTCCAAATTATAGAATGAAACATGACACCCCACGCAGTCCTTAACGATTCGTATATAGTTACTGACACGTAAGTACATTTTATTAAGAAGTAAGAAGGGATCGGACCCCAACCCGATGCTCCACTCATAAGTATTTAAGTGGTACTTACCTATTGAGCATGTACTTCTGAACATTCCTGGAGGTATCCAGTCACACGAACCATCTGATTTCACGACAACATTACTATGGTATGTTCCATCAAACTTCTCATCCGCACTGAGTACATGAAAGAATACGTGGGTGATAATTTAAATGGTACAATACGTAAGATAGTTTACACTTTCATCTGCATTGTGTTTGGAATTAAACAATATTCAATGTGTCCACTCTCGTGGTCAATGGCGTCACAATGGGTATTGTGGGTAGAACATAAACATTTTATATAGCATCGAATCAACAGTATGTTCCTATCTGATTTAGCTTGACTGAAAAACTTGCCAAAAGGCTTTTTGGTACAAAATGTACTAGGGTTGAGTTTGGTCAGTATTCCAGTCAAACCAAAGCAGACAAGTATATCTTCTGTGCGCGATAAGCAACGAGTAACATGTATCATTTCACTATCTTAAAAGAAAAATTAACAACACATATAGACATACATACATTAGCTTTCGCCATGTTGTCTTCTTAAGAGTCCGCTAAAATATGTACTAAACCAAACCATCCAACATCGATATGCGGCGCACAGGAATAGACACTGTCCTCACAGGTACCAATTTACAACTTGGTGGAGTGGAGCATGTGGATATAATATTCGTGATTAGAGAAATCAAGCAGTGGTCCAGATGGGCGTTGAACCCGTGAACTCTTGATCTAGAAGCTCTCCTCGCCCTACCTAGGCCACAGTCCCCCACACAAGTGGGCACATAATCAGATAAGCTAGGTTGAACAATGAATAGTTTACCTGTTATACATGAGAATATCCGGTCTCCAGTTGAACAATGAATAGTTTACCTGTTATACATGAGAATATCCGGTCTCTAGTTAAACAATGAATAGTTTACCTGTTATACATGAGAATATCCGGTCTCCAGTTAAACAATGAATAGTTTACCTGTTATACATGAGAATATCCGGTCTCCAGGTTGAACAATGAATAGTTTACCTGTTATACATGAGAATATCCGGTCTCCAGGTTGAACAATGAATAGTTTACCTGTTATACATGAGAATATCCGGTCTCCAGTTGAACAATGAATAGTTTACCTGTTATACATGAGAATATCCGGTCTCCAGTTAAACAATGAATAGTTTACCTGTTATACATGAGAATATCCGGTCTCCAGTTGAACAATGAATATTTTACCTGTTATACATGAGAATATCCGGTCTCCAGTTAAACAATGAATAGTTTACCTGTTATACATGAGAATATCCGGTCTCCAGTTGAACAATGAATAGTTTACCTGTTATACATGAGAATATCCGGTCTCCAGTTGAACAATGAATAGTTTACCTGTTATACATGAGAATATCCGGTCTCCAGTTGAACAATGAATAGTTTACCTGTTATACATGAGGGTTGAACAATGAATAGTTTACCTGTTATACATGAGGGTTGAACAATGAATAGTTTACCTGTTATACATGAGAATATCCGGTCTACAGTTGAACAATGAATAGTTTACCTGTTATACATGAGGGTTGAACAATGAATAGTTTACCTGTTATACATGAGGGTTGAACAATGAATAGTTTACCTGTTATACATGAGAATATCCGGTCTCCAGTTGAACAATGAATAGTTTACCTGTTATACATGAGAATATCCGGTCTCCAGACCTTCTTTGCTGGAACTCTGATAACATCCAAACCACCATACTCCCTAGGATCCCATTGTAAATTGGCCGCCCTCCATTTCTAACATAGACATATCATGGTCATTTAGTAAACATTTAATGCTCAACGCTTAAGTTATAAAATACAAGTGACGTTTAAACAATGCAACTGACTATCCGCCTCTTTTGACAGAATCATTAACATCCAATATTGGTAACCTTTCATCTATAACATAAACATGCAGAACGGTCAAATACTTCATTATCAAATTGTTTCGATTACGAGGGTCATCAAATAGTGTTAAAAAGAAAATAGTGCAACAGCCTCGTTGACTCTTTATTGACATTTATCATTCACAGCCAAGATGGACAGTCTTCCAGTTCCAACATAGACATGTTGGATGGTCAATTAGTTAATTCTAAAAGTTAAACTGTACCAAATATGAGCAAAACAGAAAATTCAACTGACCACTGGACTGTGTTACTGACAAAATTTCAACTGACCCCTCAACTTTTTTACTGACAAAATTTCAACTGACCCCTGGTCTGCTTTCTTGAAGAACATTCAACCGAACCATGGACTGTTTTACTGACTCCGTTACTGTTTTATGAACAAAAAAATCAACTGGCCCCTGGACTTTTTTACTGACAAAAATTCAACTGACCCCTGTACTGTTTTATTAACAAAAATTCAAATGACACCTTGACTGTTTTACTGACAAATTTGTTCGCGACAAAACTTATACAAAACCTTCAATAATATATCCTTTACATATATACAATGTACGTACAACACATTGATTTAACTTTTTAATTCAAGATTGCAAAATACGTTTGCTGCTCTACAAACGGTCCAGCATGCATGCACTGGGCTATAGGGATTCCTTTCGAGCAAAAACATAGTGTCAATTACAGGTTACAGAAAGCAATTTGTGTATTGTTTTGGACTTACCATCTGAAGCCATATGTTTGTATGTATGATCTGATTCTTCTCATCCTGAAAGTAATATAATAACATATCACACATTATAATAACATATCACATAATATAATAACATATCACACATTATAATAACATATCACACAGTATAATAACATATCACACAGTATAATAACATATCACACATATCATATCACACATTATAATAACATATCACACATTATAATAATTTTTCACACAGTATAATTACATATCACACATTATAATAACATATCACACATTATAATAACATATCACACATTATAATAACATATCACACATAATGATAACATATCACACATTATAACAGCATATCACACATTATGATAACATATCACACATTATAATAACATATCACATATCATTATAACATACCACACATTATATAGAGGATCTTACATGAGTGATTTTTCATATTGAATTTATTAAACGAGTTGGATAAAAGTGATAAAATACGAGGCTCTGCCGAGTATTTTATTACTTTTATCCAACGAGTTTTATAAATTCAATATGGAAATACACGAATGTAAGATTCTTTTTATCACATTAACAAAATAAGCCATTTAAATGTAGAAAACTAAAAATAGTAGACCCGCTTCCCCTTAAGAAAGAAGAATATTGAGGTGAGTAATGCGGTTATGAATAAATGAGCATCTAAACATAGTGCAACACAGTGACTTTATTTCAATTACATTTAATTCAATGTTGAAAATGAAAATGAGCCAAGACGGTTATATTTGAACAGTAATAACGTCACAGACCTTTATACTAGGCCCTATCCAGTCTTGAAATTAGTTAGGTAAGGGGAACATACTCGTACTAAAAACGGGAAACGTCACGTACATTGTGACGTCATGTTTATGTTTTGTGACGTCATCACTACTTCGAATATCCGGGATGAGATTGATAAATTTTAAAGAGATGCGATTTTGAAACTCAAAATGCATTAAAATTGTGCAGGAAGAGTTAGCCTATGCTATGTTCAATAAATAATGTAGGTTTGTGTTTATTTATTATATTTGAATTGAATTGCCTTTGTAAATTCTGCATGATTTTCAGATTTGCCTTGTCTATCGATCTTACCTGTATAGTACCGCTGACGATAAAATCACGGTCGTCCATATTTGTTTATTTTTTTGACAGTGCGTATGAATACATAAAAATAGTGATTACCCCCCATCATTTGCATAGTTATCATTAATTATTCAGTAGCGTAATATCGTTTTTATGTAATGGGCTTTATTACACTCCCACACCATGGTTTATGTGATAAAATAGCATATCACACGTTATAATAACATATCACACAAAATAATAACAAATTACACGTTATAATAACATATTACACATTATAATAACATATAACACGTTATAATAACATATCACACGTAATAATAACAACATATTACACATTATAATAACATAGCACACGTTTTAATAACATATTACACATTATTAAAACATATCACACGTTATAATAACATATCACACATTATAATAACATATTAAACATTATAATAACACATTACACATTATAATAACATATCACACGTTATAATAACATATCACACATTATAATTACATATTACACATTATAATAACATATCAAACAGGAATGATATCATTCATTAGAAACAACAAAAATCACAAAATACACGAAACCCTATATCCTGGTTGAATTTAAAAGTGGAAATAATAACTTAAAGTTCCTCCAAGTAAAATTTTTGAAATTATCAGTCGCTGTCACCAATGTAGGAAGTTGTTCTATTTTACAAACGGAGCAATACCATTGGTACCGAAATTAAGCCGAAGAGCAATAAACTGTATCTGATTATAAATCAACAGCTTTACTTATAATTATGGTATATCACAAATTTTAAAATGTCTAATAGTGACAAAAACCACCAAACACATAATTAATACAATTTAATCTAGCATAAGAAAAACTAAATAGTGTTGTAAACGTTTCGTGGTATCCGCAAATTCTATTTGCACAAATTCATGTACATGTATAGTCTGGCTGCTGTGTGCATATTTTAGCAGAAAAGTGTGTTTGGTGATAAAATCATGAAACTTTGCATGATGGTAGTCGACTGTGTTTAGTTATTTTCCCATTTTCAAAAACTCCAATATGGCCGCAATTTTCAAAATCGCACCGTTGAAAAAAATATAATATAGCGTAAAAAGAGTGAAGGGTATAGTGTAAAAAGCAACTTCACTTAAGTTAGACATATGTTTGAAAGACCTCTAACGAACAGTATATACTAAACAAATATGAATTAACAAGCGTACCACATCTATTATCTGTTGCAGAACCATGGTGAAGTTGACCAATATTGGCATGGACTCATTTTCTATGGGTCTCTCCAGGGGACTGTAGAATCTTTCCTCAAACAACTGATATATCAGACGTCTCTCGTTCGAGCCTTGGTGTGATTCTGTAATAAATAAATTAAAAAATTTTTTTTTTAATAAATAAGCAAATGATTAAATGAAAAATAATGAATAAATAAATAAATAAAAAATAAGCAAATAAATAAATAAGCAAATGAATAAATAAAAAAATAATGAATAAATAAGAAAATGAATAAATAAAAAAAATAATGAATAAATCATCAAATAAACAAATAGATAACAAAATAACAAGAATCGACTGAAGCTTTGTTCCTTTTAAAAAATTAATGTGAAAGAGGCTTTCTAATGTGGATAAACAACCTGCATGCGAAGAAAAACTGGACCTAACCTTTCTTGAGTTATTCATTGGAAGCCATTTGATTGATTTATTCATCTTGAGTTATAGTAGCTTTGACATTTGGTCGGGATATTAATAGCGGTCAACTACCGATGATGACAAACATCCAGCCTCAGTTCAACTGTTCATCCGTAATTTAAAACAAGCACACTGCATTGAGCCTTCGGCATGGTCATGCAACATGAAATGCTTTAGAGGCATTATATTCACATTAACGAAATTGGTGGTTATTGAAATCTTTTAACTGCGGACATTGATTTTTTCAATCAATGTTTACTTTCCAATTATACTGTTACATACTCTAGATATAATGTAATTATTTTATAATTCATTAAACTACCAATAATATTTTGCATTTATAACTGGGCCTAAAGTTGTCCACTTTCAAATTTTCCAATTGCATATACAAGACAATCGCGCCGCGAATTCACAAAACTGTTTTGTCGTGATTAAGCCTGTCTGTAGACAACGCTGTGTAGATTTCTCTAAGATTCTCTTATAAATGTAACTCAAGTACGGCGACTTCATTAACGTCCAATGTACTGTGATTTACTCCCACAGCTGGACATCTGATAATCAATAAGGCTGGAATCACCATGAATAGTATTAAAACTTCTTATCCAAACCATTGAGCAAACATGATTAGTTCAGATAGATTCGCTTATTCCACTCTACACAGTTTAACCAAATACTAGCATGCATTGGTAATCGCTGCTCACCATCGTTTAATTTCCATTCTACAGTTACATGACCACAGAAATAACATCAGAGAATTCACGAGCTGGAGCATACATTTTGTACATATCACAAGCCAGAAACGCCTGTGCTATCTAGTAATATATACCTCCATACATTGGTGTGCACGTAAATGATTTGTAGAGCAACAAGACGTGCCACACCGTAACTATTATTTAGAATTATTTCATAATATTCACTCATTAAATGTTATAAGTACACCAACGCACCACAGTACATAGCGATACGTGCAAATAGTGTCAGTGAAGTTGTTTCTAGCTTGAACTATTACAAAATTTAGAACTGTGGTATTACCTTTCATGACTTATTATGTTAAAGATGTGTTCTCGTGTATGTAGCGCATGCTTGCCGATCGGTCGGTCGGTCGACATGCCGAATCGTTTTCCTTTAATAACTCAAGAACGGGTGCACGAAGAATTCTAAAATTTTAAGTGGAGATTGTTCATCCTCAATGCAATACAATAGGTCATTTGGTTCAAGACAAAACCGCCATGACATTTGAATGCACAACAATTTCTAGTCCACAACGTAAGAATAATAGTTCTATGATCGCAAAACTTTACATACAGGTTGTCGATCAATACCAGTAAACACTTACACATGTTGAGGTCAATAGGTCATACGTAAAGGTCATGGTGACATTAATAACATTAGACGATTCTACTTAAGGCATGTATTTTTTACAAACTCCTCTTGTTCTTTCTTTTATCAGAATTCGTCAGGTTTTGTGTTTTCTTGATGTGGGTATTGATGGACAATGTGTAGGGAACATTTTGAGACTTCGTGCGAACAACATTTGTTTCGCACGTGTATTTTTGGTAATTTGAAATGACACGGTTCACTGCTTGTAGCGGGCAAATTACAATTATTGAATTATCGGATATAGATGCTATACTACACACATAAAGACATGCAAAAATTGAACATGATAGCATGTATAATAAAAAAGATATACGGCTTACACGTTGGTGTACTTAAAACATTTATTAAGTGTAATTATTCAGTTTCGTTTAATGAAAATATAATGAAATGCATGACATCACTCACAAAACGCATACTAATAAGTTGATATCGCTCATTTCTACTGAAGACAGTCCTCTGATGTTCATACTGATATATTTGGTATTCAAATTGTCTAAGAAGATGTCTATCTACCACGCAATTAGTACAACAAATGCCACATCAATGATGTACTACAGCAACTCTTGACATAATGCATATTGTCATATATTATTTATATTGTCAAATTAAATCATTTTAAATATAAGTATATTTAACCGATACAGACCTCCCATAGGAACAATGTATTGAGTACACAAAGTATGACATGGTTTTGTATGAACTCTCAATGCAACATTGCTCCCATGGTAATATTAGCATGTATGTTAAACAATATAGCAAAACTTTAACGTGTGTTTGAAGAATATATTAACTCTTTTAGAACTTTGTTAAAACAGTAAGCAATCATAAATTAAAAAATAATTGCCTCATGAAAGATGAATACCGAATTCAAATAATTTGTTTTGGTTCACTAACTTAAATATATACGCCTGAAATGATCACTAATGCAATTAGACGAAGCATGTTGTCAGTTTTATCAACTTTTGTACTTAATTTTATCTCGTTGCACATTTTGTGCTATATTTTATAACATCCCCGTGAGACACAAGAAAAGGTGATTGAACTGAATTCATCTGCTAGATGTGTCTACTTTATTTTTAAGTAATAAACTTCAAAAATACAGGATTCTATAAACAAGCATCCTCCCGGGATACAATAGTGTTGGTTGAAGTTCTAATTTGAACATATATTCCAGAACGCGGTTCTAAACGGGTAATGGCTTGAATAATATTTCCAAAAATAGAAACCGAATCTCGATTTTCAATTTCACTAATGTGCATATGAGATATTTATCAATACGTGTATTAATGTGATACCCATCATGTGTTTGGATTCTCTCAAGTGGTATCTTTTACTCATCAATCTTGGTATTTTACAATGTCAAAAGGAACTTAATTTAACTTTTTATAAAACATCCCAACGGTATTCGGCATAGTCGACTCTTTACTTGTTACAACTGTAAGGAAAAGAAGAAGATACAAACTACCGAACACGATACCAATAAGGCATGTAAGGACCAGTCGGTGATAACTCATTTACCAACTTACAGACTAGGACTTTGATAGCGAAGGATCGATCCTTATCTTTGTCGATGTTCCTGTTGTATTGCTGCAACTTATTAACGTATTGCTCTAGGGGAGGGTAGCCTAATGTGATATCGTATTACTCCACGATTCCATAAATTCTGTTGATTTAATTGGGTTTGAGTTGTATTAATTTGTGAGCATATGAATCTCATGGTTGATTAAATTGATCATAAAACGACTAGGATGAAAAAACATACAGGATTGTTACATAAATAATAACTTGGTTTAATACAATGTCCCAGGGGTAATAACAAATTGATTTCGAATTGGTTTACAGTAAATTAAATTTAGGAGGTCGAGCAATTTGTTTATCACCGTATCTGAGATGCAATCATTTACTGCAACAAAAACGCCAACACATAAAATGATTTCTGAGCTTTCCAAGCTTTCTAGACATTACAATGAAGGCATGCTGCAACTTTTAAGTGGGCGTTCTGAAGATACGTATCACATGAATCATTTACTAGTAGCTTCCGTTGATTGCAAACACGTGTATGCTACCATTCGAATGTTGACAGACAATTGGTGACGAGTTGATGTTGTTTGCGCTTTGATGCCAACTGTGTTACTACAATACAAATTAATGTGCTGGTATAAGATGGCCGGCTACATTATCATGTGGACAAAATCTGAAATATGATAGATGGAAGATGTCAGCTCATCAAGTGAATGTTTTTGTAGAGGATTATATCAATAGAGGTATTGAATTATAAATACCGACTTCCCGTCGAGCTTGGTCAAGTCAATGCTTTGCATTGAAGCCATGAATTTGGAAAAAAGAGTGTCTGTATAACCATACGTTCGTAACTCAAAACTTGCATCAATTACAAAAGAACGCGGTTTGTAGAAATTCATGTATTTGAGTGCGTTCGAGAATTTAATTCATGTTGTTTGTGGGATCATGTTTGCAAACTTAGCCTTGAATATGTGTTGCGTTGTTTGGCATTCGCATAATAAATGCATCATCATGTCAATTTTTAATGATATGTAGTTTTATATTCGTCTTTTACAATGCCAGTGATTTATATTCTATCTTCTAATCATAAATTTAGAATCACAAATCCGTTTATCCGTTTTGCAGTATCAAATCAAGACTACCGAAAGATAGGGATGTGAATCGGTCAATCTAACCTTCATAACACCCGGAAGTGTAAAAGAACAAAGTTAGTGTTACAGGCTGGTTCTATTAATATCGTTTGTTGTTGCTTGCACTCGTTAATTGGGATTTCCGGTCCCTTCATGGAGGGGATCCCTTATAATTATTATAATATTGTATTAATTATTTCCTACCGCGATATTAGAGGTTTAGCGTTTTGTCAGTCATACAGGTTTGTGTTATTTTGCGAGACGCTTAAGGCATACTTCACATTCTAGACAGATGACAGCACACAATACCAAAAGCATCTACAAACATCTTTGTATCCGTCATTGAAAAAACCTATAAAATAGCAATTCAGGAGTAGAAACTATAAAATATAACACATTTAACTATTACTAATGAATTTGAATTAAATAGGTTTGTACAAATGCATCCTGATTGCGGCGTCATAGAGCACGGTGACCCCAAGTTGCCGAATTAAGCGCAGCTAAGACTCGACTTACTTCCATTTGTCCCCGCTGTAAAGTGCAGGATGACATAGTCTCACAAATTTATTCCAAAATAACGGTGAAACCAATTGACCAAAATAAGGCGTTATTGCTACTTAACCTTATCTAAAACATTTATACGCCTCGCATCTTCGCATACACGCCGCTCTCGGGGCTTTGTCTACAAGCTGTCTCGTTTTGTTATACAAATTCTAATCAGTCGGATTTTATCAATATAGAACCAATGAATATTCGTGAAGGTCTGTATCCGTCTGTATTTCACAAAACAATGTGTTTTCATCGGTTCTCTGTAAATACAGAATGACAAGAACATCGCCAAAATGTAAATAGGGACTTTTCAAGACAAAGCGCGGAAATTGCGTTCGCAGATATTGGACACAGAATGATGATTGTCGAGTTATTTTTTTACAGAACAGTTACTGACTACATTAATAAACCTTTCGATGGTATAAAAATCCTGACCATCAAGCAAACGAATAGAGCGAAACGCAGTGGTCTCTATTGTCCCTATATGCTCAGTTATTATGACGTAATCGCTGTATGTAGTTTGACATTTTGTCGGCGGGGATTTGGATTTTTTATTATTTCTTTGGCTTATGTGTGGGCATTGCTTAGTGTAGTTGTGTTGTGGTGCTTCTGATTTCTGTGCTCGGCTGGTTAGGTTGAGTGCTACATTCCCTGTCTGATTTCCCCATACCTTTTTTATTTAGTTAGCTCATTAAAACTCATCTCAACGGATACATGTCTTGATATTATTACTGACGTCATGTATCAGTTACACAGTGATTAATGTTGTACTCAACGGCATTTACATACTTATTTATTTCTCTTCTAACAATGACAAACACTCCCAAGAAAAACACGTAAATATAACAATGCAAGAATAAAATATGCTTCGGTGTCACCAACAAACGATACAATTCCGACCATCGGAATAAATGCATGCAAATAATTTCGTTCCCTTATTTCCTGGTTGCAGAAGTTGTAAGATAATAACTATTGCAGTTAATATTCTCTCTTTGTAAATTCCAAGCAAGACTTTTAACATTGCCACAGGGAAACACTTCAAAATGTGATTGAGCTCGTTAGTTATGAACACCAAATTCCAGCTGAGTTCTGCTTGAATGCAGCAAATGATTTTCATCAATCTGGATATAAGATCGGCTGTATAAAGACACGTTTGTACATTGTTACTTAATACTGGCATCAATAGCAAAATTCATCCAATCGAATATGTGAATAATACCACGATTATTTTTTAATTTTGCGAATTGGAGAGCTCAATACAAAATGTATCATTATGTTTATGATTTCAGGTTTGAATTCTCGTTCAAACGAGTGTTTCCATATGTTACATATAGCCAGCCTTGACTATTTCACAGTACAATCTAATATTCCGTCAGTTATAAAATCGCCAAAACACAACATATATATATCTTGGTACTGTTTTATCAACGTACTTACGGAAAACGTTAACTTACTTTCAAATTTAAATTCTGTATATTTCTTATAAAACTGCAATTTGGGGACAGGTATTGGTTGTAGAAGTTTATTACCTAATTTTGATAAGTATTTCAGCTTCATGTACCACACTTTATAGTTGTTAAAATGAATTAAAAAAGACTTTAAATTTGATCGTAAGTTTAAGATATCCGCAAATGCTTTGATAAAACATTAACTAGATGTACAGATGGTCAGGCAAATGAGGCAATGACCCAGGGATATGGTAACCGGACATAGATGGAACATTAATCTAATCAACATGGAATCCATGAATATTCGGGAAAGTCTGTATCCGTCAGTATTTCACAAAACAATTTGTTTACAGTTGTTCTTATGTAAATGCAAAATGACAAGAACATCGGCAAAATGTAAATAGTGACTTTCCAAGACAAAAAGCGGAAATTGAATCGTAGAGATTGGACACAGACTGATGTTTGTCAAGTTATTTACAGACGAGCGATTAAATATGTTAATAAAACATTCGATAGCATAAACTTTTAGGTTTGACCATCTGGTTTGTTTCGTCATTCTGGAACACATATAGAATTGTAATTTAGGTCTTTGGTGTCACGATCTCAGAATAAGTCACAAAGCCGGTGACATATAGGTACATGTATACTATTTACTTACTTACTTACTTATAGATCAGAACGCAGTGATCGCCATTTTCCATATGTTCACATATTGTGACGTATCGCGGCATGTAGTTTGCTTTAGTTTGCACACTTGAACCCATCTCGACGAGTACATTTCTTAATAATATTACTGACGAATTTGCATGCAATTAAATCTATATTCCATGTTTCCAGGCTACAGAAGTTTTAAGATAATAACTTCTGCATTTATTATTCTCTCTTTGCAAACTTTGCGTAACACTTTTGACAGCGCTGGGAGACACTTCAAAATATGAATGAATTGAATTATTAGATATATCTACATTAAATGAGGCAAACTTTGCCAAACAACAAGGAGAGATAAACGTGCAATGTAGCAGTGCAATTCCTGAGGGATAAGATAGTGTTTTGTAGAAGTTTCGATTTCAATAATTTGGTTTATAAAATCTCAGATCGAGTTAGATCGCAACACGTATATACCAAACGTACAGGTGGTCAGGCAAAGCCTAGAGGTATGGTAACCGGACTTGGTCTATGATATTGAAATACGATATTCTTTTGTTTTCTGCTCAGTCTCTTTGTCTTATCAATTCTTTCTAAAATCAATACATCAATACAATTTCATGTGAACAGTTATTACTGCCATGATTTAAGTTTTTGATATTGTATTGGTAACACCCCAATAATAAATGTGCAACACGTAGTTAACTACCAATCATGACACATTTAGTCTATAGTTATATAAAGCAAAATGTAATATAATGTCTATGTGCACCCATTAAATGTCATAAGTACACCAACACAGTACATAGCGTTACGTGCAAACAATCGGTCGGTCGACATGCCTAATGGTGTACCAAATATAACTCCAAAACGGTTTGACACAATATTCCAACATTTTATGTGGAGATAATTCATCCTCCGCTCACGGCCCGACTCAATTTCAAGGTCATTTGGATCAAAGGTCAGACTCACCATGACCTTCGAAACGAAAACAATCACTGGTCCACACCATAAGAAATATAGAATCTTAGATCGTAAAACATTACAGAGAGGTTGCTTATAATCAGATGTAGGCTCCAACTAGTTTTGAGGTCGATAGGTCGAATGTCACGGTCGTGGTGACCTTAGCTACACTAGGCTATTTACTGTCATGAGAGGTGTATGTTTCACAAACCTCTCTTGTACGGTCTGTTATCGTTACCGGTTTGTGTTTTCCTGGTGTGGGTATTGATGGACAATGTGTATGTAACATTTTGAGACTTCGTGCGAAACTAATTTGTTTAGCACGTGCAGTTTGCATAATTTGAAAATTCACGGTTCAC
This sequence comes from Spisula subtruncata, assembly GCA_963678985.1. NCBI lineage: Eukaryota > Metazoa > Mollusca > Bivalvia > Venerida > Mactridae > Spisula > Spisula subtruncata. Next base: position 27,950,532 of record OY787663.1, on the reverse strand, counting down.
TGCTCGCAGCGGGCAAATTACAATCATCGAATTATTGAATATTGCTGCTCTACTACTCGCATGAAGACATGCAAAACATGAACATGATATTATGTATAATTAAAAACATATACGCATTACATGTTGGTGTATTTATAACATTTAACAAGTGTAGACACAAAGGTATAATTTCAAAATTGTGATTAAGGTCTTAGTGTATATATGTACATGCATATAATTATATTCTTTAGATACACTAGCTTACAGGATTGAACGATGAGTTAATGACAGCGCTTGCTTTTGAAAAAAACAGAACGCTCTTTATTATGCGTCTTATTACAATGCTAACGAAACACTATCGACCTATTACACAACCAGTTTACTATTGATATGGTGATATTATAGATTGAGTGTCTATTGTTAATACACTGAGCGGCAATGGAAACGCAACACTTACATAGTACAGCATAACACACTTGATAAGTATGTGAGCATCGCGAAATTTTGTCACAGAATATATGCAAGTGACACGCGAATATCACTTCGAATCAGATAAAAATTTGTTTAGCAACATAGTTTTTTACCAGTTGTTTTGGGGTCAGTATAAAACAGAAAGTCGCATTTTTAATCTTTTTAACGAACCACCAGGAGCGATCCATCGTGTGCATCTACGACGTATTAATCTTATGAAACGTTCATTGAATGCTAGTGGGATGCTGTTCCGTTGTTGCAGAAGGGCTATGTGAAGTTCAGGTACTTTTAAGGGGTCTATACACTATTTCGCACATAACCACTAAAATAAAACAACATGGTCTATTATAGACATGGTGTATTTTCTGTGGTCAAAGGGAGATAATCTTGGAGTAATAAAATGATGAAATGATTAACTTGCCAGTTTCTTTATAACATTGCTTCGAATCTTGTTCCTCTAAACGCATATTCGAAACTGCAAGTTTTTAGATTAATAAAATTGTATTACATTTGTCCCAAGGATGGTGAAAGTATCACCGTTTTTAACTGGAAATAAATTGCATGAACGATATAGATATTCTTTTCAGACTGATTATTGCACTCAATGGAGAAAAAATGCGCTTTTGAATTGCGTGCTTAATTTTCAAAACACAATCTACGTCAAAATTTTAATAAACACCATAACTTGAGCATGTAGACTAGTTCAGTTATATCAAGTAATACAATTTAGTGTAAATGTTTGGTGATTAATCTAAAAAAGTGAAGATAATGATCCAAGAGTTATCGCACTTGACTTGAACATTTTTCTTACTTCTTATGATTGTTAATGCATTATTAGCTTTCTTAACAGGTGTGTATGTATTCAAACTTGTGTTAAAATAATAAAATAATGACTTCGGTAACTTAAATCAACGAAACTTTGGTTTTTTAGTACGGATACCCCGAAATTGAGCATAACGACCGATCTTTCGGAGACTGCCTTTGACATATGCACCATGTTTTCTAATAGTTATTTTGTTTTTCCGACTAATCCATCCATATTCTTCAAAATGCTTGCACAATATGCGAGCAAATCTCTAGCCACCTATCAGCAAACGGGAAAATGCGGTTAAATGCTATTCCGCTATGGACGATTGATTCTTGAAGTCTTTATACGGAAAAAGCTGAATTCTGTAGATAATATATATCGAAGTGAGCATACAAAATTTCAAGTTTAGAAGTTGACAGATTACAGAAATATTCAAGTTTAAAAAGTGTTGCGTTTTCATTGCCGCTCGGTGTAGATTAAATTCAGTAATTCAAATTTAGGAAACATAATTCCAATCCGGATTTCTACAGCGTCGTCAAATATTTGGAAATGCATGATTGACAAAACTGTCAGAATTAAATGCAAACCGAAATCATTAAAAAGATTCTGCAATAAGACAAAGTTAACATTTGCTAATGAATTTGGATTTATCAGTTTACGAGCATTCACTATTGTATATTGTGTAAGAAAACACCATTTCTTCGATACATCATCTATAATGATGGCCTACTACACAACGACACGCAAGTAAATTTACATTAAACATCCATGTGCTCATGCAGAAGCGACAACCGGAAATCATTATCCCGAATAAGCATGATTGAAATGAAAAAATGCATCAAGCAGCATGCTTTTGTTGTTCGTGAGCGTTCATTATGAGAACCAGAACATACCAGTAACAACAATACAAATGGATAAATATAAATCTGATTTGATTAACATGAAATTTATGAATATTCGTGAAGGCCCGTATTCGTCAGTAGTTCACAAAACAATTTGCTTACATCTGTTCTTATGTAAATACAAAATGTACATGTTGACTTTACAAGAAAAAAACCGGAAATGTGTTCGCAGAGATTAAACGCAGAATGACGATTGTCTAATTCTTTACAGACACGAGCTTTTGAATACGCTAATAAAACATTTGATGGTACATTGAGCGACAATGAAAATGCAACACTTACATAGTAAAGCATAAAACATTCAATAAGTATGTAAGCATCGCGAAATTTTGTCATATAATAGGTATATGCATGTGGCACATGAATATCAGTTTGAATCAGAGAAAGTGGTTTAGCAACATTATTTCGCACCAGTTATCTTTGGATCAGTGTAAAACAGTCGCAATTTTTATAGAGAATAATAGGTTAGTGCCGTGGATGAGAAAGTTTATCTGGCAAGGCAGAGGAATTTATCGCAGCCGAGCCGGATAAACTTTCACTCACTCCACGGCACTAACCTATAATTCTATTTATCCGGTCACTACATCTGCTTTAAAAGGGGAATAAAAGTCGGACTATTTATTTGCCTTTTCATTATTTGTGCGTAACGTCACGTTCGTTCACTGACGTCACGACAAAACAACAACGTCGGACATCTTGATAACGTCATGTACACGCAGGTAAGTCGTAGAACAATTATTGATCGACCAAGCTCATTTTAAATAGGAAAACCTCATCCTCGGATACAGAGTTTCAGCCGGCGACCCCACTTTAAGAAGAAGTCCGCCAGATCACGTGATGAGGTGACGGTTTATTGCAAGTCACATGACCACTTGACGGTTTATTGAAAATGTTATCCGGCACCCTGTTATCGGGCTGATTTGGCCGGAAGTGACTGGATAAAATCTTTTAAATTCACCGTCTGGAGTTATGCATTGTGTGCATCAACGACGTATTTTAAAATCGTTTGAAACGTTCATGGAATGCTTGTGGGATGCTGTTCCGTTATTGCAGAAGGGCTTTGAGAAGTTCGTGTACTTTTAAGGGACCAGTACATTGTTTCGTGCACGACCACTAAAACATCAAAACTTGCTGTATAAGAATCATGATGAAGTTTTTCTGGTCCAAAGGAGGTAATAAATTGAATAAAAAGGGAAATTGCCAGTTTCTTTATAATACTGCTTCAAATTTAGCGGCTCCAAAGGCATTTTCCAAACTGCTCGTTTCGAGATTAATATAATTGTATTATATTTGTCTTAAGGACAGTGAAAGGATCACCATTTGTTACTAGAAGTAAATTGCATGAACACTATAGATATGCTTTTAAAACTGATTATTGCACTCTATTGAGAAAAATGCGCTTTACGATGCGTGCTTGATTTTCAAAGCACAATTTTCGTCTAAATATTAATGAACTTCATAATTTGAGAATGTAGACAAGTTCACTAATATCCAATAATACAATTTAGTGTAAAAGTTTGGTAATTGTTCTTGAGAATGGAGGATAATTATCCAAGAGTTATCGCCCTTGGATGAATCATTTTTCTTACACCCTGCGATTTCTAACGTATTTTTATATAAACAGGTGTATATGTATTTAAACTTGTTTTAAATGGATGAAATAATGACTTCGGTGATTTATATCAACTTTGTTTTTCCGACTAATCCATCCATATTCTTCAAAATGTTTGCCCAATATGCGAGCAAATCTCTAGCCACCCATCATCACGTGGACAAATGCGGTTTTAGGCTAATCTGCCATGGACTAGTGATTCTTAAAGTATTGTCACGGAAAGAGCTAAAATCTGTAGATAAGATATATCGAAGAGAGCATACAAAATTTCAAGTTCATACGTTAACATATTACGGAAATATTCAAGTTAAAAAAGTGTTGCGTTTTCATTGCCGCTCAGTGTATAAAGGTTTGCTAATCAGGTTAGTTTCGTCATTCCAGAAAACGAAAAGATTCTTTAGGAAATATATGCTAAGGTATTGTGTAAGTAGTTTTGTGTAGTTATAGTGCACCCCGGATAACGTGACAGGCGGGGGAGAATTCATGTACGTCACATGTACGATTTATCACTGTAATTATCGTTCTAATATACAGTTTACCATAAGCGTTTACAAACAGTACACCAAATTTACAACAGTGGACTAATCCGGACAACGTTTGAAAATATCACATTATCCCTACATATACTATAGTTTATTCAACACCATCTAAACGGAAACATTCCTTCATTTTATTAATTGATATTAAACGCAGAGTCTCACGACAACCGAAGTCGTGAAGATTAGCAATCGTTTTATATATAAATGCCTAATATTTCCATTATTTCATGTTCAAATTCATTTAGAGTTCTCGTACTCTAACAATATTATCACAATATTACGAGCAAACAATCTAAGTAGTAGAAATTTCAGATATCATTGCAAGAAGCATAATATGCCTCGGTTACACCATCAAACCTTAGAAATACGACAATCTGAATAAATTTGTATGAAATTAAATATTCATCAGTATCGAGTTATCTGGCTGCAGAAGATATTAACTCTAGTATTTATTATTCTCTCTTTGCAAATTGAATGCAGCTTGGAGACACTTCAAAGGGCGGTTAAATTAAATTAATGGATGTCCCTACATAAAGTGAGGCAAACTACTGCCAAACATCAAGAAGAGTTAAACATACATTATAGCAGTGTAATTCTTCTTGGATAAGATAGTGTATGTGGAAATTCTGATTTCAATAATTTTTGTTTTAAAACTCTCAGAGCAAGCCAGTTCAAAATCAACTTAACCCAATAGTAATATTTTGTAAACTTAGTTGTAAACTTAATTTTACAAGCGTTCGATAGAAGATCTTGATTTGCAAATTTACTCATGCGTATGTACATAACCCGTGTTTGAATCATGTTCAACTGTATCATTGACTCATCAATCATTATATAATACTTTAAAGGGGGGGGGGTGTCAATTAAATTTAATATTTTATCAAACAAGCTAGAGATATCCCAATAGAAATCGATTTGGCACAACATTTGAATCACTTTGTTGATTAACATATTAATAATAAGTTCAACTCAACGGCAACACAAGACTAATGATGTTGCCAGAAACAGTGCAGAAATATGCCCATACATAACTGTAAATTATCTATACATAATTACTGAAGACGATGTCTGGACGTTCCGAGGTCTAGACATTAAAATGGAGGCATTATGTAACTGTATTATTGTCTACACTTTAAAGATGTTATTTACGCGGATCCACCGGTACATTTTGTATGTCTTAATTCAAAGTTCAGTAAAACCAATGTTTTGTTCATGTAGTTAATACCATGTATGCTACAGTACAATACTGTTGTGAGAGGCTGAATCAATGACGGATAGGCACGAATATTCAAAGAAGGCTGGTCATATGTATTTTCTCTTTATTCCCAGTAATGCTGCTAGTTATCTCCATTGTTTGCGATCTTTCGCTCTTTTTTTTGGATCTGTTCCAGAAATATCCCATTGCGCCAGTTATCATGCGACTGTTCCATTTTGTTCAAGATATTCCAAAGTTTCTTTTTCTAGGTGAAGTCCAATGTTAAACATTTTAGGGAATTCTGCTTTTTGGCAAAAATATTCGGTTCATTTTTCGGAGACAACTGTTGTGAAATCCTTTACCTTGTTGATACATGTGTTACATTCAGTCATCCTCCAACATTCCGACCCGTAGATAAGAACTGACTTGATGATTCTATTGTAATCTGTAGTTGGTTTCCAGATTATGCTTAGTTGCTCTCCATTAGTAGAGGTTGTGCAAAGGCTGTTCTTGGTTTGGCGATTCTGATATAATGGAATGCACTATACAAAGTTGTTGACTAGTTCATTCTAAATGATATTTGACAAAAAACTGCAATATGATCGAACGTTTTCAACTCATCAAGTGAATGTTTTTGTTAACAGTGATATCAATTGAATTGTTGAATAATGAGCACAGAATTCCAGCCGTGTTCTGCCTGAATCCTTTAAGATGTATTGTAATGGATTGATCTCCCTGGATACCAGTTTATCTGTATATAGACACGTACGCTATTCAATACTGACATCAATAACAAAACTTATATATTCGATCGCGCATAAAACCATGCTTTCATAATTATGCATGTATTGGAGAGCACATACTTTATGTCGTTTGTGAATTCAAGGTTTTGCCTCTTCTAATAAATCCAAATACACGTAAACGTGTTTTTGTTAGCATCGAACATTTCTCGTCAAAAGTTCTGCTTCTGTCAGTAATAAATCATTAAAGACCTAACGCATGGATGACTTAGACTTTGCCCTGTGGTATGTAAATACGACATAACCATGTGAGGTATGCAATTACCAGTTTGTAGCCACCACCGCCATAATCCCATACCCTTAAAAATAAGGAATGTAACGGATAAATGCATCATTACGACTTGCCGGAATATGTTACTGAATGTTCCTGTAATAACAATACAAATGGCTGAACACAAACTTAATATCCAAACGTACACTATTGTCTACACAAAAACAGACATTTCGGTCGTTGATTTGTCAACATTATTCCTTTTCACATAAATTCTGAACAATCACTCTAATTTCATCATGTTGGAACTAATACATATTCGAGGAAGTCTGTATTCATGAGGAATGCTGTTTGTATCATCATTGCACAAACATTTAGTTTGTATCTGTTCTATTCTTTTGTTAATGCAGTAGGAAGTGACAATAGCATCGGTAAATGTAAATAATGGCGGAAATGGTGTTCGCACAAGAGATTGGACACCAAATAATCCTTGCCGCGATTTGTTTACAGAAGAGCATTAATTTTAGGTTAGGTTAATAAGAGCATTCGATGTTAAACAATGCATACATGTCAAGGCCATTGGGGTAGTTTCGTCGTTCTTGAATACCGTAGATCAAAACGAAGTTTTACAAAACATGAAATTGGAGGAGACTCGTAGGAGGTGTTAAGAATGTACCAAATCTCTTTGACAATGATCTCCTTTTCCACTATACTCAGTTACAAGTAGTATGTAACACTCAACATAATTGTTGTTGTAAGTAGTTCTCTTAACCTCACTTCAACGTGTACATTACTTAATAATACATTAAGTGAAAACTATTTGACACAGAATCTCGACATCCGAAGTCTATAAACCTTTAGTAATGTCATCAACTTCAAATGTAAATAGTTTCACGTCGTAGTAAATAGTCAATATTCATGATTTTCTTTTCAAGACAATAATAAACAATCTTTCAGATCGAAACACAAGAAATTCATTTGCTTCAGTGTCACCAACAAACAATACAATTCCGACCATCAGAATAAATTAGCATGCAATGAAATCCATATTCCATATTTCAACAGACACTTCAAACGGTGATTGAAGTGAATTAATAGATGTCCCTACATTGCATGTGGCAACAGACTGCCAAACAACAAAATGCAATACCCAAGGGATAATATACTGTTTGTAGAAGTTATTATATCAATAATTTGATTTTGTGAAATATTAGATCGAGTTAGTTAAAAAATAACTTGACATTAAATGACAAAATGTAATACTATGTAAATTTATTTAATCTTGTCTAGCAGGATTTCTGATTTGCAATTATACTCATTTAAATGTGTATGTCTGTATCATCTGTATATGCCATATGTTAGGATTCTCTCTAACCTAATGATTGACTCATCATGCATTATATAAAAAAATATAAAAGCAGATTTGAAACTTACTATTTTATCAACCATACGACGCTATTCGTCCGTTTTTTATGTTTGGATTTGCTTGTACAAAATGTAACGACCGAGAATCAGATGCAAAACAGTAAGCAAGCTAAAATAATCCTGGGAAGATAATTTGTGCCAAAAGTCTTACTACTATGTAGGTTAGCACCTCTTATGAGAAGGTCAAATCAATAGGTTTATCCATCACATCAATAGATACAATCCGGAATGTACAATATTATGGGGTTTCCGCAAATTTGCATGCGGTACAAATAATGTTGACCTTAATCCTTTGCTAATGCTAATGCTAAATAAGCATTGTCCAGTTCAATTGTTCATACATGAATATTTATGTAACGAAAACATGGATAACGGTAAAAGTTGTTTGTATCGCGAGTTTAGTGTGGAAAAACCAGATTGCATTGAATTCCGGAGTATATCTATTCCGCGACAAGTCTAAATGATGCTTCCATGATGTGTACAGAAATATGCGCATTCAAATAACATTCGTCGTAAAATTCAAAGCGAATAATATATTGCACAGAGCTTTCCACGAGGTTGGTTAAATACTTTATTTTTAAGTAATACTCTTCTAAAACATAGGATACGATAAATATATGTCCTCCTGGGATACAATACTGTTTGTTTTAGTTCTGATTTCAAAATATATCCCAGAGCAAAATTCTAAATCATACCAACAAAAGAGTAATGCTTTGAAACATTTTTTCCAAACATATGTATAAACGGAATCTCGATTTTCAATTTTACTAATGTGCATGTGTGATATTTGTCAATATGTGTATCAATGTGGTTCCCATCATACATAATTATATGTTTGGATTCTCTCAACCGGTATCATTTACGCATCAATAATCGTATCTTACAATGCAAAAGGAACTTCATCCAATTTAACTTCTTATAAAACGTTCCTAATTGCAATCGGTTTGGTCGATGAAACTACCAAACACAATACTAATAATTGCATGGAAGTAGCAGTCGACGGTAACTCATTAACCAAGTTACAGATTTTAATAGAACATGATTGACCCTTATCTAAGCGTAGAACGTTGTCAACTGCAATATAAATAAATCAGGGAGATACCTGATACCTTTACAAAATGTCGCCATAGGTTTTTTCTGACCTAATGAGAAATTATGAATGAAGGGAATGTTGATACACAGACTGGTTAAATCACTCACCACATTGTTGTTGGTTGTCATCAAAATACTAGGACTTACCGACTTGAATCACTCACCACATTGTTGTTGGTTGTCATCAAAATAATAGGACTTACCGACTTGAAATTACCCAACGGCCGTCTTAACATTTATTCATTCCCCAATGTAGTATCGCATTATTACCCAATTCCCTTACTGCTTATTTATTTGTATTTGATTATTATTTAATCGTGACCACATGAAACGCATTGTTTGTTAAATATATCATCAATCGACAAAAATACAAACAGAACACATGGTAGTAAAGTTAATCATACATATGTAACTTGGTTAAATACAATCAGGTTGCCGTTGTCCTAGGGGAAATAACAAATTGATTTCGAATTGGTGTACAGTAAATTCAATTTTGGAGGTTGAGCAATTTGTTTTATCACCGTATCTGAGATTAGATCATTTACCGGAACAAATCCGCCAGCACATAAAATAATTTGTGAACTTGCCAAGGTTTAGACATGACAATGAACAATGAACACATGCTGTAACTTATAGGTGGGCGGTCTGAAAAAACTTATCATCTGAAACATTTAGTTCCGCTGATCACAAATATATGTATATGGTATCATTCGAAGTATGACAAACAATTGATGCCGATTGTGTTATCATGATACAAATTAATGTGAATGCATACCGTGGCCGGCTACATTATCTCGTGTACAAAAAACTGCAATATGATAGATGGAAGATGTCAGCTCATCAAGTGAATGTTTTTGTATAGGATGATATCAATAGAGGTTTTGAATTATGAACACCGACTTCCCGTCAAGTTCTGCTTGATCAAGTTAACGTGTTACATCGAAGTCATAAATTTGGATTCAATATTGGCTGAAAAACGATACGTTCATAACTAAAAACTGACATCAATAACAAATTAAAATGCGTGCATAAGAACCGTCGTGTTTCAGTGCACTAGAGAATATAATTCATGATGTTTGTGAATATTCACGTCTAATGAATACAATACAAACGAAAATTGTAAGCAAACTTAGCCTAATGATAATTCTACAGATTGACTCTCCAATTAAATAATTCAGTACTTTACGCTTATTACGTGTATTTTACATATATTTAGGACACAGAATACAATCGCACTACCCAAATGTATACATGTACACACCTCTGCTATCCGCCATTGATAAAACTATTAAAGATATTGCAATACAGGAGTAAAACTATAAAAGATATCACATTAAACTTTTGCTAATGATTTTGATTTAATAGGGTTGTAAAAATCCATTCTTATTGCGATACCCTATAGTACTAAGGAGACATAATTCAAAATCATGAATCAAACTAATGGAGAATTACTACACTACGACAGTATCCAAATACACGGACAGTTCACGTAACATCTCTGAGCTCCAGAAGTTGGCAGCAGCAACCGGAATCCATATTCTCGAATAAACAGGAATGAATTTACCAAATACATGATAACATCTTGAAGTGAGAGTTACACGTTAACACTATACATACCCGTTTAGTGTGCCAATTAGCCTGAAGTAAAACATATAAACCCCACATCCTTACTAACACGCTCTCGTGGGTTAGTCTGCAAGCTTCTCTATGATGTAAATTCTAATCAGTTTGATTTTATCTATATATAACCAATGAATATTTGTAAAGGTCTGTATTCGTACGTATTTCCGACAACTTTTCGTTTTTCATCGGTTCTATGTGAAAACAAAATGACAACAACATCGGCAAAATGTAAATAGCAACATTTCAAGATAAAAAGCGAAAATTGCGCTATAGAGACTGAATGCAGAATGATGATTTTCTAGTTATTTATTTTCAGAACAGCTATTGAATACGTTAATAAACCTTTCGATATTATCAAAATCCTGGCCATCGGATTGGTTGCGTCTTTCTAGAACACGAATAAATCGAAACGGAGTAGTCCCTATAGTCCCTTTATGCTCAGTTATTGTGACGTAATCGCTGTATGTAGTTTGATTTGGTTAGCTCACGTCAACTCATCTCAACGGGTACATTTCATGATAATATTACTGACGAAAGTTAAACCGAATTCGCGACGTTAAGCAACATTTAGACACTTATGTAATTTGACTTTATACTGTGTCATGTAAATAAATCAGAAACACAGTGAGTAATTTTGTAGTCAACGACATTTCCATATTCATTCTTTTCTCGTCTGACAATAATATCAAGACAATGACAAACACTTTCCAGAAAAAGACGTTAAAATAACAATACAAGAATAAAAAACGCTTCGTTGTCACAAACAAACGATACAATTTCGATCATCGGAATAAATTTGCATGCAAATAATTTCGTTCCCATATTTCCTGGCTGCAGAAGTTGTAAGATAATAACAATTGTATTTATTATTCTCTCTTTGCAACACTTTTTACATTGTCGCTGGGGAAACACTTGTGATTGAACCGCATTACAAATGTACACTTTGGGGATATGGCAGTAGATACATGTGTCACGGGCATTCTCTATCCTTAGTGTGGGGTAGAGCAAGGGTCGTTATTGATCAATAACAAAACTGTATTTGTTTACTCGGATCTATTACACATCCGAACTGGATATATCGATCCCTGGATCATTGGATCTATTAATTATAAAAAATCACCAATATCTAAACCATGGATCATCTGATGACATTAAATTAACATATGTAAAGTTTACTAAGTATATATGTCTATTTGTGATTATAACTTCAGTACATTGTATATTGATCTAAAGTATTCGATTGATCGATGGCGCGCTGACGGACAAAGGACAAAGAAATAATCAATCGGTCGTTACTATAACTAATTGGGAATATTAAGGAGATCTATTAGATTAAATGATACATAAGAGACATAAATTACAACAATACAAAACAAACAATATAAAAACAATCTAGTTACCTGCAGGTTTTAAATAAAATACATACAACATTGGTTTATTAACAAAGCTTCCTTTTCTTTTAATGGCGGGCGATAACGGCGGCCGGGAAGGGTCAGTGATGTGTTATATATATGTTAAAGTTGAATATGAATGTTAATTAGGGTTAGATGTTACTAAATATTAGATGAGATGTTACCAAATGTTACTACTATGTCTAAACTATCGAAAACTACATAAACTGCCTTCGGCTGAGATTTTGAATAATGAACACCGACCTCCATCGAGTTCTGTTTTAATGTAGAAAATGATTTTCATCAATCTGGATATATGATCTTCTGTATAAAGACACTTGTGTAACTCAATTTTGGCATCAATAGTAAAATTCATCCAATCGAATATGTGAATAATACCAAGCCTACCTGAATTTCGCGAGTTTGAAAGCTCATGACAACATACATCATATTGTATATGATTTCAGGTTTGATTTAACTTTCAAGTGTTTCCATATGTTACATATATATCCAGCCTTGAATAGTTCGCATTACAATCTTTGCATTCCGTTAGATATACAATCGTCCAAACACAACATGTAGATACCGGATGTACAGATGGCCCAGGTATATGGTAACCGAACTTGGTATATGATTTTTAAATACAATTGTTCTTTGTCTTCTGCTGATTATCTTTGTGTTATTCATAATTTCTAAAATAAATACATCTGTACAATTTCGTGTGAACAGTAATTGCTGCTATGGTTTAAAGGTTTTGATATATAATTGGTAACACCCCAATAATAAAAGTGCATAATGTAGTTAACTAAAAATCATAACACATTTAGTCTGTTATTACACTGAGCGGCAATGAAAACGCAACACTTTTTAAACTTGAATATTTTTGTAATCTGTCATTTTATAAACTTGAAATTTTGTATGCTCACTTCGATATATATTATCTACAGAATTCAGTTTTTTCCGTGAAAATACTTTAAGAATCACTCGTCCATAGCGGAATAGCCTTAAACCGCATTTTCCCGCGTGCTGATAGGTGGCTAGATATTTGCTCACATATTGTGCAAGCATTTTGAAGAATATGGATAGATTAGTCGGAAAAACAAAATAACTAGTAGAAAACATGGTGCATATGTCAAAGGCAGTCTCCGAAAAATCGGCCGTTATGCTCAATTGTGGGGTATCCGTACTAAAAATCAAAGTTTCGTTGATTTAAATTACCGAAGTCATTATTTCATTTATTTAACACAAGTTTGAATACATACACACCAGTTAAGAAAGCTAATAATGCATTAACAATCATAGGATGTAAAAAATGTTCAAGTCAAGTGCGATAACTCTTGAATCATTATCTTCACTTTTTTCAGATAAATCACCAAACATTTACGCTAAATTGTATTACTGGATATTACTGAACTAGTCTACATGCTCAAGTTATGGTGTTTATTAATATTTAGACGTAAATTGTGTTTTGAAAATTAAGCACGCAAATCAAAAGCGCATTTTTTCTGCATTGAGTGCAATAATCAGTCTTAAAAGAATAGCTATAGCGTTCATGCAATTTATATCCAGTTACAAACGGTGACACTTTCACCATCCTTGGGAAAAATGTAATACACTTTTATTCATAAAAAACGAGCAGTTTCGAATATGCGTTTAGAAGTGCAAGATTCAAAGCAGTGTTATAAAGAAACTGGCAAGTTAATTATTTAATCATTTTATTACTCAAAGATTATCTTCCTTTGACCACAGAAAATACACTATGGCTATAATAGAACATGTTGTTTTATCTTAGTGGTTGTGCGCGAAATAGTGTATAGGCCCCTTAAAAGTACCTGGACTTCACATTGCACTTCTGTAATAACGGAACAGCATCCCACTAGCATTCAATGAACGTTTCATAAGATTAATACGTCGTAGATGCACACGATGGATCGCTCCTGGTGGTTTGTTTAAAAGATTGAAAAATGCGATTTTCTGTTTTATACTGACCCCAAAACAACTGGTAAAAAGCATGTTGCTAAACAAATTTATCTGATTCGAAGTGATATTTGTGTGTCACTTTCATATATCTATTTTATGACAATATTTCGCGATGCTCACATACCTATCAAATGTGTTATGCTGTACTATGTAAGTGTTGCGTTTTCATTGCCGCTCAGTGTATATAAGTTCAAATGCAAAACAAAATGTATTGTAATTATTATGTAGAAGCAAAGGTATAATTTCCGTGGGAGCGGTGGCCTAGAGGTAGGGCGCGCGCTTCGGGATCGAGAGGTCCCGGGTTCGATCCCCTTATGGACCACTGGTAAATTTCTCTGAGCAAGACCCACAGCTCTACTCCATTATGGTGTTAAATTGTACCTGTGAGGGCAGTGTCTATTCCTGGGCGCCGCAGATCGATGTTGGCTGCCACACCACAGGAGAGAAATATTCTCCCCAGGGAGACACGAGTGGAGGTTTCAATATGTAGCCCAATGACCAGGGGAAGTTGAAATGTCAAAGTGTGCTTGAGCGGCCTAACAGCTGAAAAGAGCCCTAGAAAATTGGTAACTTTTTTCATTATTGTTAATCATGTATTCGCGTATATACGTACATGTGTATTCGTCAGACACACTATCTGGTGTGATTTAAAAAGGAGTTTGCTTTGAAAATAACAGAACGTTCTTTCGTATGCAACTAATTAACAGGATAAAGATCAAACTATTTCACAACCAGTGTACTATTTATATTTCAATTTTATGATAATTCAGTAATTCAATTTTAGGAAACAAAATGAAACAGAATGAAAATCCCAATGTCTAGAGCGTCTAAAAATACCTGAAAATGCGTCATTGACAAATCTGTCAGAATTAAATGCAACCCGAAATCATTAAAAAGATTCTGCAAGAAAACGTAGTAAACATTTGTTAATTAATTTGGATTTATCAGTTTACGAGCATTCACTATTGTATATTGTAAGAGAAACACCATTTTTTCAATACGTCATTCCTAACGATGACCTACTACACAACGACACGCAAGTAAGTTTACATTAAACATCCATGTGCTCATGCAAAAGCGACAACTGGAAATCATTATCCCGAATAAGCATGAATGAAATAAAAAAATGCATCAAGCTAGCGTTCAGTTTGTGAACTAGTACATACTAGTTACAACAATACAAATGGATAAAAAATCAATCTGATTTGATTAAAATGAAATCTGTTTTTATTTTATGTTTACATCTGTTATTCTGTAAATACAAAATGACAATAGCAAAAATTGCGTTCGCACAGATTTGACACAGAATAATGCTTGTCGAGTTATTTACCGATGTGCTTTGGAATACTATAATAAAACGTTCGATGTCATAAACGTCTTGGCTCTCAGGTTTGTTTCGTTATTTTAAAACACGTGAATATTCTTAAGGGCATAATTAT
This sequence comes from Spisula subtruncata, assembly GCA_963678985.1. NCBI lineage: Eukaryota > Metazoa > Mollusca > Bivalvia > Venerida > Mactridae > Spisula > Spisula subtruncata. The sequence goes on along the minus strand of OY787663.1, from coordinate 27,935,065 downwards.
GCTTAGGATTGTGTTAGTACATGTTTGCAGTTTGGTGTAGTTAGTTCATTTAACACCATTCCAACGGTTACATTTCATGATACTATTACTGGCAAAGTTAAACACAGTCTCGAGAACCAAAAACGCGACCTTGTGCAAGCTTAAGACATAAATGGCTAACGATTACTTAATATTATGTACGAATTTGAATAGTCCAACGTCTCAGTTACACGGTGATTAATTTTGTACTCAACAACATTTCAATATTGTTCTGAAATGATAGTAATAAACAATCTGTCAGTTCGATATGCAAGAAGAAAATATGCCACGGTGTCAACCACAAACTTTACAATTCTGACATGGATAATACTTTTGCAGGCAATTGAATCACCATTTCATATTTCCTGGCAACAGTTGTACCATAATAACTCTTTTATTTATTATCCGCTCTTTAGAAATAATATGCACAATGTTTATCAGCGCTAGGAGACACTTCAAAATGTGGTTAAATTAAATTAATGGATGTCTCTACTGCCAAACATCAAGTAGAGATAAACATGCATTATATCAATGTGATTCTTCTCGGATAAGATAGTGTATGTAGAAATTCTGATTTCAATAATTTTGTTTTAGAAACTCTCAGTGCAAGCTAGTTCAAATTTAAAGTAGCCAAAACGTAATATTAAAAAAACCTAATTTTCCTAGCGTACGGAGGAGAAAGCTTGATTTGCAATTTTACTAATATGTATGTTTAACATGAGTACATGTACCACTACATGTTTGAATCATCTTCAACTGTATCATTGACTCATCAATTATTATATAATACATTAGGGGGATTTTCAATACAATTTGATATTTTATCAAACTTGCTAGAAATAGCCCAAAAGAAATCGATTTGGCAAAAATTTTAATCACTTTGTTGGTTAACATGATTTATAATAAGGTCAACTCAACGGCGAACAAGACTAAATGCTGTTGTCAGAAACTGTGCAGAAATGTGCCCATAAATAACTGTAAATTGTCTATAAATAATTACTGAAGAAGATATCTGAACGTTCCAATGTCTAGACTTTACAATGGACTCATTATGTAACTGTTTAGTTTTCTAAAGATGCTATGTACATGTACACAATTCAAAGTTCAGTAAAACCGCTGTTTTGTTTAGTTGATGCCAAGTATGCTACTGTACATTTACAAATAACATTTGACCAGTTAATTATCGTGTTTCTTCGTTATTATGCCGCAATACTTTTGTGAGAGGCTTACGTATCAAACATAATGTGTAGACGGATAAACACGAATATTCAAAGAAGAGTGGTCATTTGTATTTGCTCTTCTTCTTTATTCCTCATATGACATAATGCTACAAATTCTCGCCATTGTTTGCGATCGTTCGCTCTGTTTTTTGATCGGCCCCATGAATATCCCATTTCGTCAGTTATCATGACTGTTCGTCTCCATGTTGTTCAATATTTGACTATATTTCGTTTTCTAGGTGGTGCCCAATGTAATACATTTTAGTGGGTTCTGTTTGATGCCATTCTCATTACACGTTCAACAAATTCTAGCGCCTTTGTTTGGGTTTGCTTCCAATCTCGTTCGTTTCTGATTTTAGGCCAAAATATTCTATTCATATTCGAAACAACTGTTGTGAAATCGTACAACTTTCTTGATATCACTTTCGATCATCCAACACCATTTCGACCCTTAAAAAAGAACCGACTTGACATTTCGATAGTACATACTGTTCTTAGTTTATCTCCATCGGCTGAAGTTGTGCAAGACTGTTTTGCTTTTGCGATTCTGACGTAATGGAAGCTACTATACGAATGTGCCATTCATAGTCTCTATTTGCTTTATTTCTACTGAATCATGACAGGCATATATATGTGCCTCCCCGCGGAATCGAACCTAGGTCGCAATATTAGTCGCCAAGCGCACTACATGTAACCACTGTAAGGCACGATATGGTTTACTAGTTTACTTTTACATAATGTTTGACAAAAAACTGCAATATGATCGGTAGCTTTCAATTCATCAAGTGAAAGTTTTTGTTAACAGTGCTATCAATTGAATTTTTGAATTATGAACACAGAATTCCAGCCGTGTTCTGCTTGAATCTTTTATGACGTATTGTAATGGAGTGATATCCCTGCGTACCGGTGTATCTGTATAAAGACACACACGCTATTCAATATTGGCATCAATATCACAACGCATAAAACCATATGCCTTCATAAATGTTCATGTATTGGAAAGAACATAATTCATGTCATTAGTAAATTCAGGTTTTACCTCTTCTAAGAAATCCAAATTCACGTAAATGTGTTTTGGTTAGCCTTGAATATTTCTCGTTAAATGGTCTTGCCCTGACAGATAAAAACCGTAGGTGTTTCAAAACGCAACATATGCATTCCAAACGAGCCGAAAGTCAGACGTGTATCCAGGGTCATTGTATACAGACTAGGTAGTTAAATGCGAAATGACCATGCAAGAAAGCGATGACCGTTTACAAGTAGCAACCTGCATACTTAGGGATAAAACAAACAAATCCATCATAACAACGTGCTTTTTGTGTCGGAATGTGTAACTTTATGACCCTGTTAGTAGCAACAATACAAATAGCTGAACGTAAGCTTAAAATCCAAACATACAAGTACATCATTTTCGGCAACAGACATTTCGGTCGTTAATTTGTCGACAACTTACTCCTTTTAATATTATTCTGATCATTCTGATTTTATCATGTTCGAACAAGTGAATATTCTAGGAAGTTTGTATTCATGAGAAAGTATGTATATGTCAGCAATGCACAAAAATATTATTTACATCAAATTCTGTACTTGTGTTAATGCAGTACATAACGATAAGAGCATTTTATTTATAGAAGAGCATTTGGTTCGGTTAATAAAAACATTCGATGTTAAACATGGAATAAAGGTCATGGTCATCTGGGTAATTTCGTTGTTATAGAAAACTGTAGATCAAAACGATGTTTTACAAAACATGATTCTAGAGGAGAATCGAACACGAGGTGTTCCGAATGTACCAAACCAGTGATCTCCTTTTCAACTATATATACTCAGTTATAAGTAATATGTACATTGTAACACAATACATAAATGTTGTAAGTAGTTAATTTAACATCACCTAAACTCGTATATTACTTGATAATATATTAAGTGAAAACTGTTTGACACAGAACAGAGTCTCGACAAAAACACCAATATGTAGGCATAAATGGCTTATACATTTACTTAATTCCATAACGCCATGTACTTGAAATTTAAATAGTTTCATTTCTAAGTAACACAGTGAATAATGTTTACTCAACAACATATTCATTCTTTGCTCCTCTGACCATGCTAGCAAGGCAATAGCAAACAATCTGTCAGATCGAGCAGCAGGAAGTTAATATGCTTTGGTGCCACCAACAAACGATATAATTCCGACCATCATAATAATTTTGCATGCAATCGAATCCATATTTCATATTTCCTGGCAAAAGTTGCACGATAACAACTTATTTATTAATTTTTCTTTCTCAAATAACATGCACTTCAGGGAGACACTTCAAACGGTGATTGAATTGAATTAATACACATTATGTGTGGCAAACAACTGCCAAAGTACAACATGCAATACCCAAAGGATAAGATATTGTTTTTAGAAGTTCAGATTTCAAATATTTGGTTTTGTAAAATATCAGATCCAGTAAGTTAGTAAATAACTTAACAATATATTACAAAATGTAATATTTTGTAAACGTATTTAATCTACATGAAGCATGCGGAGCAGGAATCCTGATTTGCAATTTTACTAAATATGTATGTCTGTATGATTTGTATATACCATATGTTTGGATTCTCTCTAACTTTATGATTGACTCATCAGGCATTTATCAATTAGCAAGCTAAAATGACCCCTACCAAAATCAATTTCTCCCACAATTCTAACCACTATGTTGGTTTACACCTTTTATGACAAGGTCAAATCAATAGGTTTATCCATCACACCAATTCCGCGACACAACAACTCTAAATGATGCTTCCATGATGTGTACAGAAATTTGCGCATTAAACTAACATTCGTCGTTAAATTCAAAGCGAATAATACATTGCAGTGAGCTTTCCACGAGATTGGTTAAATAAAGATTAGTAACTCAATGCTAACACCAATTCCAGTTTTCATAAATACTTTCTTACGCTTTACGAATTTCACAGAACATGGCAACTGATGGCATTCCTTAATTCATGTTTTAATGAGTTTAAGCGCTTCCATTTCTTATGAATACAAATTAATGTTTTCCGTTTAATAAGGTTATTCTTGAATGTTTGCCAATCAAATATTTTGATATTTTAGGATCAATTTATCCAAAACCACACAGCTTGAATACCAAAATGGAACGTTAATCAAACGCTGATATAGGGTAAAGAGGTTCTGGGCATTAACTGGGTTTGGGAAAATAAAGTACTCATGACATTCTACCAGGATATGGTGAAACGAAAATATGAAGGAACATGATTTGGTTCACAAAAAACTTTGATATGGTTGTGGAATCTTATCCTGGTTTGAAACTTCTTATGAATAAGGAGGCAAATATGGGCAGTGTGTGAATTCATAACCAAGAAAACATACCATGAAATCACTTATTTTGGTTCTCATATTTTTAAAATGACCTTTCATTTTTATTTATTCCTTTATGATGATTTGGTGACAGCAAAATCGTACATACATGGTTATATCGCATTGCTTCTTCTGTCACCGAATGTCGTTTTTGTTAATGTAGATTAACAATCTGATACGTACCAACAAATTACACATGTTTTGTTTAAGTAGACGGAAAGGCAAACGCACACCTAACCAATCATTTTTCTTTACATTTAGGTAGATAAAATTCTGACAAACGAAAAAGGTGGAGAAAAACACATATAGTTCCATTTTATTTAGATATATAGATAAAACTATACTGATTTATAATAATATGGGGCTTCAGTTCACAGGTATTATAGAGATTTGATTTGGGGAGTGCAGAGGGGGCATAGGCGGGGGTCATATCTACATGCCAAGCTCATGTGCTTCAATTCAGTAAAGTATGAACATGCTTCGTTTGCATTCATTCGTTGTAGCCTAAAGAATAACTATTTTGGACCCTGGTGACAAACAATATGATATGAACTCCATTGATTTCAGACAACAATATGCCAGTATTGATAATTTTTTGTGCATTTCGTTATAATTAACGCTGTGTTATTTGTATCATTTTTTGTTGCATTGCACTTCCTCAAACTTCTAGAAACATCTGTTAATGTGTCACTTATATTTACAATGATAATAAAATCCGGATTTTATTGAATACTAGGATCTGTTTCACAATGTATAAAGCTTCTAGAAGAAGAAAATAACCGACAAAAATATGTCAATAAATTATGATTTATAGATATATGAGCTTTCATTAGAATTGTGGGAGCCTCCTGTAAGAGACATAAAGTACTACGCCGATTTACAGCTCAAAGAAAGCTATGCAAATAAAATGTACACATAAATAGCATCTCTTAGAAGCAGAGAACACTAGTCGCAAATCATAATCATAAGCAAACAGAAGCGTAAGATCGTATGGATCAGAGTTCAATATTGGAGAAAATGCAGCATGGAACTGCTTTAGAATACAAAATGTAATATAACAGGAAAACGTATAATTAACGACATGCGGTGTCTCAGTCAATGTTTTACATGCACGAGGGGTTATGAAGTAACAAGCTCATACAGGTCAATTTTTATAAGATTCCATTGTTTATGTGACTGTAGGGTCTCTGTCAAAAGACGGGCGAATCGATAAAATAAGGATAAACAGCCAAACCTATATCGCGGTTACAAATGTAACTGGCGAACACGATGACAAGTATAGGCTATAAAACATGATATTTTATATTACACCCTAAACTTGCTGGGTCGTGCTTGGCTACTAATGACTTATTCCAGTACTTAAAGAAAATCAATCTAAGACTTATACATGGGGCCGGATAACAGTCCAAAAAGGATATATACGTTTTGCAAAATAAATGTGTTTGTGTTCAATTACTGTTTATTACATCTGTTTATGATACAAATATGGATGCATCTAGTTTCAGCCTACGTCACCATTGACATAACCACTCACACTATTGACTAGAAGCTCTTAGCTCATCAGGTGAATGCTTTACTAATGTTCCGTCAATTCAGGTTTTGAAATAAGACTACTAAATTCAGCCGCGCTCGTCTTGAATCTGTTAAACGCATTCTGGCAAATTAAGTCCGTACTCTGGAGACCAAATGGAGAGCTCAAAATTTGTAACTCAATAAATCGCATCAATATAAAATTCCATCAGTGTTCTCAAATGCCACGCTTAATTTACATCTCGCAGTATTCTACAAATCATCTTGTTAATGAATTTAAGCAATAGCACTCCTTATGAATACAAAATAATTAATGTCGTTCGTTCGTTAAGTGAACCATAACACGAGTATTTCTCAATTTACTCGTATATAGGGACGATACAAGGCCGAGTGTTGTTACTGTGACGGATGCCAAGCGAATATGTCATTATTTCGTTCCTTGAATTCTCGCTATTTCTTAACCTAACATCATAATCATTTACCTCTGCTTTCGATAGCGATACAAGTATAAACATACGAGTACAGGAAGTATTAATGCTTTCCAGCTTGTTTAAAGTAATGCAAATAGAAAACAGTGTAAATTGCTGGCTTAGAATGAGTAAGTCGTAAGTACTACTTGTAAGACTGATACATATTCGGAGTCAGCATCACATGACGCTTCCTATGAGCCTACTTTCATGAAAATTGAAATTTGTCATGTTGATCAAACTGAAGTTGAAACAACTTGTTTATTACCACAAGTGTAATTATCGGACAGTTCATTACTGTTTTCACTATTGATTTTGTGCTTACGACCTTCTCATTCTCAACCAGTAAAATCGCAAACAAACACTAAACATTGTAACATATTTCAAGTATATGCAAATATCACCTAACTGTATTACTATTCTCCTACGGTACAAAATTAAACAAGCCAATTGAATTATGGCACGCTCTGAAAAGATTGTTAATGAACCAAAATTGTGTAGTCAATCAATATAGTAGATCCCAGGTCAATTTCGGTGATTTCTTTTATCTAAGTTAAACAGATAACATTAAGACGAAAATTGAGGTTAATGGTTTCTTTTTTTTAAATAAAGTCAGAAACTTGTTAAATAACTCGTGCAAACAAAGGCAATGGAATATTATTGCACGTCCACTATACGGACTTGGATACATTTGAATGAAGCATAAAAAATCTAAACAACACTGACCAAAAAATAAAAATAAATCTTGGCAAATGTTTGAGTTATGACAGGATCAATATTTTTGACTAGGCAAACCTCAACACGTGTATATTCCCTCTGGTTGACAACCGGAAGGAAGGAGACTTATCACAGACTGGAAATGCATTGACATATAAAACGAAACATACCTTGAAGAAAAAACGTCACAACCATAATGGTAATAATAGGTTTAGGTTTCATCGTGTCTTTATCGTCTGGTATCCAGTTCTGAAAATGTAAATCAATTTTACTAAGATTAAAACACATCTTTAAATAAAAATAAATAGCAGACCATGAATGAATGGTTTGTTCACCTTCATTAAATCATAAGGCAGAGCTTGAGTTCACACTGTGTGCTGGCTTTTTTCATTGAACTTTAAGGAATGATCAGGTGGTATGCGATAACCCACGTTCATTACTGAAGTCTCTATGCCATTATTTGCCGTTCTTGGGAAATGCATTTAGGATTAAGTGATTCAACGTGTGGATATTTCCGTAGAATTTCAGTGTAGATGTTGCATCTAAGCATTGGCGTGTTGTCATAACGACATGTAAAGAAACCTTATGAAATGCAACGGCTGGTAAGAGGTTGAACATTTTTGTAAGATGATTTACCGTCCAAATTTGTGATTTATCTGACGTTTAATATGCATACATCATTTGATTAACATGTACACAAAATTAGTTATACGGCGAATCATAGTTTAATCAACTAATTCTCGACTGATTTTTCAATGGATGCAAGTCAAATATTACTTTAGATTTTGCTACATGTAATATATATGTAAACAAAGCACAGGCGTTGCGTCGTACAAAGCACAATATACAAATATTTTGTCATATTTAATGTTTCAGATAATATAATATCAAGGACTATTAACCTTCATGGGTCAACTGAATTCTTCATTTATCTATGACATAAAGTCAATTACTCGAGTGTTGTCTAACAAACCACAACAAACAAACTGGCATACTTGAATAAAATCTTAGAAAACATCATCCAATCATGAACTTTAATACTCCTCCTTAACATTCAACAACCCACACCCGATGAACCACAACAAACAATGCGCATCTGTTTCGGTAACATATTAAATAATTACTAAATTAATAACAACAAAAAACAAGAGCTTATTTAAAGAGACTGTTGGGAATACGTGGGTTCTCATACACCACTAACCAAAGATAGCGATAACTTTTTATACCAAGTCAAGTACTAGAAAATGAATTTTACTTAACCAACACATAACAATTTGAGCGTTCCTGTTGAGATATAACATAAAAATAAACACAAGTCATTTGAAACGAACAAGGGTGAGGGCGTACGATAGTAACACTGCAAGTAGTGACTTTTGTTGATGTGTGTGCTTTGTATATTTCCAATTTTGTGGCCTTTGTACCCTGTTGTGAGTGCTGCAATCCTGTCCGATTGGTCATACATCTTTTTCCTAAGACTAGCATCACTAAAGTACCTAAACTTTATACGTGCACATACATTTCCGGGAATTCCCAACAATTCATGAATCTTAAAGTTTAATTCAAACTTAAATGGATATCGCTTATTGTTTTCACTATTGGAAGCTTTGTCACATTCAAAGTCATATAAAGTGCGGATAGCTGATGTTTCCTGCTTATTATGAATTAAAGAACGCGTAGGACAGTCAATTCTCGTTATATCGAGTTTTTTTAAGTCCCGATTTTTCTCCTTCTTTGTCTCTATGTAAACTCGAGTTCTATCTCGAAGTTTTTCCTTATCGCGAATTATTTTGTTAGGTCTCGATTAACTTATTGTCACCTTAAATCTATTGTCCTTCTCGAATTCGGGTCGAAGTTTGAACGTATCTGACTAGCTTCGAATGTTGTTCACACCTTGTCAGAATACAACCTTCGATTTACCTGTAATTTCCGAACATTGTATTGTTTAAAAATCATTTGTTTGCAACAATAAGCGCCAACATGTCACTAAGATTCGAATTGTGTTGAAACATCAATAAACATGTCATTTTGAACAATTGTTTTGTCAACTAATGATTGAAGAAACAAGGTAACAGAAAAATATTGCAACGTAGATGTCCAGAATTCTTTCTCGAGTTTTCATTATCTCGAAGTTATTTCCACTGTCTGTAATCAATTTATTTTGACAAGCATAACTGCATAGATCTAATACCGAAAACAAAATAACAAATCAGAGACTTCCCTGGGCGCCTGTTCGGAATGGCACCATTTGATTAAATGTTTGAGGAATCACAAAATAACTCTTAAAGAAACCCGGTCTATTGTGTTTGAGATAGAGACCAACAACCAACATCTAGAGTAAACACTGTAATAATTCTGCATTTTACCTTCAATGGCGGACGGATGAAGCAGTTGACACTTGCTCTGCACTTAAATGCGAACTAATTCATCACATGAGCAATAACACACAACATTTAAAGATGAAAAAACGCGGTTTATTATACAAAATGTACTTTATTATTCATCCAACACTGGAAACGACTGTAATAAAATAATTCATTTTAGGGCATTACATTTTAAAGAATCTTGCGAAATAGGACTCTGTGGATTCGTAACTTTGTTGATTCAAATGAAAGCAAACCCTGAGCCCGGTCTCCACAGAAGCATATCACATACAAATCTCATCTCAAATTGAGATTTTGCTGAAATCAGAGTCTGAAATTGATTTCAATCAGAACATCATGCTCTTTAAATTTTACTGTAATAAACTAAGAATAATGCTATCATTTTTTAAATGTCAACTTTGACTCCGGCCTACCAAGGCAATTATCTCCAAATGACTACGGCACAATTTGAGATGCTATTTAACTCAAATTGAGATGCATAGGAAGACTGTGGGCAGATCAGACCTGGCGAGTGTATTTCATGACCGATCATGTCTACAAAACGACTTACAGTATTTCCGAATATGTATTCAGTGCACTTATTCGTGTAGTTTTTCGTGTGTTTTCAAAAGCTATCAACAGTATGCTCTATGCGGAACACCAAATGCAATTGCTTTTGAACTCATGTCTATTTGACTAACTACTAAGTTAACGGGATTGTGACTTATTATACATGTGTAGATGGTTAATATGTAGCGCGGTTTTACCTATTCATTGATGTCGACAGATCAATATCAGTTCTGATTTGTGACGGCAAAGAACAAAAAGACGACGTTTTCGTGATATGTTTTTAATTTCAGAATACTCAGGGGTAGTAGCCAATCGATATCCATAACTAAATTTTCAAATTGGTTTCAGCCATTCAAAGCAGTTGTGAATTATACTGATACACTTGATTCCCCATATTGATATTGGTTACATATTTGATATTCTCAGAAAATACAATGTATGTCATATATGGTGCAGACATCAATTGCTTATGCCTTGTCAGTTTCTGAATAATATCCTTAGAGTTGTAAATTTTGTATTGAGATGCAATAATTTCCTATTTATATGCGATAACTTTTCTTTTTTCCCATATTGTCGTATTTATATGCAATAGATAGAATATTGTCTTATTTGAATGCAAGACTTCTTCATACAAATGTATTGTTGAATAATGACTTTCGATTTGTATATTATATTTACGTAAATTGTCATGCATGCTCAATATTATCTTCTGTTTATGCTATAATGTTTCATATATGTGTAATATTTTCTTTGATTCCTATTTATATGCATTACTATTTCAAACATGCTCAATAAATGCTCATTTATTATGTTTTTCATCTATTAAACATGAACGATACATACATATTGGTACACAGTATTTGCACAAGCGGATGTGCTTTGGTACAAAAGTATCATAGGGGATTAAAATATAAAAATGAAGACACAGAAAGGTGTCAAATTTTCTCCTTTCACTTACTCACTACGCCAGAGTCACATTTTAAGTGTTAATAAATGATGGAGATAAAGTTAAAACAAAAAGGGTGAATGTTTGTATCCGTGGAACCTGACCAAATGTGTCACATGGCGACAAGCTAAAGCCTGTGTCAAATAAACATCATTATGTTTTAGTCTAATGGTTTCTTAAACCAGAAAAAGAACGCTCGAACGAGCAACAAAATTAGGGAGGGGAAGATTTAAATTAATGGAATATAGTTTGAACAGGAAGAGTATGCATGAATTAGCAGGGAATTAAAATGAAGAAAAGGCTAGCTTGGCTTAGAAAAGTCGTTTGGCTTATAGAATAGGAAGGTTGACCTGAAGGGAAGCTTACGTTTTACAGCTCAATATTCTTCGAACCTTAGGTTAAATTGAATTAGCTCTCAAATTGCTGTTATAAGGCTTTATTACGAAGGAACAAATCGTGCCTCTTTCAGAATGTTTGAGGAAATCAAGGTTCGCACTATTTTGAAGCTTAATGTTCCTGCTCTATTGACAGTAATAATAATCAACGAATATCTCGAATGTGCACTTCAATAGATTTTCGTATCTACAAATATTGCAACGGATTACTTCAAAAAATATTAATTTTGATGTAGATTGAAGGTACATTTTATATGTATATATTGAAACGAATTCTCCACATTAGCATTTAAACGATAAATGGTAAATTCCATGCCATGTTATTGGCCTCTTTAATACATTAGAGCCATTGGAAAGACAGTATGGAACTTCTGATGTTTTAGACTCTTGATATAACTGAATCAGAGTAAAGCACAAATAAATACATACAATTGATGGTGGACACAAGACCTTACGAAGGTCGGCAATTTATCAAGTATTATGTTTGATAACGTGATACAACCATGTGTAATATTTCAAATGTTTTTAAATTAAAGTTTCAGTCTAAATTCTTCATGTACGTATGTTGTAAAGCCAATTACTTTGTTGTTGGATAGACAACATCACACATATGGACATAATTGAATAAACATTGTATACTCCTAAATAATCAACAGCATAGACTCAACAGACAAGAACAGAACTTACACTTCTGTTTCTGTTGCTCTCAAATATCATAGAAATTAATAACATAACAAAAACCCATGATTGTATTTAAAGAGACTATTGGGAATATGTGTGATCTGATATACCACAATTCATAATTAGTGATTAAAACCGCGATATGTTTTGCTGAGATATGCACGATATGTTGTAAAATATACTAAACAGAAATCATCGGAAATAATAAATGATGAAACGTTCTAAGGGGTCTCTTTAAAAATTGTTCAACTGTAACAGTTTATGCTGAATGCTGCAAATCATACTCCATATGGTATTATATTTTTACAACAAGCATCATTAGTATATAAGTTTAATAATAGCATACATATTCACATTTCCAGTAATTACTGTCTTGTCATAAGTTGTTTTTATACGTGAGTTCTCATATACAAAATGTACCACAAATCATAATTAGTGATAAAATCGAGATTTTCTGCTGCGATATGCATGACTTGTTGTGCCATATACTAAACTAAACACAAATCATCTGAAATAACCTACTTTAAGGATAATGAGTTTAATGGGTATCTTTCAAACTTGTTTCATTTATGCATTTCCTGTTCAGTTGTACAATTTATGTCGAATTATGTATTCCTTTTCGATTTCGTATTATTATAGCATTATTAGTATATAAAATTAATATTTACTCTCATATTCACATTTCCAGTAGTTCCTGTCTTGTCATGCATTCAATAAGTTAACGTTATTATGCCGATACACTTGATTCCCCATATTGATATTGGTTATATATTTAATATTCACAGAAAATGTCATAATGGTCCAGACTTGAATTGCTAATGCCGTGCAAATTTCTAAATTTCTTTAGAGTTGTATAATTTTATTGAGATGCAATAATTTCCTATTTATATGCGATAACTTTTCATTAATTTTCAATATTGTCGTATTTATATGCAATATATTGAATTTTGTCTTATTTGAATGCAATACTTCTTCAAATTGTTAAATAATTACTTTGATTTCGCATTATACACGAATTCGCATTTGTATAATGCGTTTGCATACAAATGTCATGCTTATAATATGTTCTTCTGTTTATGTAATTATGTTTCATATATGTTTAATAATTACTTTGATTCATATTTATATAAAACTAATGTCAATGAAACAAAATAAAAACGAAATTGTTTTAATATTTAGAATTTTGAAGAACTTACAGTTTTTTTGTAGACCTCATATTCATTAGTTTGAACTGCCGGGTAGCTCGAGTTATACAGAGCAATATTCTTCAAATCGTGTATTGATAGTAAAAAATATAACTGGCCATGGTCGATTAGCGATCAAACTGTAGTCATAAGACTTTTGTTGGGAAATAATAAATCATGCTGTTGAACGGGCGACCTCTTTAACAATGATTTGAAGCTATTAACTTTCACAATACTTTTGATGCCAAATTTTGATGAAGATTGAAGAGATACATGTATTGTGATACGACCCATTAACATTAGCATTTGAACGATCAGTATCAATGGCTTTGGTGTCTATTTAAACATTAGAATCATCGGATAGACAGTATGGAACTCTTGATGTTTTCGAATCTTGATATAACTGAATCAGAGTCAATCACACATTAATACATATCGCACCCTTTTGCGGACAAACGACCTTACGACGGTCGGCAACTACACAAAAATTGGTTTGACAACGTGAATCCATACACTCATTTGCACTATTCTAAATGTTTTTACAATCAAAGCTTCAACCTAAATTCTTTATGTACATATGTCGTATAGTCAATTACTTGGTTTTTGGATACATGTAGACCACAACACACTGATAGGAATATTGATTGGATATACATTTGTACTAAACTCCTAACTAATCAACAACCTACAAGCACACGACAAACCAAAACAAAAACTAAAATTCTGTTTCTGTTGTTCTGAGATATTATTGAAATTAATAACATTACAAAAACCCAATGATTGTATATAACGAGACAGTTGGGAATACATGGGTTCTCATATACCACAAATCATAAACGTGAGTTTTTTTGCTTAGATATGCACGACTTGCTGTAAAATATACCAAAAATGAAGGTAAATCATCTTAAGCACCAAAGGATGAAAAGTTTTATTATGGTCTTCGTCTTTTCTTTAGTTCGTGTGTTCCTGTCCCTGGTGTTGGTGCATTGTTGATTTAGCTGAGAGCTGCTTCCTTTGATAATCATAAGACCGTCACGTGTATTATGTTATTTTTAAAGCATGAATTACTATTTTACAATAAATTAGAAACTGATGCTAGATCGGATTTTAGAACATAACCCACATATTGAAACGATCTTTGGTGGAGAAATGTTCAATTCAATCACTCAAATTCTTCTCTTTACAGAGTTTTCTCTTGTGTTGGTGCGATTTTCTGTCGACTACTTAAATGGCAGGATACTACATTCTAAGTAAGTTTTAACTTAGAATAAATTAAGTATTTTTTAAATGGACTTTCTTGACTTTACTCCCTCTTTTTACTTAATAATTTATAAGCCCAATGTATTTCTTACATGTAAGTTGCAAAACCGTCAGCAATGAAAGTTGTCAAATTCTGATAATAAGTTCACCAAAAAGGATCAAATCGCATTATTCGTCATTTTTAGGGGTCTCTTTCGTTTTATGTATTTCTTTCATGCGCAGCTGTAACAGTTTTGTTGAATGCTGCATTCCTATTCGATTTAATATCATTAGTACATACAATTAATAATTGAACACATATTCACATTTCCAGTAATTCCTGTCTTGTTATGAATTCAATATTCTAACTTTTTGATTTGAACTTAGATATGATTGATAGTTTTCATGAAATGGCTATTTGTATGTTATCCAGCCAATATTCATATCGACAGTTATTGCATGGTGTCCTTGAGTTTCGAACACATTTACAGACACATACAACGGCTAGCAGATCCCAATTTCCAAATTAATCAATTATTGCAATTTGCACAATTATCGCCTTTTATTAAATACGCTGTGAATGGATAAAACGCTACTACAATCATGAGCTTTACGTATGACTGTGCTATAACCTCCCTTTCATGACTTTCAAAACGATATACAATTCTTTTGACATGTGTAAAATACATGAACTCGTGCACGGTAGCTAACACTATGTTCTGATAAGACTTCTTCTGATTAAAGAGTTATTTTAGTCAGTATTGACATAGCAGCTACAAAGGAACAACTTAAAGACTTCCCTGAGTGCCTGATTGAAATGACACCATTTAATTAAACGTTCATGGAATTACAAAAAAAACACTAAACGAAGTGTCGTATATTGTGTTCAAGAAACAACCCAAAAAACTGCAAAAATCTGAATTTCCCCTCCAATGGGCATTGAACGTATCAGTTTCACAAATAAGTTGACACTTGCTCTGTACTTAAATGCGAACTAATCCATCACATGAGCAATAACTCCCAACATTTGAGTTGGAAATCGTGGTTTATTGTACAAAATGTACTTCGAAATTCTTCCATCACAGGAATCCAATGTAATAAAATAATTCAATTTAGGACCTTAAATTTCACGGAATCCTAAATGATAGTACTTTGTGGGATCATAAAATTCGTTGATTCAAATGAAGTACCCCTTAAAAATCGTATTCTTCCCATTTCACGGTCTAGTTCACAATACTTCGAACTGTTGGACAAAAACCAGCTCGTGACGGTATATCAGTGTGTCAGAAATATATGTTATTTATACGTATATATATACGTATCGATAGATCGAGAGGCATATAGTGATTCACATGTCCGTCCATTCGTTCGTCCGTCCGTCCGTTCGTCAGTCCGTCCGTCCGTCCGTTCGTCCATTCAGCCTGGTTAACCCAAATTGACCGTTTCTTCTAGCATTAATATGACTTTCTACAAAGCTTTCAAACTTGCATGGAGGTTGTATATGACCACTCTCCACACACCTGTATCACCTGACTCCATTTTGACCTTCACCTTGACCTAATTTTGGACTTAGACTTATTGAAATGACTTCCACGGGGCATAAGCGTTTATTGAACGCAGTCTTGTTATGTTATAAATTCAGGACACCTTTTTTGTTTGGAATAATATGAACTAAGGCACCGCCTAAATGGGGATTAAATAGATGTTGGGTAATTGCTAAGCTATATTTCAGATATATGGTATAGAATTTTTTTAGGTAAAATACTTAAATAATGTTTCACAAGTTCTATTTATACCAGTGTGCTTATTTATGGGATATACAGGCATCTATGCCAAATATAGTAAATATTTTTCAATTTTATTTGATTTTTGCCATACGCTTAAACGTGACACAGTCCCTTTAAGACTGCATTCGCAGTATATTCATTTCATATTTGATACATGTTAACCGCATACATGTTACACATTTGTCAGAGAGCATATTTTCTGTAAGGGTACCCATACTTTTCAATTAGCCGTCCAATGAATTGAACAATGTCAGTTTCTGTCCTGGGTACGTTTTTTCCTGGGTACATTATCGCATGTATTTTTTTCAGGTTTTCCAACGAAAAATCCTGCTTATTAGATTGGGACAATGGGTCCCGGACTAGATGACGGGCAGCGAGGCAGCGATGTCAAACAATTTTTAACTAGGGGTTTCCGGTCAATAACTTGAAGTTTGGATAGGCTGATCTTAATGGTACTTTGTATATAGCAAGCTTGCGTGGATACCTAGCTTGGGATTGTATTTGGGGTCATGGTCACCGTTACTAAAATACATAAAAAAGGTTTCCGGTCAATAAGTTCAGTTTGAATTGGGCATTTTGTGGCGATTTATGGTCACTCTTTTTTACAAGTAAGCCTGCTAATGCGACTGTGAGTGAAATTATTTTACTTTAGGCTTTGCGGCTGCAGAGATGCATGTGAAATTTTTGTTTGACCCTGACCGCAGATATGTACGATTTTAGGCAAACATTGATGGAGATGCACAGTAGTCACGCTATCGAGCGCTATGCTTAGATACAGCTTCTTAAAATAAGCGCTACTGTATATCGGAAAAAGTGAAAAACATATTATTATTTCGGCAAGCGCTTGTGGCTAGCTGACTGTTACGAGTACATAGCGCTGAAAAGGGCATTGCCCAACCAAATCACCCCATTTCTAACGAAATCACTTGGTAGCGCTTGCCTAGCAGTACAATGTAAATATCTTTTTGTACACAACACATTCAAAATGAAATTGTCATAATTTGATTCAAAATGAGTAGAATCAATGGCATACCTTTACTGTACTTTGTAGGCCTAACTGTATTCTTGAGAGCAGTTTCAATTAGTCCAGGGGAAATTTCTAAACCTACTGTAACCATATTTCGTCCAGTCCATAGTATTCAGCTTCAAGCCTTGGAAAATTGAAGATATAGCAAAAGCGACACCGTATGACGTTAATTGGGGGCCTAGTCATTTATACAAGACCACAACAAACATCACACAATTGTGCTCCGCAGTTTCATACTCCCACGAACCGAACTCCAGCTACCGATGGTGATCAATCCGGAATCAATCCATTGAAATAGATATGCGATATTTATTTGTTTTGGATAATTAACGTCTGAAGTAGGCTTAAGAAAACTTTAGTTCACGATGCTTCTTGTATGAACGACCTTGAACTGAATGTTTACAATTATTGTGAATCACTATCTAGAATGACTTCCCTTGGTTGCCGATGTTTAAAATACGGCGCTTTGCTCCGTGTTTTAAGTACTTCTTACATCCCTTTGTTTTTTAAAAATAGTTTGTTTTATTTATTACAATTTTTTAAAAAATGATAATTAATCGCAAGAGAACGATAGGCTAAACCGTTTACAGCTTACTATTTTTTTATATTCCAAGGACCATTGACCTCGGAAAACTGCCTGAAATTTTTGATCGGAAATAACTTTTTTTGAAAGCATTAGTGCCGGCAGAGACTCAACGAAAATACGCACGTGGCACCTGTTACTGGTGTGGGTATTTTCAATAGCCCGCTGGGCGGGCTATTTTTAATCCCCTATTATTGTAATCATCTTGGCAGTTTTATAACTATCAACAATATCATCTTATTTATGTAGAACACCAAAGCTTCATGTATTAGGTGCATGGTAATTTCGTGACCAAACTAAAGTTAACCTTTAAAAAAACACTCGGGGTAGTAGGCAAATGATATTCACAGAATACTAGTATGCCATTTTGGCCGAACCGCGAATTGCTTATGTTGTATTATTTGTAAAATTATTTTGGTCTGTATTCATTGATCGGACTCATAATTTCTTATCTATATGCAACAACGTTCGTTTATATTCAATGTTGTCGTATTTATATGCAAACGATTGTCATATTGTTTATTGCCTGATGCTTGTATGAAGCGTTAATTGAGAAGATATTAAATAAACAGATTGGTAATCGGAATGTGAGGATCTGCATTGTGTCAAAATAATAATATTCAGATTGGGACAGGCACAAACGACGATCTTTTGCAGGATCGGGAGCACTTGTTTTTCCATTCTGACAATACCCTCAAATTGTCTTCCTCTTGTATTGCGTGACATGAGGATGTTAAAAGTCCTACCTATAATATATATGTACTTCGTTTCTGATGATGATTCGAGCTCATTAGCGTGATTCGGTATATCGCAATTTATTAAGAGAACATTATGTTACTGGCTTATTGCGCGCTTTATTATCCGTATTCATAATTCGCTGGCTATGAATGAGAAGGTTATACTACTTACGACCTTATAAAACTCACATATATTTGAACTTTGTATAACAAGGCACTTCCTATGAAGCATATTTTCATGAAAATCGGAATTTATTATGTTGACCAAAATGAATACAAAAAGTTGATTTTTCGACGGTTTTTTCTTGTTTTCACAAAATATTGATTTTGTACTTACGACCGTCTCATTCTAAGCCTGCGAAGTATAGCCGACTTGCAACTCAATGATCGGAAACTATATTGTATGCAATCTGCTGAACGGACGCAGGTCTAAAACAGACTCTTGATACGTAATCACAACGTGCCCATCAACATTGGATTGTGTACATATTGTACTAACATATACAGGGTGTCCAAAAAGAAAGTATACAGTTTCGGGGTATTTGTATCAACTTTAAATGTTCTGCTATCGCAAAGAAATTGTGCACATGGTTAGAAAAAAGATGTCAGTTTTTTCTGGTACAAGTTTGAAAATTGTAACTCGAATAATTTTTAAAACATGTCAATTTCCAAAAAAAACTTATTTTGACCGTGACGTCATTTTGACGTAACTTACGACGTTTTCACAATTTCTGTCTGTTGCATGTTTCCCGGTTTGCAGAAAACGTGTGTATATTCGCATTTGATTGTACATAAGCGATCTCGGATAGCCCAAAAGAAAAATATCCATATGAATTAAGACCCGGGCTGTGGGCGGGCCATTCCACTCTGCAGAGGAATTTGCTAAAAATTATTTTGACACCAAATGTTTCTTGTAATTCATCCAACACCGTGCATTGTCATGTGTGACTCTAGCTCCACTTGCATGAACCATACAACATTCAAAACAAAGGATTCGCTGCGGAGTTCCGAAAGAACTTGCTTAATCAAGGCAAGTAACACAATGGGTTTACTTCTTTCTATTTTGTTGTCGAAATCGCAGGCGAATATCATATTAAAAGCCAACAAACATGCCCATGCTCGTGAGACACATCATATATATAATATCAGTTTAGACATTTGTGAAATACAATGCAAATTTTCCAAGAATGCATGCAAGACAGGAAACACCAGAAATACAGAAATTCTGAAAACGTCGTAAATAACGTCAAAATGACGCTACGGACAGAATACGGTAATTTTAGAAAATTTACATTTTTTGACAGAATATCCAAGTTACAAGTTTTAAACTGATACCATATAAAAATTTCATCTTTTGACTAACTATGTGCTGAATTTCTTTGCGATAGCAAAACGTTAAGATTTTATTAAAATGCACTGAAACTGTATACTTTCTTTTTGGACACCCTGTACAAGAAAATGATACAAAATCGTACGGTAAGGCTGTATTCAACAAAACAAACAGCATGTCTCGAAAGAAGCAAACTATACGTATGTAACATAATGAACAAAGTGCTAAACGGTTACAAATTGAAATAAAAAGCAATAACAATGTGCGTAGTTTTGCTTATTCAATGAAGATAAAAACCCGAACTAAACTGAATGTATGTTTTGTGTATCAACCCGAAGCTACACACACTTGATATTTAGAATATTGTACGATAGCAAGCATATTATTAATTTTTGCAAATGGCACAATTCTTATTGAACCTTATTGATGAAATGAATGCGGGGAGTAACAATCACATCAAACATGCGTTGGATATTTTCTTAAAGCATTTCTTGCAAGAGTGTTCATATCAACCACAATATCACAATATCACATTCTCGACGATTCACAGTAAAAGAAAAGTATTGAAGAATTAGCTCAAAACTGTTGCAAAAGGATGGCCGCCATTCAGCTTTGAAAAGTGGTCATGTGTCCGATATAAAACAATTGCGTTGGTCAAATTCACTGAAAACTTATTTTTAAAGTTCAACGTTTAAAACAGTTAGACGGCCATATTAGATAGCAATAATCATTGGCAATGTCCAATAAGCAATAACCTGTTAGTACTGCTAATCGAACCTGTATCTGCCAGGTAATTATTACAGTCCAGCCCTCAACAAGCAGGTTTAAAACTTCGACAAATAACTAGAATTATGCAAATATCGCAACAATTGCCTAATGTTAAAGCATATATCCACTGGACCACAAACTTAATGTATTTTAACGGATAAATACCGGTTAATAACGGACATATTTGCCTTTTTGCCAACTATTTCCATACATGACACATAGCAATGGTAGATGCATATAAAAATAAAATGCCAATAAATCTTATTTCAGACAAATTTGTCTGAATTTAATGCAAATGTACTTTTATACGCTGCATGTTAACCTACCATTATAAAATATCATAGACTTTTCAAAGAATTTAAATGTAATATCAAGTAGTTCTATGATATAATATTTCTCTTGCACAAGTACAATTACCATATTTACCTCATAATTGTACATTTGTAGAAATATCAATCTAAGTGCAAAGTCACAGATCGAGATTTTGAGTCAATACATCAGTTGATGAACAATTCTTAAATAATTTTACAGCAGCAATTAATCAAAACTTAACACAAAGTTTAATAAACTGAGTGATCATATTGTTGAATATTGTGAAACAACATTCGTAACAATTTTGCATCAAAGCGTACGTCATGCTTTCTGTACATACATGTACAGGGTCTCCAAACAGAAAGTTTACAGTTTCGGTGTATTTCTATCAAATATCTATGTTTTGCTAAAGAAAAGAAAACATGCAGATGGTTTGACAAAATATTTTTTTCTGGTACCAGTTTGAAAATTGTAACTCGAATACTTTTTTAAGAAATGTCAATTTCCTAAAATACGTAATTTGTCCGCGACATCAATTTGGCGTAATTTATGACGTTTTCACAATTTTTGTCTGTCTGATGTTTCCCATCTTGCACTCATGTTTTGTATGAACTATTAAGGATTATTTTATACCAATGGAATAATGTTCCTGGGTCAAAAATTTGTCGGTAAAGTATATTTTATTCCATTTTTATTCACCGAATCGCTAGTGGCGAAAATCTCATTTTCAGTGCGTGAGTCTCGTGTGAATGTAAATATTCGAACTGTGTAAATGACGATGTGTAAACGATTCATTAGCATACCAAAAAACCAGCAAATTTATGTTTTCCACAACCAATGGTTACATTTAATGTCAATATGAAACTGATGTGCCTGGAGCTAAAGACATGTTACATACCGGAAGTAGCCAAAACGCGGTTTTTGCGCGATTACATTGTCATGATAAAATAAATATTCGTCGTATATATGCCAATTGATCTCCAAATAGGGATGAAAGGCCTAAAAAGCCACATAATTTGGATAAATTAATGCGCATACTCCACCAGAAAAAAACGACTTCAGGTCAACAACCGTGCCTGTCAAAAGAATGATTGGAGTCGATAGATATGCTAAATCATCAAATGAAAATATCAAACACGTTTATTGATGAAATACAACATTTTCATTTAGTACCCTGCCAATGTGTGTTTTATCTAACATTGAACACGTGCTTTAACATGCCGTCACTTCCTTCTTGTATTACTATTTTCGGATGACAGGGGTGTTAACCTGCGACAGTATGAATATAACCATGCGCATAAATAACGATTGACAGTCACTTTTTTGAGGAAAACAATATCTGCGTGATGGAATGTCCCAGATTTTGATCCCACCGAAAACTTATGACATGTTTTTTCAAACCTGAATCCACGGATGAGTTCCATGACGCGATCTGCTCACAAGGTTGTCCGAACCTTTGTTGATGAATAGAGGAACATTCCCCAGAAACGGATTGAAGTTGTAACGAGTACCCGCTGTTGTGAACGCACCAAAAACATTAATTTACACGCACTTTCCCTAACTGTGAATTTGGTTTTGAGACTTAAGCACGTGGATGTCACGTTACAAAGTAACATTGTTGTAACTGTCGTTTTAAAATTTTGGTGCATGTTAACATATAAAATGAACTATCGATAGACAAAATTTTAATACAATTAAACAATGTTAACTATGAAATTTCGTGATTTGAATAAGTGGTGCGTTTTCAAAGTCCGTAAGTATATTTCTACAAACTGATCTCCTTAAATTGTCTTTGATGTTTCTCACGAGAATATATTTGTATATTAGCTTTAGGTTGTACATTGGCGATTTTGGATAGCCATAAAGAATGAAGCTTCATGTGTTAAGACCCGGGCTGTTGGCGGGCCACTCTACATCCCAGTGGTATTTTCTAGAAATTATTTTTTTACCAAATTTTTGTGTAATTCATCCAACAACGTGTTTTGCAATGTTCATTGTATGACTCTGGATCCATTTGCATGAACCATTAAAAACATTTTTTTTTCTGCGGAGTTCAGAAATGAACTTGCTAAATAAAGGCAAGAAACATAATGGGCTTACTTTACTTTATTTGTCTATCTCGGTCGCTTGTGAATAGCCAATTAAATGCCAACGAACATGTCCATGATCGTGAGACACATCTTATGTACGAGGGCCATTCAAAAAATACGTAGACAATCTCGATTGTTTAACTATTTATCATCCGATTTTCATCAAAATTGGTAGAAATCAGGTTCTACCGGTTTTGAATTCAGTGCGTATATTTATCATGAAAAATATACGTTATGTTCGAAAATATGGTAGTTATAGCAACGCAAAATTGAACACACGGGGCATCCCATCGATTTATCCCGTAGAAAATTGGTGTTGATTTCTTCACCCCGTCATTATCTTTAACGGTTGCGAAAACTTTATAGAATTGATGTGTGTATCGCTTGAGACTATATAGTTCTGTGTTTCAAATTATGATGTCATAATTAACAGGGTTACAGAGATATTGGTAATCATACAAAGTCACTCTTAAAAGCGGAAAGGAAAACGTTACGTCGCGTTTAACCACGGGGAACAGCGTAATCCTGCAATTATGTGTTGCCCTTGGTATAAACAGTTTTTAAACACACATAAATAATTGAATCGTGGCCGAAAATTGGAGATTTCACCTAGAGGAAGTACTGTAACATCATGTAAAACATACAGTGCCTAGGTTGTATATATTTCTTGATTTTTTTCAGCTTAAACATGTCACATGGAGTCCAAATTTCGTTTTCTGTACGTCAAGACTTTGATATTGGCGCGATTTAGGTACGTGAGTGTAAAACTCAAAACAACAAATGAAATAATAAATTATATTTGTTATTTTTTTGTGAGTTTAATCCGTCATTGTAAATTGGTCATTATACAAAATGGTTGGAGTTGTACAATAAGTATTATTTTGATAATTTAGAAGATGTTGTGAGGTCACCGAAACATACGACGTCAACAACGACGTCTAGACTTGCCCCGTGGTCACTATAGGTACATTCCATAAAACATGATCCACACTTAACCGTTGGTCCGATTGCTATGAAACTTTTGGATTTTGGCGACTGAAGGTGGTGCTACACCATAATACATAATTATTGATTTATCTGAAAAAATAAGCTAGCAAATTGATTTGTCTACATATTTTTTGAATGCCCCTCGTACATGTATGTTATCAGTTTAGACATTTGTGGAATGCAATGAACACGCACAAATGAATGCGATAGGAAACATCAGAAGTAAAGAAGAAAACGTCATAAATTACGTCAAAATGACGTCACGGACAAAATACGGTAATTTAGAAAATTTACATTTTAAAAAAATATCCAAGGTACAATTTTTAAACTGATGATATCTAAACTTACATCATTTAACTAACCATCTGCAAAATGTCTTTGCGATAGCGGAATGTTAAGGTTTGATTTAAATACACTCAACAACTATACTGACTTTTTGGAGACCTTGCATTTTATTTTATTAGATGATGCTTTATAGGTCTTACTAAGAAAATGAATATTCTTATCATTTGTTTCCGTTCAAAATAATATGTTACCAATATCTTTATTTTAGGTTGAATGGTAAAATCAAATGCGTAACGGAGTTGAATTGGATCAGTGAAGTTTCATGGTCATTATGGAATAAGCTTTACATCTATATTGTTGTATGTTGAACTTCGTATATAGCTGGATTAGAATGAGAAGATTGATACATAATTACAACAATATAGATGTAAAGCTTATTCCATAATTACTATCATCATCATAAGGCGCTTCTTATGAGTCTATTTTCATGAAACTGGGAAATTGTCATGTTGACGCTGAAAACCATGTTTTACCATAAATAAAGAGTGAGTTTCAGACAGTTGTTCTTGTCTCAAATTATTGAGTTTGTAGTTACATCTTTCTCAATCTAATATAGCCAGAATAAGTCGAACCCATATCATTCTGTACATGTATACATGTAAATGGCAATTCCATATACATACGTTTTCACAAACCTTTAATATTATCCATACTGAAACACCTTTCTCTGAATTGGCCATTGACGTTGCAAATGTAAGCTTAAGATATGATGTCACAACTGAGTTCCGTCCTTGTATTGAATTTGCTGTGAAATTCATACAATGAAGTGACACATTTATGACATCAATAAATTTCATATTGCAACCAATATGAGAAATGTCTCTTGGTGGAATTGTATAACCAATAGTTCGACTATAAATCCACACAAGATGTGAGCTTATGCAAATTTATATTTCTTAAGGGTTGCAATGCAAAAGCAAGTTCCTTTCACATAAAGCATTTGCTACGTTTTTTTTATACTCATGACAACGAAAAATAATTAACAAATCCAACAATTTTACCCAGTATGTTCTGTGTGATACTACTTTTATGATATATTTACATATTATATAATTGTAAAAGGCACATAGACAACGGCTGGTCGAAATACTGTAAACCGTTCAGGGGAAAGGGGACAGCTTCAGACCGACTGGACATTATAATTATGGTAATTTACAAAGCAAACTATCGTCACATGATGAAATAATTATGGCTTGTCAACGTCTGGTTGAAGTGTAGTACCTACATAGGGTTATTCGTATGTCACAGGCATGTCACATTCATTGCATTATGTGTGGTGCAGAGAATCTTATGGTCTGTGCCATTGGCATTTGTATCTTTCGGAGATGCTGGATGAGATACTTTTTCATTAGATCACTGTGCTGTTTGGTCATTATAAGATACGTTTTTAGCATATATATTTTCGCCCTCTTTTTGCACATTATTGTAATGTAGGTCAAGTCTTAACGTTTTGTCACTGACCTTGGTGTTTTAACTAGGTCAGGGGGTGGTTGTGCCTCATTTAGTCGCCGTTTTAGAAGGGGTATGTGTGGTTTGTTCGCCGTGCAGTGGAGCCTTTGGGAATTTGGTCGAGTGTTGGCTTCGTTTCATTCTGTAATAGCCGCTATTATATAATTTCCTTGTGAATGTGGGTTATCCTGCATTTCATCGGCGGGGACTTGGATCTTTTGTTGTTTCTTCGGCTTATGTGTTGGCGTTGCTCATTGTAGTTGCTAGGAATTTGTATAATTATTTCCCACCCCATTCCTACATTGCCCATATTTTAAATAGGTTAAGTCGTAGTTGTGCCTACGGGGTTGTTGTGCCAAATTTGGTCGCCGTTTTTGGCATGGGTTTCTATGGGCACTGCTCAGGGTAGTTGTGTCGTGGTGTTTCTGATTTCTGTGCTCGGCTGGTTGGGTTGAGTGCTACCTTCACTGTCGGATATTCTCATACCTTTTTTACAGTCACCACTGCCTTCCACGTGCTACATGAATAACATAATAAACACGGACACTTCACATATCCCCTTACAACAATGGAAGTTTAGATTTGATACGCCATTCCTTAGCTGGCATATTGTGATTGAACCAGCAGGCTCTAATTACCACATTCAATTTCTTGTAACTTAATTGTGTCTGACCTTTCATTAGCGAGGCATGTCAGTACTACGAGCGTATTAGTATTATTGTTAGCTCTCAAGATGTACTATGATCTTGTAAACATTTTCTTTTTACTCATTTGCAACCTTTTTGTGATCACATTTGACTAAACGTAATTACTATGCAGGGCCAGACTAACCATTTTAAAAGGCTTTATCCAATATGTCAATGTTAAATCTACAGTTACAATTAAGAATCTGGAGTGTATAAACGTTCGTAGTTGAATAATGATACAATTACATGTAATGTTACAATGGTAGATGTAAAAAAAAAACAGGAATAAAATCCCTTAAAGTCAGTCGTCGATGGATCAAATTAAAGACATCTACGAAAAAAAATCGTTGTCGATATAACTGAGATATTTTGTAACACAACGAATAGTGCATTATAGTCCAAATAGTTTCAAATTCAGTTTCAGTAAAGGTAACATTGAATGCATTTAAGTGACTTTACACAAAAAAGTGTTTATTGTAACTCAAGATATTCTGAAATTGTAAGTCGTTTTACATGTACCATTCAAAACCAACCAGAAACATACCGAGTAACACTTAACATACTATTGATAAAGCTCGACTGACACACCTATGTAGGACACCATGGACAGTGCCGAAACGGCGCGTGATAGAGAATATACCGGTTGATTAACCTAGATACAGCGGTAACACCCGTTGTTTAAAGGCAATACTATGTTAGTATATTATACTATTAGTACATTTCTCCATTTGATAATTCTTTTTTCTATTACAAAATAAATTGTTGGATATTTTAATGTTGAATGCTATTTCATATTATTAATTAAACACTTACCCCTGTAAAATATTAAATCCCTTCCAAAATACCAAGAACTCTTGCTTCACAATTCCAATAGCATCTGATATAAAAATTGAACATTATAAAAATGCACACAATCTCATCGGGAATAACTCAGATGTCAGAACAATTACGACCAGTTTCCAGAATTTAATCCAGACATGGTTTCCACAAATATGGAGCATGCACCATTCCCAAACGTCACATATGATAACAAAATATTTTATAATCAACAAATGGAATCCGGATGCTCGTTCTATTACAGAGTCACTCATAGTGACAGCGTCCGTTACATGTTGCCAATGACTGTAGCTGAATCACCACGATAAGAAAATCAGTTCCAAACGCAACGAGACTTCCAGCATAGTTTGTATTCTGCTATTCATTTGTCGTGGCTTAATCAGATTGACTTCATTGCTTCTTCTCATATTTGATTCAGCACAGACTGCTATAATTTAAAGTAAACGCACATAATCGTTTTTACGCTCCATTCGTAAGAATATGAAGTCGGTAAGAAAATCGCAATAAATGTTAATGAAAATAATGCGAGATTTTCACTCGGTAATTATTATAAAATGGATAGAAGAATACATATTTTCTCTACGATGTAAATTAGCTCCATAATGTCGTCTTTTGTGAAGCCAATTATAGTCACACTCAGTGTCCTACCTTAGGCTAATACCAGAACAGAACAGAATACTTTATTAGCGTAAACAAATTTGTTTCTTGACAAAGAACATGAGCATATTTACAAATCATAATTATATTATATTACATCATACAAAACACAGTAACAAAAAAGTACATACATATTTTTAACTTCTGGTAATCGAAATATACAATTCGTCGTAATAATTGTTATACATTATGATTTGATGGGAGGCTATTTTAATGATTAGTTATTATTTAGTAATCAAAGCATTTATTTAAGTAAACACAAATGATGTAAATCATAAAATATAAACACTTTATATGTTAAAACTTTACAAATTTTGATATACCTATACAAGAACATGTAGATATACAATGTACAGGAAACATAAATTCATTGGACTGGAAAACCTAATCAGTTAAACCATATTATTTAAAACAGAATTTCTTATATGAAATGCTTGTGAAATAAATTTACCTGATACCCAATTTACACAGAATGTGTGGTTTTATCAAGGTTACTTGCTTAAATATTCATTTGTTATTAGCAAACATTGTGTGACTATGTCAGATATATAAATGATACCAAGGACCGGTGGATATTCATTTATATAACGTTGTAAGACTTTATTTTCGACGAGCAATGATTTTCGTACAGATATGGCTTCGTTGTGTGTTAATCAAAGCTTGTTTTATTAATGAACCGAATCTTGTCAAAGGGAAATACGCGCGCTAAGAAATGTTTCAATTCGATAAATTTTTAGTTAACATAGAATGCAAACTGCCTCACTTACCCTTTTGACGAACGTAGATATAACATATACATGTATATATACCAAACTAGTGATTACGTTATATACTGAGATTCTATTTAAGAGAACACGTTAAGCTGATCCTTCGTGTATGACATTATCTGAGCAACTATAAATGTACATATAGATACCGACTTGACTTTCAGAAAAGCCCGGTAAAGATGATGAAAATAGAATTTGGAATAATTATATATGTGGTGGTTTTATAATTAACGATATGTTATATATGAAGTACCTCTAATTGTGTAATAAACCAGGTATCCGGACCTTTACATAAACACATTTATAACATTATCATTGTATTTTATTACTACGTGATATAGTATGAGACAAACATAATACTAGTATATATGACGTATCTATGGTTTATATCCCAATAAAATACAGTAATGACGTCAAGCAGGACTTGATTATGTTTTTTTTATTCTAGGAAGTAGAACAGATGGTGATGTATCATTGAAAAACTTTGTCATTACAGTGTCAGTAAATATCACAAATTGATAAATGTAAGTATCTGATACGATAACGTCCAAACGACAACTAACTATGAATGTCTCATAAAAGAACAACCTTTGTCACGATTTTCTGAACGTATCATTTTTGCAAGGACACGTGTTAATGGCATTGAACAGACTTTGAAAAATGTGTATTACTCCAAGTTTTTGATCAAATGCAAAAGTTTAAACATAGTTTAAAAACACGAAATAGTATTGACACTCTCTGGTTACATAGAAATATTCCTGTTTATAATATCAGCTCATATAACAGATAAAATATTATTTTAAACTGTAAGCTGGTAACTCTTACAAATATTAATGTTTTTTATTTCTTTCGCAACATTTCACTTAACCCATTTAATATGTTTACGTTATAACGTTTTGCAATCAGATTCTGCATCATTTTGATGTCATAAATGTAAATTAACAAATACCGTCCGATACTTGAAACCTTTCTCATGGGTTTAGCTGAAAGCAAAACTCCTCATTCCAGTGCCACTTGTTTGAAGCCAATCTTATATAGTTCTTTGTGAGATGTAGAATAAGTGCCCTCGGGTGTTTTTCGTCTAGCGCTGAGAAAAATATTATCTTTTCAGGTTTCATCAATAAATTCAACAAGACCTTGATGTAAATCGGAATGTTAATATAAGGTTTCCTGGACTACATCTAGTGCATTTTGATCCCACAAACTTGTAGTATTAGTACATATGTTTATCATATTAAGGTCCATATGTTTTTGGAATTAAGCGACATATAATACGAGGGTCATTCAATAAATTCGTGGACTCATACTTTTAATACTCAATGCCCCAGCGAAATACAAACTGCATCACATTAAACTGAATCATTTCGGACACAAGTACAGAAAATATTTGATTGAATTACGCATTTCTCATCATACTATGGCAAAAATAAAAATACCACTTTAACGTGACCACCACACAGCGCTATTGGAATCCTGACGTCAGCAACGTCATTGGCGTTTGCAGTTTGACTAATGGTTCCCCCGGAATAGGATATGTCATTTATATTGAAATAAACATAAAAAGTTAAATTGTATTTGATAAAATATATCGAGCAAAATATGTAAGAAAGTAGAAAGTATAAATTCATGATTAACGCTGAATATAATGGTTGTATGTTAAAATGAAGACATATCGTATATTTCGACTGGTTTTGGGTGAAATGTCACTACGTTTGCCTTTCTGTCAATCGATGAACCATTTTTAGTACCATGTAGCACTTTATGCATTTGCTTTTCTGAGGCCCGTGCTCAATTGAAAAGTCGCACACAATTCCTTGCGTAAATTCATAGACATTTTGACGTTAATGAAAACTTGACTCGCCTGGATTAAACAGTTTTAAGCTCAAACTCCAACGTTATGAAAATATTGAAATAATCTGACATATGTTACGGAATATAAATTCACTTATTCGAATTTTTGTATAAGTAGTTCAACTTATAAAATGGTACGCTAAGTCCGCCGGGGGTTGTAGCGCGCTACTATGGTAACAAAAAGCTGGTAACTTGCTGCTAGTTTGCATTATTCAAGTTAAGATTATGTTGACTTTAGATAATAAGTTAATGTGTGTATTGATATAAGAAATTGTTATTTAATCACTTTTATTATCAAATGCGAACTATGATCTTCGTATATATTGATTGACCCTCGTATATTTTATGTTGCTGTCGTACCAATAACAACATTGCTATATGCACGATCTGATGTAGAACAGCCCTGTCTGTTATTCTGGCTAAAAAACAGTTTTACAAAGTAAATGTTAAGTGATATGTAGACTATTATTCAAGCTTATGCATTTGATTCAATAAGCATTTCTATGTCCATAGCATAACTTGTTCCTTTATTTAGAATTAAGCTGTATTCAAGTAGCTATCTCGCAAAAAACCTCATTGTCGTATGTTTGATAAAATTGATATACAAAACGTCCTTATCGGGTTTTAAATGTGGCGTATGACGTATATGCATATGCCGTTATTTAAGTAGCGTATTATGTTGCAATAAACGATAGTGTTAGTGTGGGTACTAAACTAGCACGTTTCCGTTTATAAAGACATATTTTACATAATCAGATTTTGCAATATAATTGTAGATGTTGCTGACGTTTTATCTGTCGTCTTCCATGTTATTTTCCATGTAACCCTTGTGTTTTATTAGGCATATTATAAATGTTATATTGTACGCGGGACAACTAACCAATACACAGTAGACAAACTACGGAACCCTAGGATAGCGATTATGGCAAGCCAAATGTCCAATAATTACGTAAACCCATGTTCACGGTCGTAAACCCATGTTCACGGTCGTTAAACTAGGTTTTACGGTTTTACGGTCGATAAACTAGGTTTTACGAACGTAAAACCAGGTTTTACGAATGTTAACCTGTATTTTCGAGCGAAAACATAGGCTAACAGTCGTAAACCATAGTTCACGCTCGTGAACATGGGTTTACGTTCGATAAACTAGGTTTCTCGATTGAACTATGAATTTCGACCGTTATCCTATGTTTAATTACGGCCGTTATCCTATGTTTACCCTGGTTCACGAGCGTTAACCATAGTTTACGAACATTAACCTGTGTTTTCGACCGTAAACATGGGTTTACGCCCGTGAACATGGGTTTACGAACGTGAACATGGGTTTACGAGCGTAAACATGGGTTCTCACTCGTGAACATAGGATAACGACTGAAATTGATAGTTATGTCCTAGAAACTTAGTTTATCGAACGTAAACATAGGTTCACGTTCGTGAACTATGGTTTACGCTCGTAAACCCAAGTTCACGCCCGAAAACATAGGTTGTTGTTCGTAACATATGGTTATTGCAAGTAAATTGTCCAATAATTACGTAAACCCATGTTCACGTTCGAAAAACTAGGTTCGAAAAACCTAGTTTATCGATCGTTAATCCTAGTTTTTCGACCGTAAACCATGGTTCACGTAATAACTGGACACAAGAAATACATGCCAAGCCTGTGAACTATAGTTCACGCTCAAAACATGGGTTAGCGTTCGTAAACATAGGTTTACGTTCGTAAACATAGGTTCACGCTCGTAAACATAGGTTAACGTCCGTAAACCCATGTTTACGCCCGAAATTCATAGTTTATATGAAAATCTTAGTTTTACGTTTGATAAACTAGGTTTCTTGATTTAACTACTGATTTCGGTCGTTATCCTATGTTTACGACCATTAACCTATGTTTACGCTGGTAAACCCTGGGTCACGCTCGTAAACCATAGTTTACGAAATACAACCCATGTTTTCGACCGTAAACATAGGTTTACGAACGTGAACCTATGTTTACGAACGTGAACCTATGTTTACGAGCGTGAACTATGGTTTACGACGTTATCCTATGTTTTCGCTCGAAAATATGGGTTAACATTCGTAAAACCTGGTTTTACGATCGTAAAACTATAGTTTATCGACCGTAAAACCTAGTTTTAAGCCCGTGAACATGGGTTTACGAAATTATTGGACATTTGGCTTGCCATAAGCGATACCATAAAGGTGCCCTAATCGATTGACGTTTGGCATCTCATTTGACGACAAACACTGTCATCCACCATATGACGATAATTAAGTATCATAATTGAACAATTCTGTTAGACCAATGCTGACTATTAAATCTTATAAGATGTACTGTTTTGATTGGGCAATATTATTCTACAACAATTATGCGCAAG
This sequence comes from Spisula subtruncata, assembly GCA_963678985.1. Classification (NCBI taxonomy): domain Eukaryota; kingdom Metazoa; phylum Mollusca; class Bivalvia; order Venerida; family Mactridae; genus Spisula; species Spisula subtruncata. Next base: position 27,901,780 of record OY787663.1, on the reverse strand, counting down.
GTTATTTATGGACATTGCTTCTTGTAAGTGTGTTGTTGTCAGGGTTTGGGCCGATAAGTTACTTATCTAATGCATTACTTTTAACATTATTTGTTAAAGTTATGCATTAAATTAGCGTTAGCATCACTTGGTTTCTAGAAGATTATGCATAAACATTAGTTTTGTATTGAAACAAACACCCCATTCAAACTCAAAATTTATTGGTGATGTATAACACAAAGAATCACTTGTAAACAAAACATTATTACATACGGCATCACGTGCTGTATGTCAAGTCAGCTGTCAAAAACAGTGTCACATCGAAATGCATTACATTTTATTTTAATAAACATCAGTTTACCAAATTTGCTATCCTTGATAATAAAGCTATACTTATCTGACCTAAAGATTTTGTCAGTAATGCGTTCCGTAATAAGTCGTTCCATGGATTATCTGGCACATCAGCATGTTTATTTCATTCATCTTTGCTAGTTTCAAATGATCATCATGCAAGTACGCAATTGTTTTAAGGATGTCAAAGATAACTGTTTTATATAGGTGTGAAAAATGTGTGCAACTTTATTGTAATAAACAAATGGCCTTCACACACATTTTACAAAAGAGATCTTCAAGTGAATATTTCCCGTCTTATAGAATAAGGGAACATATTGGGTAGCTTTATTTATCTAATGAAAATATAATGCTAATGCATAAGCGAGTACTGCAAAATAAAAACATTGGATTAGCATAAGATAAATGCAAACATTCACAGCATTAGAAGAATTAGTTAAGCAAAAACTAATGCATTACTAATGTAAACGCTTTAGTTAATTGCATTACACAACACAAGTTGTTGCTGATTTCTGTGTCCGGCTGGTCAAGTTGAGTGCTACCTTCCTCGTCCGATTTAATCAATGTTTAAAGTTTAACCACACATGGTACAAATGTATCCATACTAAAAGTATTGCCTCTGAAGTTGCAGATGTACATTGCAACCCCTGAACATGAACTATTTTGAAATGTCGCCACAATTGATTTCCGCGAATGAAATTTGCTGTGAAATTCTTGCAAGGAAGCGACACGTTAATGACAACGACAATAAATTTCATATCGTGTTCAATATAAGAAACTTCTTTGGGTGAAATAGCATTTCCAATAACAGGACAATAAATAAATCCATATTGTAAATTTATGCACATACCATCTTTCTGAAACTATGCAGATAATACCCAGTTGCTTTCACGCCTAAAACAATTGCCAAATGTAAAATAGAGACATTTGCATATTCATGACAACTGAAAAATCCAATAACAATTTCCGCAAATACAGTTAACAAATCTTATTAGTGTGCATGCATGTATAAGCGATAGCTCAGTCAATACCTGATGGATCGTGATGAAATTTTAAACATATGTAGCTTGGATATTTTGTATAACAATTCAATTGATCTAAGTACCATGTGTTAAAAAAATACAATCAGAATAAGCAAATGATGACATCATCAAAAGCTTATGTCACCAACTTCTGCAGCGATTTCATCTGAGTCTTGATGCAGCTATTTGACTGCTGTGCTTTTAAATTTTATGTTCAAGCATATGTGCATATAATTTGTCTAAAAACAAAGTAAACAATGATTCGAATAAAGTATAATTGAGGATTAGAAATACCCACTTTCATCCGAAAAAGGAAATTTTTGACAGAGTTACTTCCCTTTAACCATCAACGTAAAAATGATGTTTTAAAAGTTAATACCGTGTTGGTGAATAAAAAATCTTATTATTTTGTGTTTTTTGAATTTTAAATTTTAATTGACCATACTTTAACCATCGGGTACATTTCTCCTTTTCCGATTCTTTTTTACATAAAAAGTAAACTGTTGGATATTTTATTATAAATGTACATGTAACAATAACTCACAATTCCGATAACATCTGATATAAAAATTGAACATCATAAACATGCACGAATTCTCATTGGGAATAACTCACATGTCGGATCAATAACGACCAGTTGTCAGAATTGTATGCAGGATATGCGTGGCTACCAAAAACATGAAACATGCACCATTCCCAAAAGACACGTATTATAACACAATATTATATTATGTATAATCAACTAATGGAATCCGCATGTTCGTTCTATAAAAGAGTCACTCATAATGGCAGCCTCCGTTGTATGTTGCCAATCACTGTAGCTGAATCACCACCAATTGGGGAGCGGTGGCCTAGAGGTAGGGCGCGCGCTTCGGGATCGAGATGTCCCGGGTTCGATCACCCTCTGGACCACTGGTTAATTTCTCTGAGCAAGACCCACATGCTCCGCTCCACTATGGTGTAAAATGGTACCTGTGAGGATATTGTCTATTCCTGGGCGCCGCAGATCGATGTTGGCTGCCACACCCACAGGAGCGAAATAGTCTCCCCAGGGAGACACGAGTGTAGGTTTCCATATGTAGCCTAATGACCAGGGGAGTCAAAAATCTCAAAGGGTGCTTGAGCGGCGTACCAGCTGAAAAGAGCCGTAGAAAATTGGTACCTTAACTTAACCACGATAAGAAAATCAGTTCTAAGTTCTCATTGGAATCAATCAACCCAGTTTGTGGTCCTCTATTCTATTGTCGTGGCTTGATCAAGCTTTGAATATTAAGATTGACTCTATTTTTTCTTCTTGTATTTGATTCAGCACAGAATGTTATTTTTGTTAATGTAAACGCATATCAACGTTTCCAAGTTTCATTCGTAATGTTTTGACGTCGGTAAGAAGGATACTAAATGTCACGTGACGTTATATCGACGTATTGGATTCCATGTATCATCAATGTAGTATTTTCATATTGAACATGTTTGATGATCAAATTGATGTATTTGTACATGTACTAGTATTTAGCAATATAACACTCGCTGTGATTTATATTTAACGGACAAAAAGAGTAATTCAGCACGAGATCTTTTTTCTTATATCGTATTTACTAATGCTTCGTTCAAAATCGTAGGTATAGGTCGTCAAATGATATTATTAGATTTATAAGCAAATTAGTGCAAGGGAGCGATAGCGACCGCAGCACTAATTGGTTTTTTATACTTATATGTGGTCTATAGCCGGCTTATAGTTTACCCGCCCACTTTAGGGACCCTTGTATGCAAACAATATTATGCCCATTTATCGAATAATGAGAGTGAAATAGCACACAAATGCTTGTATGATTGCTGATAGAATAACAGTAAAATTAGGAGGATGGGCGGGTCCAGTTTTCTATATTTGGAATCAGAAAATTTTCCTAATAAACAGATTTAGTAAATCGTTATCATGCCCATTGCAAAAACAAATGAATAAGTGGTCCCAAAATTTGAAAACCCATGGCTTTTGATTGGACAAAGAAGTAGAGTAAACTATAATTAAGGTTAATAAACCTAATGCGAGATTTTAACTGCGAAATTGTTCGAAAATGGAGAGAAGAATACACATTTTCTCTACCCTGTAATCTATCTACGATATGTCGTCTTTTGTGAAGTCAATTAGAGACACACTCAGTGTTCTAACTCATGGCCATTACATTGATACTTATTGTACACAGAACACAAGGGTAAACAGTATGTGACAATTCGAGATATATTAATGGTTCCAATGACCGGTGGATATTCATTTATGTAACGTTGTGCGACTTCATTGTCGAAACGAACAATGATTTTCGTACAGATATTGTTTCATTCTCAGTTAATTAAAGCTTGTTTTACCATTAATGAACCGAAAGTAGTGTTGCGTGTTTCCAGCGGAATATACATGCGATGAGAAATGTTTTCATTTGCTGAAAGTATTGTCGTGCGGAAGTTGTTTTTTCACATCATTAGACTACAACTCGACACATTTGTGTTTTACTGAAAGATCCATAAGTTGAGTAAACATGGTTGGGTAGCCAGTCGGTGATCAAAAAGCTAAAAGTAAAATACATGTACACATATTGTACATGTACAGCTTGTTTATTTGGTCTTCGATATATTATAAACAGAATTGATAATTGATGCGTGTTTATGTGTTATGTCTGATACCTGTATCTATCATCATAACTCCTATTAATTCTTCCTTGTATTTCGTTTTCGGACAAGTTTGAATACCGAGTGGTACAGTCAGTTACATATGCATTTGGCAGTATTTGATATGCGATACTTGCCTTACTTGATACATATCTGATGTGGTCGTTATGATAAGGTGACATCTCTACATAACTGAAATAAGTGTAAATATTTTGTGGTTGATTGTCCATATTTGTCATACATATATATATATTCCAATAATAATTATTCACTAATTTATATTGTATTGTTGTACATAAATGTGTATGCGAATGTATAATGCTTTTTCAGAATTGGAGGAATAAAAGAAATATGATTATGTTAAATACTGTGCTTCTATTTCAGAGAATAAGCTGAGCTTATTCTACGTACACTCAACCGCTTTAAAAACGCACCACATATGAAATATCGGTTTTAGTGATGAAAACATCAATCTAAGGTTATTTATTTTCGGATTAATAATCTTCAGTCTATACACTACGAGTTGTGTGATTTCCATGCCATTGCTACTAGTTTAACATAAATTATGATATAGATAACACAGTGATCCATGAAAGGGAAAGTCACAATTCCATACGCAGTTATAAGAGTCCGCTACATTGTTGCATGTACGTGGTTTGTCCTAAAGAATAACATTAATTACGTAATAGGATAGAATTATGTTGCCATCCAAGCAAAGCTTAACTTTAATTATAAATGTTATGTGGCTTTGGCTGTCTGGCTAGTACCATACGACCGAGTGCGGTCCAGATATGCGCATTATGTGAAACTAAGATGGATTCAAGCCTTATTTAAACTTGAAACCTTGGTTATGACCATCATACTCTCAGAATATTTCCCGTGCTGCTTATATGGACATCAAGTCAACAATATGAAGGAGCTTGAAGACAAAAAATTGGGACATTCGGTTCTAAACGGGAGAAAACTCGTTAAGAAGTGTACTAAAATGATTTTCCTTTTTATTGACAATTATGAAGAGAATAGTTATGAAAATGCAATAATGTACTTTTTGGCGTGTTTATTGACACCCGACATTCTTTTGACACTGTGTTCAGTCATGCGGAACCAATTACAGTGGAACAGCCTGTGCATTGTGTCTGGCTCGGGCTCAATACCTTTAGCTTGTTTCGTCCAGGTCGGTCTTCGACTGTGTCATTCGCTAGGAACCGATGTTCTAAGCCCACAATCGTTGTGTGGAGGAAGCTGAACCACCATGCTAAGGCACCGATGCTCTTTTCAGTTGGAAGCGAAGGCACAATCATCCGAACAAATATCCGAGATATTCGCAGCACAGCATAAACATACCCTTAGCAAATACTGTTTCTGTTGTTTTTTCAATGTGTAAACCAACAGGGTACAGTTTAAAGTCATTATTGACCACATAGGTCGACGCGATCGAGCTGCACGTGCAAATCATGCAACATCAAAAAAAGTTCTTTGGGGGAGTATTCCGAATGAAAACTAAATCGTTTTCTTCAATTAGGTCAAGCTTATGAACTGAACAAACCCTGTAAACTATTAATTTTAGCAAAAAATGATTTTTGACAAATTTTAATTATTTTCAATAGTGGTGCGTTTTTAAAGCGGTTGAGTGTATATGCCATTATGTGAACAACTACGTATGAACGTACAGTTACCGACTTGACTTTCTGAATGGTAAGAATGAAGAGACAAGTATTTTGGAATAATTATTTCTCTGGTTTATATCCAGCGATTTATTGTACACTATTCTAATTACGTTGTGTTATAAATCTGGTTACCGAACCATTAAATAAACATAATTATAGCGTGGTCATTAATTACTGGATGATATTGTATGAGACAAAAATAATACTAGTATGCATGACGTATTTATCTATATTTAATTTCAATAAAATACAGTCTTTCAATACCACCATGACACAGCAGCAATACCCCATCAGGGCACTGTTTACTAACAATGCGTAAATGTCGCGTAAATGTACGCATAGATACATGTATCTAACTTACGCAAATTCGTAAGTGTGTTCTACTAAACGTTCGCAAGTACTTGCATACATTTACGCTAAAATATTGAAGATGCAACGTAAGTCGGGACATTATACATGTAACGGGGATCAGAATGAAAAAGTATACATAAACGCTCAGTAAGATTTGATTTGAATCACGGTTTAAAACAACAAGTGACGGTCTAAAACAACAAACGACGGTCTAAAATAACACGCGACTGTCAAAAACCAACAGTGCGTGTTAAAAGCTCTTCACTTACGCTCATATTCGCCATTTAGGTATGCCTAGCTAAGCCAAAACTTACGCCAGAAAATAAACTTAAATAATTATCTTTGTTAAACGTATTTACGCAAATATTATCGACATACGCAATATTTTAGGAAAACTTAGGTTTACGCTAGATTTTTAAATGCATAATATTTTAAATACACACATCGTTTCATCGTCGGATACCCAAGGTACAAACATGTAACTGAAGTTAGCATAGCAAGTAGTTAAACGTGAAAGACCGTGTACTAGACTATTGGAACTCTGTTTAAAAAGAGTTGGGTTAATTTATTTATTAATATTTGGTTTAAATGTAATACAATGAAGTTCCTTGTATAAACAAATGACGATATTAGCTGTAACAGACGTAATAACACATGGTTCAATAATAGCATTTTATGAAAAACATTATCCTGATATCCATCCATATGTGTTTTGCATGTCACTTGTGTCAGAGATAATTATGTTACATGATACATTGGATGACAATACGCCTAAACGAACTCACGGAACTTTAAGTTAGTTAGACGTTCGATCTTAAATCGACCTAGTATGGAATGTATTAAAATAATCTTTTTATTCAAGGAATTCCCTTGCACGATTACAACAAATTGTAACTTACCTACAATGTGACGATCATGAACCATATTGACCACCTCAAGAATTGGATGAACCTATGTTTGTAATTATTGTATAAATTTCTAAGCACGATCGTCGTATTAGATTGGCACTAATTGCAAATTAGGAATATGGAAATAGCACGATCGTCTTACCATACGCGTATGCGATGTGCACGCATTCATGATATAACTGAATTTTAAACGAATACATTCGTAGATACGTCATTCATCGTACCGTATACGACCTACTAATTACATGTAAATACACTAGCTTCAGCGTTAGCAGACATATTAGTTAAACATCGTTAAGTATGAAAAAAATCCACGCTATAGCACATTTGAGTTCGCCATTGTAACCTTTAAACATGATTTATTTTATAAACATGTATATGGCGTCACAATTTAATGCTATCCGTGTATTCAATGCGCTGTGAAATTCATACTAGGAAATGACAAATTTATGACTGCACTAAATTTCATAGTGCACTCGACATCAGAAATGTCTCTGGATTTGACTTTATAACCAATGGTTGGACTATAAATCAGCAAAAATTGTGATCTCATGCAAAAGCCATATTTCGGAAGTGTTACAGTATAAAATAAGTTGGTTTCACCCACTAAACAATAATTTCAAATGACATTCAAAGACATATGCATATTCATGACAACGAGAAAAACATTTACAATTCCAGACAAATATACCCAAATGCAATGTACAAAATGTGACGGGTTATGGCTTTTGTTAATTTAATTCAAGAAAAGTTCTAGGACGAGCTTAGTATTACGTTGTCATTACATAATATATAATTATAAAAGGAATTGATATAGCCAAAGTCTGGCCAAAATAACCATATACTGTTAGATAAAGGAACAACCTGATGGGACTATGGCAATATGCATACTTTATTATCGTGACACATGTAATCATTACATTGCGCTTAATGTCTGTAACATTGGTTTACAGGCATTACCACGTACATTATGGCACCTAGTAAATATTATAAACATGGGTCACCAACACTCACCTTGCACGATTGTTTATTATCGATATATAACCGTTCACATTTAAAACCCGGAGGTGGCATACAGAAAAACCTTGATTTTCGTACCGATATGGTCTCATTCTTGGCTAGTGAAAGCTTGCTTTTCCATAAATGGACTGAAAGTAGTGTTTTCAAAGGAATATACGCGCGCTGAAAAATGTTTCAATTTGATTGAGCATTGTCAATAGGCAGTTTTATATACACATCGTAAGAATAAGATCGAACCAGGTGTGTTGCCGAATGATCTACAGTTACATGTACAGTAAACTTGATTAAGCTAAAAAATATGGTCAACCTCAAACAAATTGCAAAACAGAGTTTCTTTGCATTTTCATCATCTACAGACTATTATCAACTACAGACAAAACGTCAAATATGCGAGTTCGATGGGGGAAAATACAAAAAATCGACATGTTTAAGGTCACTTTTGGTAGCAATTTCAGCAATTTCCTTATTTCATACTACATGGGGAATTTTAAGTTCTAATAATTCCCGTGTTAGTCGTTACATATTTACTAATTGCAACTTAAAGCTTATATTTTCTGAAAGATACAACCTTCTTCTATCGAATACAAATATTGATTTTATCATCAGACAATTTACTTTTCAATATATGCCAGTCAACGTGTTGGTATACTACCCATTCAAATGTCGACAAAATGACTCAAAATAGCACTTGGAAGGGGAAACAAAAGTTTTATTCATTTCTTTAATATTAATCTAATTTGTTTAAAATTTACACATATCATTTGTTGTATACATGTGTGTCTAATGGAAAAAAGATATTTGTGTTTGGACAGTATACAATAATGATAATATACAAAATATACATGAATCTATCGATTCGGGAGAAATAGTGATTGTTCTCTTTGTCTGTATGTCCACAATTATTGCATTTGTATCCACAATTTTGACTTTATGATTATGAAACTTGGTCAGAGTGATCACCTGAACAAAATTTAGGCCAAGGTAGAAAATGGATGATCAAGGGTAAAAAACAAGGTCACTAGGTCAAATTGTAGCAAAACCTTGTGTAGTCGCTAGAGGTAATAATGTTGAACTTATATTTATGAAACTTGGTCACAATAATAATATCAACAAAATCTAGGTCAAAGTTATAAATTGGGTCATCCGGGGTCAAAAAGTAGGTCGCTAGTTAAAATCAAAGGAAAACGTTGTGTACCTTCGCATCATTTCACTTAACCAATTTTAAACGTTTACGTAATAACGTTTTGCAATCAGATTCTGCATCATTTTGATGTCTAAGAGTAAATGAAATAACACAGTCCGATACTTGAAGTTCTAGTTAAAATCAAAACTCCTTACTATAGCGCCACTTGTTTAAGCCAATCTTTGATAGTACGTTGTAAGATGTAGAATAAGTTTCCTTAAAAGTATTTCGCCTGGCGCCTAGAAAAATATTGTCTTTTCAGGTTTCAACAATAAATTAATCCAGACCTTGATATGAAGCGAAATTCTGGCTAAAATGCAGTAAACGATTATAGGCTTTCCTAGACTATCACTCGATCTCATGTATTCCATAGACTTGTATGTGTATATAATTTTTTCTTAATATTGTCCCGCATTATTCAGAATTAAGTGGCGTTAATACTGCAGTCGCGCCAATAACCAATTGTCATATGCATGCTCTGATGTACAGACTTTTCTGTCCGTCTGTGTTTTTTTTTTTAAATGCGTATTATCTTTTTTACATACATGGTTGCTTCGCCAGATACCCACGGTTCAGTAAATGGTACATGTAGTACAATGCAATACCTTAGTTAATATAGTTGAACAAATGACGATATTTTCAGTTGCAGACGTAATAAGACATACTTCTTAATAGCAGTCTACCGTCAATAAATGATCATTATATCCATTAAAACGATAGGTACAAACCAAAGCCGCACAGCTTGTTGTCTTATATCTTATATGTACATTTTGTGTTTTGGATGAGTCAGACATATGCTACATTGTACACTGGACGACAAACCAATACATGTAAACAAACTCACGCAACATTTGATCATAAACGACCTATCGGAATGTATTAAAGTGATATTTTGATCATTCATCGTAACGTATGCGACCAACTACGTACATTTACGTACAATCGCTTCTGTAAACATACTAAACACCGTTAAATATGAACGTTATCCATGCTGAAATACAGTTGAATGAGTTCGCCATTGTAACCTTTCAGCATGATTTATGTTACATATGACGTCACAATTGAATTCCGTCCGTGTATTAAATTTGCTGTGAAATTCATACTAGGAAATGACACGTTTTTGACAGCACTTAATTTCATATTGCGCTCCATACGCAAAAAGTATCAGGATGAACTTTTATAACCAATGGTTGGACTAACAATCAGCCACCAATGGACTACTCGAATCTAAAATAAAATGAACGAAGGGGAGTATTTTGCGAAAGGAGTTGACGAACGATTGGTCCCTATATTGCATTTAGACAACAGTATCATCAATCAATGAAGACCTTCTGTGTTTTAAATGTATGGTGATGATGAATAATTTAGTGGCAAACGAAAACTGCTGATAATTCGGATAAGCAACGTTTTCTTATCCTTTTGTTAGTTTATATTCGGTATATTTATTATCTTTGTATTGTGATATCACACGAAGTGTATAGTAAATTGATAAAATGGTCACTTATTAAGTTTTTTTCATAATGGCCTTGTTATTGGGCTTCTGACTCATATTAGCCTTATATTAGGTCGAACATTATAATAACCGTTCACGTCAAAAGCCAGGAGGTGGCATGTATGATCTTTCCGCGCACCTTATCTAGCAAGTAATTGTGATTCCCCAAAGTCGTGTATTACGTGTATTACACAAAATCATATTACGTATAATCAACTAATGGAGTCCGGATGCTTATAATAAATTAAACATATTCCTTCGTCAGCGTCCGTAACATAACAGAGACAGCGTCCGTAAATGTTGCCAATGTATGTAGCGGAATCACCACGATAAGAAAATCAGTTACATGTTCACAATGAGTCTTTTAGCATATTTGGTATTTACCAATGAGTGCAATATATCCTTATATTTGATTCTACACACAATGTACAAGCGATCATTTTCATTGACACTCATAAAGGCCGTAATGTTTCATATACAGTTACTGTAGTGAATTTACGTACTGGATTCTACTAATCATTCATGTCTAAATACATGTTCGAATTTCTAATTGGCCACCCTAAAATATTATATCAATAAATCTTAGGCTGCGTTATTTGTTCACTCCACGCACTAATTTATCGATTTCCGGAAAGAAAAGGCGTATTCATGTACAAAATCATCCATGCGTAACGGTTGTTGCGAACTTGTTTTTATGCACGTTGGCCTTGTGCACTGCTTGGAATAGTATCCTATTTGGTATGGATTTGTTTCCTGTTGATTGACTTTTCTTAAAACACTATAATTTGTGAGAATAAGCCATGTGGAACGCGCTTATGACGTCAGAGGCATGCATACATTGAACGAATTTCTGATTGGCCACGAGTTTTTTGTAAATTAGTTTAAAATGCTTTTAGAAGAATACAATTAATCGAAACCCCGATACCGTCCAATTTCACTGATAGAAAATATGTTTCTAGCAGTAATTCGAGCTTAACCCCACGTTATTATAAATATCGCTTTATTCAAAATGACGTTTTGACGTATAGCTAGTTTGCGATAGAAAAAAATCGTGTTTTTTAAAGATTTCTGAAAATCTATTCATCAGATTTTGGTAAGAAATTACACAGAACTACAATAACTTCCTACCTACTCCCATTTTGAATTTTTAGTCACCAATTAAAAGACATTTATTCTTTATTACATATTAAAATTACATGCGTATTTACAGTTTAACGCAGAGAGGTAATCTGGTATTCCATTGATGATTTACTATCAATTATTTAACCGTTACAATCCGTGATCGGCAGGATCGAGATTGCTGTTATAAAGACAAGACTTAGGAGGCCCTTGTGTTTTGGTTTATTAAGGTGTGTCGCTTGTAAACATTGTACAGTAATAACATGTATGTCGTGATAATCACAGACGGGCCCCGCATGTGTTAAAGTAAGTAGGTTGCAAATACGTAAATATACCGTTATGCGTATCACATGACCGTAAAATTGGCTGTTGCAAGTATCAAGTCTTCTAACTTGATATTTCTAAAACTACAAATATGTTACATAGAACTTATGAACAAAACTTTTTTAACTAATTTCTGATGTTGCTGAAATTTCAGTGTGTATTAGTAGATATATTTCATTTATCCGTGTAAAATTTCATACTTGTAGGTGTAGTAATTACAAAGAAATATTTAAAAAACACGATTTTTTTCTATCGCAAACTAGCTTTTTTATGCATGTCTGGATTTTGGTGCTGGTACTCGCCATTCTAACGGCCTCAGCGCGCCCCATATTAATTATATGTCGCTAGTACCAATGCTTTTCATTAAGCCAATTGACACAGAATAAATTTTGACTAATTTCAAAAATAAAAAATGTCGGGCACGTGAATCACGTGCACGTAAGCCATTTTGCACTAACTGTTCCGCATGGATGGTTTTGTACATGCATGCGTAATTTATTTCTTGAACTCGATAGATGACTGCATGGAATGAAAATAACCACAATTTTTGACATGTTGATTTAATATAGCGCATAATATAATATTTCATTGGGTGGCCAATTAGAAATTCGGTTGAGTGTACTATGCTACATGAATGACGGTTACAACATTTACGCTAAATTCAAAGCCAAATGAAGCTTCCAATACAAACTCATTTTAGGAACGGCGCGCATTTATAGTAACCCTTGTTGCGCGTGTCATTCGAGATGTTTTCGTTGAACCTACATACGCTCTGATAATAAGGTAGCGTGCTATCTATAATTTGTAATTCGGTGTATACTTCAGTTTTGATCGTAATATTTCAAATGAGTTTCAATCGCTCTGGTATGACGATTCTACATAGAAGTGTAGGCAAGCATTTTGCATGGCTATTATAAGTAAAGAATGTTGTTTTTGTACATATAAAGCAAGGGAACACTCCATTTTTTATAAAACGATGGGCTAAACATGACCATCGTATTAGGTTGGCACTTATTGAAAATTAGGATTGTGGAAGGTTCGCGATCGTTTAACCATACACTCCACATATTTGATGTTTACGTATTCAGGAAATAAATGCTTTTACATAAAGTAATGGGTAGATATGGCATTCATCGTATTTTATGCGACCAACACGTACATTCGCTTTTGCCAACATATTAAGAAATCGGTAATTTAAACTGCTATCCACGCTGAAGCACATTCGGCTTAATTCGTCATTGTAATCAATGAACAATTGAACATGAAGTCTTAAGATATGACGATGTCTCAGTTTAATTAATCCGTGCATTAATTTTGCTGGGAAATTCATACGGAGGAAGTGACACGTTTATGACAGCAATCAAATACATATTGCGCTCAATATGAGAAATATCTCTTGATGGAATTTTACAGCCAGTAGTTGGACTATAAATCAGCAAAAATGTGACCTTATGCAAATGCCATATTTCTAAAGTGTTACATTATAAACAAACGTTGCTATTACCCACTATATAATTACAAAAGAAGTTAACAAATTCAATGCCTGGCCCAAATAACCTGGTGACTGACTGGACGTTATAACTATGATCATATATATAGTATACTTTAGCCACATGATGTAATCACTATGTCTCGCCAACGTCAGTTTCAAGTTATGTAGTACATACATAGGATCTTGATTTGTCCCATGTCATCGTAGCCTGTGATTTCAAGCGGCGCTTATGATATGTAGCATTTGTTTACAGACATCGCTGCGTACATTGTGGTACATGGACAAAATACTAAACACGGACGGCCAACAAACACATTGTTTCATGCTAAATGTATAATGCAATTGTAGTTTACCTACGTCATACGATGCATATTTAATAAAAACTGTAAACAATTGGAAAATTTAGTGTAGAATAATGCTTCAGATTATTAACTAACCACTTATACCCTTATAAAATATTAAATCCCTTCCAAACTACCAAAAACTCTTGGTTCAGAATTCTGACAGCATCTGATATTAAAATGAACATCCTAAAATGCACAACTTCTCATCGGGAATTACTCAAATGTCAGAACAATTAGGCCCAGCTTTCAGTATGGCATCCAGGTTACATGAAAAATGCACCATTCCCAAAAGTCGTGTATTATTATAAAATATTATATTACATATAATCAACTAATGGTATCCGCATGTTCGTTCCATAACAAAATCACCCATAATGACAGCATCCGTTACATGTTGCCAATGTCTGTAGCTGAATCACCACGATAAGAAAATCAGTTCCCAATTCAGTATTCTCAACAAAGTTGGTATTCTGCTAGTCAAAGTCTGAATATCAAGATTGACTTTATTGCTTCTTCGTATTTGATTCAACACAGAATGTAATTATTAAACGCACATAAACTTTCTTTGTTCCATTCGCAAGGATGTGAAGTCCGTAAGAAGAATACTAAATGTCGAAGTATATTTTATCGACTAATTGGATTCCACGTGTCATTGATGCATTGGTTAAGTATTGAACATGTTCTATAATAAAAAAGAAAAACAAATTCTGCTTCGACATAGGGACAGCTATGTTAATATGTATGTGCAGTGAGTCATAATACTGTTAATAGCAGAAACGATTGGCAGTCTATAGAATAGATTTGTATTAGCAATATATATGTATCACTCGCTGTGATATACATTAATTTTTCCAATATCGCATTTACTAATGCTTCATTCAAAATCGCAATGAAGGTTAATGAAAATAATGCGAGATTTCACTCGGTAATTGTTCGTAGAGGAAGCGAAGAATACACATTTTCTCTACTGCATGTATGTAATTTAGCTAATGTACGAAATGTCGTCTCTTGTGAAGCCAAGTAGAGAAACTTATTATATTGATACTTCCTTTACATAGAATACAAGGGCAAACAGTATGTGACAATTCCAGATATATTAATGATACCAATGACCAGTAGATATTCATTTATTTAACGTTGTAAGACTTCAATGTCGAAAAATCATGATTTCCGTACCGATATGGTTTCATTCAAGTTAATTAAAGCTTGTTTAACCATTAATGAACCGAAAGTATGTACATGCGATGAGAAATGTTTCGATTTGCTGAAAGCATTGTCACGCGGCAGTTGTTTTTCACATCATTAAGGATACAACTAGAAAAACTTGTGTTTTATTTATTGATCTTCAAGCTTTGTAACCCTAATTAGGTAGCCAGTGGTCCACCAAAAACCTAATTGAAAAATAAACACATTGTACACATTGAAAAATTCCGCACTTAAATTTTTGTAGAAGATATATACATGTATATATAGAGCATAAATTGAGCTGATTCTAGGTGTATGCTATTATTTGAACCTCCACAACTTACGTACGTACGAGGGATGATCCAAAATAACGTGGATTTTTGTTACAATGTTCGTATGTTTTAATTAATCATTTACAAACTCATATCAACATTCATCGGAATTTGTCCGGCATATTCCTGAAAAACTATCACGGAAAAATAATTATTCAATGAAAAGTTATATGCAATAGAAAAAGGTCACTAACAGCTTCCCGGCGCACGTCAGCGTTGGTTTCATGACGTCGTTGACGTCGTGTATCGATGTTCGTCACTGTAGCAGGTTTGAACCTGCTCATTTTTATTTAAAATGTCGTACAATGATGTAAATTATTACAGCAATATTTAAGATAACAGTTGAAGTTAAATTGTGCCAAATGTCTTTCGTATACGGCTACATAGCGACCAGCTTATTTCCTAATATGCAATCATCGGCCAGCGCAAACTTATCAAGCATTACGTCACTGTTGTCGCGCCGTATTTTCTATTTCCTCTGTGATGATTGCGCTCTCCGATCTTTCTCCATCCGCATATTCACGATGACAACTAAAAATAAGAGCTCAGCTCATAGGACATATTCTATTAGTCTGATAAATCATTTTAAACGCCATTGTCTTCATATTTTCCGAGAACAGGGTAGATATTTACCATTAAAGGAATTTCATGCCGGTTTTACGACGCCATTTTAACGTCAGTTACACAGTTGGTACCGCGCAAAGAAAAATGTGTATATTCAAAACGCACTGTTCAAATGACATCAAATTTTGACAAATTGTTACCTGCACATCTAATCGTAAGATGGTTAAGTTTAGCAAATTTCTTACTAGCATTTAATTTTATATAAATGCACATGTGACTTGAGAAAAGTCGCATACATTTTGTGCGCCGCATACGTGTTACTATGGTAACAAAAATACGCGTTGTGCTTGATATATTGTGTCAAAGTGAAATTTGTTCAAATAATCATATGCAATAAATGTTCCGATAATAAATCATGTAAGTATCAGGAAGAAATAACGATGCTGTTGGAAGCAATAGCAAAAGTCCACGTTAATTTGGATCATCCCTCGTACGTACAGTCACCGACTTGACTTTTAGAAAAAAAACATGTTAAAGATGATGAGAAGAGTATTTTGGAATAATTATTTCTCTGCTAGGTTTATGTTCAACAATTTGTTGTATATGAAAAACGATGTGTTATAAATCTGGTAACCGAACCTCTAAATAAACATATAACAAGATCATTAATTACTGTGTGATATTGTATGAAACAAAAATGGTAGAATGTAAGACAAATCTATGGTTTGTTCCCCAACTCTGTACTTTACCACCATAACGACGCCAAAGCACTTTGTTATGTATTTTGTTCGAGGAATATTCTATATATCATACATGTAAATCAGTTGTTGATGATTCCTGGAAAAATGTTTGCATGTCAGCCATTGGAGTGTCCGAAAACATCACAAATGAAATCAATTCAAAATGTAAATTCTTCTTCATACTAAACACGCACTGCATAATTCATATAACAGATGCATTGGGACAATTTAATGACTTACTGTACAAATTTGCAGTTCTCTATTAATTTTTCTTGCCTGCAAAATATTTGTTAGAAATGTATGAACTTTGTGTTCGAACAGTATGTCTATTGTCCTTAATTAACCTTAGTATCCAATCATTGGAACTCAAGTGTACGTTATTTTTATCAACAAAAAATTTGGCGTGGTAGCTCGAACTTCTTTAAACCGTAACCTATCTATACTCGGATGGTTACACTTAAAACAAACGTACATATTATATTTGCCTTCACATAATCTTCACTTAACACATTTAATAGGATTTCGTAATAAGATTTTACTATCAGAATCTGCATCATTTCTATGTGTAATAGTAAATTAACAAACACCGTCCGATACTCGAAACGTCTCTCACAGTTCTAACTAAAAGCAAAACTTCTTATTCTAGTCACTCTTGTTTGAAGCCAATCTTCTATGATGTAGAATAAGTGCCCTTGAAAGTGTTTTGTCTGGCGCCGAAAAAATATAATATTTTCAGGTTTCACCAATAAAATATCCAGACATGATGCAAATATAAACGAAAATGACAGTTTTGGCTAAAATGCAGTGCTACCAAATACAAGGTTTCTTAGACTATAACCCTAATGCGAATGCATTTGATTCCATAAATATGCATATTTTTATAGCAAAATTTGGTTATTTAAAATTTGGTGACATTTATGACAATAACCGCCTTATCATAGGCGTGATCTGTTGTAAAGAACTGCTTTTGTTTTTTAATTGCGGATTATCGTTCTTACATACGTCGTTGGTGCGTGTTATATATATATTGCAATATACAAATGTCCTATTACTAGACTAGTACGATACTGTTTATAAAATATTTGGCTTAATTTATACATTTATTCTTTGTTACATTGCTCATAGTTCTAGATGCTGCTTAATGTTCTTGACTTAATGATCATAGGACTTCGGGCAAGGAAACACTCAACTTCACCAGCCAAGCACAGAAAACATTAACAGCATTACAAATTAAAGCGCTACTGCAACTAGACCTAGATCGCCAAATCCCTGCATACATACATTCGTACATTGTATTTCTAAACACGACCGTCGGACTAGATTGAACCAAATGGCAATCAGTAATATGGAAATATCGTGATATCTTACACTCCACTTCTATATTTTTAAACAAATTTATTCGTATATACGGCATTCGTCGTATTGTATGCTCTCGCTTCAATCAACATATTAAACATTTCATTAAATATGAAATCCAATGCTATCTACACTGATGCACATTTGACTGAATTAGCCAAGAACAATTGAACATGAAGTCATTAGATATGACGACGTTTCACTTTATTTTTCGTGCATTAATTTTGCTGTGAAATTCATACCAGGAAGTGACACGTTTATGGCAGCAATAACATTCGTATTGCACTCAATATGGGACATGTCCTTGGATTCAGTTTTATAACCAATAGTTGGACTCTATAAATCAGCACAAAGTGTAATACTAGTATGCAAATGCCATATTTCTAAAGTGTTACAGTGTAAAAACAAGATGCTTTCGCCCACTAAACAATTGTTTTCAAATGTCATTCAAAGACATATGCATATTCATGACAACGGAAACAAATATGAACATATTCCAACTACAGCACCAAGTACAATGCATGCCGGGTGATAACAAATTGCTTATTATTACTTTAATTTTAGAAAGATTCTAAGACAGCATAATATCACGTTGTCATTACATAATATACAATTACAAAATAAATTAATGTAGCCAATGTCTTTAGTTGCAAGTACATAAATACTTAAAAGTATCCATCTTTTGATTCCCTTCACATCATTTCACTTAACTCGTTTACTACTTGTTCGTAATAACGTTTTGCAATCAGATTCTGCATCATTTTGTGTCTAAAAGCAATTTAGTAAACACCGTCCGACACTTCAAACTCATAGGTGTTTAGCTAAAAGCAACATTTGATGCGTAGTGCTACTTGTTTTGAAGTCAATATTATGTAGTACTTTATAAGATACAATGTAGAGAAGAAGTGCCATTGAAAGGTTTTCGTCTGGCAGAAAGAAAAATAGTATCTTTTCACGTACTTCAATAAATTAATTAAGACCATATTGCAGTTCTGAATGTGAAGCACACTTCTGGATAAAATGCAGTTCGACCAAATATAGGGTTTCCTAGACTATAATTCGATCTAATGCATTTTTATTCCATAAACATGTCTGTATTCATATCATAATTGGTCACCAGTTTAGAAATTAAGTTGTATGTATCAAATAAACCATGGCGCACGAGAGGAATTTATTAAAACTATTTAATAAAAACCATATTACACTACTCAATAATGTAAAAACTATGCAAATGAGAGGGTTAATCATTTTGTTATGTATTCATACGCGCTGTCAAAAATATACATAGATAGAAGAGAACAAT
Source organism: Spisula subtruncata (assembly GCA_963678985.1). Lineage (NCBI taxonomy): Eukaryota > Metazoa > Mollusca > Bivalvia > Venerida > Mactridae > Spisula > Spisula subtruncata. Next base: position 27,882,390 of record OY787663.1, on the reverse strand, counting down.
ATAGGTCCGTGACGTGATTACAATTCAAATACATGTATACCCGTCTCGCTCCATGCAGCACTGGCACGGTAATAAACATTTAGTGCTGTACTATGTTTATTCTCTCATTAATTTTGAATTGCATTACTCACTGACTTTATTCTCTTCTTAAGTGGAAGCCTGGGGAATACTGCCTACTTTTAGCACATTTTCATGGAATATTTTGTTTATGTGATAAAACGAATCTTACATTCTTGTTCTTTCCATATATAATTTATTGAACTCGTTGGATAAAAGTAAGAACACACTCGGGAGAGCCTCGTAGTTTATCACTTTTATGCAACTCGTTTAATAAATTCTATATGAAAAAAATCTCATGTGAGATCCTCTTTGTGGTATTTAAATGTTTACATTGATCGTTATTAAAATAATGTATCAGGTTGAAATAAACAGACGGTCGGGTACTTTGTGGTAATCAGTATCTCCATGTAAGCGGAAAACTTAAATATATTGACAAATAACCCTGATCATGTTCTTAATAATATATGTATGACCATAATTGACGGTCAAACTGATTGTTACATTACTAACAACGACATGTAGACTGACCTCCACAGGTCTATTTTAATGGTTAAACTGTTAATGATATCCATACGGAAACTATTTCATCTGAATTTGTAGTTGTTCATTGAAACCGATGAACGCAAAGTCCTCCGACATGACGTAATAATTGAACTTCGTCTATTAACTGACTTTCCTATGAAATTCATCCGAGGAAGTATCACGTTTATGACAACAATAAATTTCATATTGCAGTCAATATTCGAAACGTCTCTGGATGGAATAGTATAGCCAATAACAGGCCAATAGATATACTCTTATTGTGAGCTTATAAATGCTAATACCATCTTTCTGAAACTATGCAGATTATACCCAGTAGTTTTCACATTTAAAACAATTGTCAAATATAAAATAAAAGCATTTGCATATTCATGACAATTGACAACCCAATAAAAATTTCCGCAAATACTGCACATTAGCAGAAACAAAGAATGTTTGGTAATTACAAATATTGTTACCTGAATTTAAGATTTGATCGAGAGCATATACGGTAAACATCACATATTATTTATTTGATAAAGGCGTACAACCATAACCTGGTCATAATTACCCCCTATTGTTAAGTATAAATGTAGAATCAATCAAAGACGAACATTATTGTAGAATAAAAATTAATATCATTAAATAACCACTTACCCCTGTAAAATATTAAATTCCTTCCAAACTAATAAGAACTCTTGCTCCTGGTATGAAATTGAACATCAAAAAAATGTACACAATCTCATCGGGAATCTCTCACATGTTATAACAATTATGACCAGTTTTCAGAATTTTATGCAGGATATGCATGGCTGCAACAAACATGAAACATGCACTATTCCCAAAACTCGAGTTTTATTACAAGATGTACACAATATCATATTACCTATAATCAACTAATGGAATCCGGATGCTTAAAATATAACCTATTCCTTCATAATGTCAGTGTCCGTTTCATAATAGAGACAGCGTCCGTCACATGTTGCCAATGTCTCTAGCTGAAGCAGCACGATAGGAAAATAAGTTCTAAGTTCACAATGCGTCTTTCAACATAGTTGATATTCTGCTATTCATGTGTCGTAGTTGTATCAATCTCTCAATATTGAGATTGACTGTATTGCATCATCTCCTGTTTGGTTCAGCACAAAAATGTAACAGATTTTAATAAACGCACAAAGACGCTGCTATGTTCAATTCGTATGGATTCAGAAGTTGTTTAGTTGAACATGATCATGATGTTATATATTTCGTTGACGTATTAGATTCAAATGATCCTTAATATATTATTTTAACATTGATGTTCAAAATGAAATCAAATTGTTGTTGAACGCAGATTCTACTTAGACACAGGGGCTACTATACTACTTTGTACATGTATGCGCATTCAGTTCTTATACTTTCATGCATAATAGTTGAAACGTCAGCGTACCTCGAGAGTAGATTAGCAATTTAACAATAGAACACTTACTGTGATAAAACTTTACGGATACAAATAATAATACAGTACGATATGTTTTCCAATATCATATTTACTAATGCTTCATTCAAAATCGCATCTAAGGTTAATGAACAGAATTCGAGATTTGCATTCGTTAATTGTTCCAAAAAGAAGCGAAGGATTATTATTTTCTCCACGTATCAGACACCATTTATCTCGGTGATGTCGTCTTTTGTGAAGCCAACTAGATACTTACTCGCTGGCATATTCCTAGATGTTTTACATTTATATTCCGTGAACACACAGGACCATGACTTTAATCAATAACGTTATTAGCAAACATTATGTTACAATGTCAAGAGTTATTGAAGATCAATCTATTCAAATGTTTGCTACTGCTTTTTCGAAACACCATACTGTTGTACAGATATGATTTCATTGTGGGTTAATAACATGTAACCGACAAGTAACATGCGCGCTGTAGGTAAATTTTGTTTCGATTTGGTGATAGCATCATGACAAACATGTGTTTTATAAGAATGATATCCAGTAACAAATGTACAAGTTTAGTATATCTGACTGGACAGCTAAGCGTTCTCAGAAAAACTTAAACGAATAACTAAAAAATCGTACAATGCAAATGTCACCCTTACCTTTCCGATACATGCAGCATATATGTATACCACACTGTAACGTCTGATCCTACATGTATGACATTATGTGAACAACTACACATGTACGTATAGTCACCGACTTTCAGAACCTTGTGAAGAAGATGAGACAAGTAGTGTCTTTTGGAATAATTATATGTCTGGTGGTGGTTTTATAGTCAACTATTTGTTGTATATGATATACAACGGGATATAAATATTGTAAACGAATCTTCAAATATCTATATAACACCATCATACTCTTAATGACTGAATAAAAAAGCAAAACATAATACAAGTTTGTATGACACATCTATGGTTTATATCACAATAAAATATAGACATTAACCACCATAATGACAAAGCATCACTATAATATGTATTTTGATTCGAGGATGTTTCTATTTATCACAGAACAGTTTGTGATCTTTCCTAGAGAAACTTTGACATTTCTGTCATAGTGGTGTCAGTAAACATCACGAATTGATTAAATGTACGTATCCATACGGCCACTTTCAAACAATTCCCTATGTCTCATTAAGGCAAACCTTTGTAAGATGTTTATGTATGTATAATTTTAGCAACAAATTGTGTTACATTTGTAATTGCATTGACCGACATTTGAAAAGTGTGTTTTAAGCAAACATTTGACAAAATGCAATGTTTTAAACGTATTTATAAAATACGCGAACTAGCATTTGCACACTGTACAATATAGTTACAGAGACATATAGTCCTGTTTATTATATCAGCACATACGAGCAGTTGTATTACCATAGTAAGGCGCTGCCACCCCCGACCGATGTCATAACTGACAAAAATATTGTTTTAAACCGTAAACTTGTAACTCTTCATGTTTTGATTTCCTCCGCATCATTTCACTTAACAAATTTAATACGTTTGCGTAATAACGTTTTGCAATCAGATTCTGTATCATTTTGATGTCTAAATATAAATGAACAAACACCGTCCGATACTTGAAACGTCTCTCAAGGTTCTAGCAAAAAGCAAAACTCCTCATTTTAGTGCTACTTTTTTGAAGCCAATCTTTGATAGTACTATGTAAGATGTAGAATGAGTATCTAGGAAAGCTTTTCGTCTGACGTCGAGAAAAATATTATCTTTTCAGGTTTTATCAATAAATTAATCCAGATGTTGATGTTTATCTCAATGTGAAGCGAAATTCTGGCTAAATTGCATTTAACGAAAAATAGGGTCTCATGCATGTGTGTATCATACGTGTATATTGTAATAACCAAAAGTCCATGAACTAGACGAGTTGGAATCTGTTTAAATAGAGCCGGCTTAACTTATTCATTCTGACTTAGTAACTCAGTCCTATATGATGCTGACTTACAAGTATCTTGACAACAGATACAATCGAACATTAAACTTGGTTTAAAGTTAGTACAATAAAATTCCTTAGTTAAACGAATTAAACAAATGATGTTACAGACGTAATAACACATACTTCAATAGCGGCATTTTATAATTCATCATACAATCACCTACAAAGTGACGATCATAGACCATGTCCAACAGAACCTACGTTTTAAATCTCAAAACACGATCGTCGTATTCGATTGGCTAAATTGAAAATTAGGAATGTGACAATATCACGACCGCCTTACCGTTTTTATGATGTTTACGTATTCGTGAAATACATTAATTTTAAATGAATTTATTCGTAGACATGGCATTCGTCTTATTTTATGCGACCAACTACGTACATTCACTTCCACCAACATAGTTAAAACAAATCGCTAAAAGTGAATGTTATCAGTGCTGAAGCACATTCGACTAAATTCGACATTGTAACCATTGAACAAGTGAACTTAAAGTATTTAAATATGACAACGTCTCAGTTTAATTCTATCCGTGCATTGATTTTACTGTGAAATTCATACGGAGGAAGTGACACGTTTATGACAGCTCTAAATTTAATATTGCACTAAATATGCAAGAAGTCTCAGGTTGGAATTTTATAACCAACAGTAGAACTATAATTCAACACAAATTGAGAGGTAATGCAAATATTATAATTCTAAAAGTTTGCAGTGAAACACCAGTTGCTTTCATACCTCGAACAATTGTTTTCAAATGTTATTCAAATAAGCCAACGTTGCATATTTATAAGAAAACAAAAATAAGATATATCCCCCAACTCCAAAAACAAGGTATGATAAATGATATTGATACTTTAATATAAGAAACATTAAGGTGCCTCGCGCGCCTTTGATCAAAATTTCTCCAAACCCCTAAAAATGACAGAAAAATCGAATTTAAGAACATGACCATAGAGGAACAACTGTACTTCTAGGTATGTGCATTCCATTCTTATATCTGTATTTGCAAAAACGTTATCCTGGCCCTAGAGTAGATTGTATTATTATTATTAAGCAATAGAAAAATGACTTTAATATAAATTTTACGGATAAAAATAGTAATGCCGTTCGAAATATTTTGTTTCTCCAAATATCGTATTAACTAGTGCTTCTTTCAAAACTCACAACTAAGACTAATAAAGAAATATATACACATTTTCTCCACGATTCAGACACCATTTATCTCGGTAATGTCGTCTTTTGTGAAGCCAATTAGAGACACACTCGGTGTTCTTACCCTAGAACTTGTACATTTATACTCCTAATACACAGTATGAAGGTCGTTTACTTTAACATTGTCATTACCAAATACACCAGCGATTGTATTGATACCAATCATCGGCAAATATTCATTTATTTAATGTCGTACAACTTCATTACACAGAAACCATGATTTTCGTACTGATATGATTTCATTCTAACTAACGATTGTTTTGCCCTTAATGGTACAATGTAAGGAAGTATTGCTGCCAAAAGGAATATACGCGCGTTTTAAGTAAAACATTTAGATTTGCTGATAGCATTCTCAGACGGCATATTTACTTACATATGGTGATAATGATATACACACAAACGCTTTAAAAAGCACCACATATGAAATATCAGTTTTAGTGATGAAAACGTCGACATTAAGTATTGCGATATGACGCCACAATTGCACTCGGTCCGTGCATTCAATGCGCTGTGAAATTCATACTAGGAAATGGCACGTTTAAATGTATGACAGCACTAAGTTTCACATTGCACTCAATATTAGAAATGTCCCTGGATGGAATTTTATGACCAATAGTTGGACTATAAATTAACAAAATTTGTGATCTTATGCAAATGCCATATTTCTAAAGCGTAACAGTATAAACATTAGTTGTTTTCACCCACTAAACAATTGTTGTCAAATGCTATTCAGAGACATATATACATAATCTTCATGACCTCGTATAAATTTATACCCAAATGCAAGGTAAAAATTTGCTTGGTTATTGCAACATTTGCTACTTTAAGAAGGATTTTGTGAAGAGCAACGTTGGTAACATTATACAATTATACAAGACATAAAGCCAATGCAAAATTAAAAATAACCACCAACCGTTAAATAGGGGGCAATTTCGGACTGACTGGACACTATACTCATGGCAATATAATATCGCATACTGAATTACTCGTATCATAACATGATGTAATTACCATGTCTCGTCAAGTCAGTTTGAACTATTGCAGGAGCTTCAAAGGATTGTTAATACATATGTCGCATAAATGTCGCATGTCATCGTAGCCTGTGACTTAAAGTGTAACTTATGGTGTACATCATTGGTTTACAGATATTACCTAGACGATTACCTAACATGGATCACCAATACTCCCCGTTGCTCGGTTTATTTATGATGTCAGTGCACACCCAGAAGAGGAAGGCGTTTGTAATGACGGCCGGAGTTGTAACGCAAACACGCATTCCATCATTGCCATTAATTTTGTTAATAGTCTAAATGACACGCAACAATTGAGAAACATTGTGACCAAATATATGTTTATATATGTTTTTCTTGTTTTAAAAGCTTGTGACACCATATTTCTCGATTTTGACAAATAAACATTGTTACAGTAACAGTTGTTTTACATTGTTATACTTCAGTATTGTTTGAAAATTTAGTGTAGAAGAATTTCAATAAACATGGGTCACCAATACTCTCCCTTGCTTGATTTATTTATCATGCCAGTGCAGACGCGCTCGCATTTAAAAGCCGGGAGAGGAAGGCATGTAGAAATCACATTTGGAATCTTTCATATGCCATAACAATTATGACCGGTTTTCAGAATTTTATCCATTCGTGGCTCGCACAGATATGAATATACACCATTCCCAAAAGTATCGAATTATTACACACTATTATATTACGTAGCATCAACTAATGGTATCCGCATGTTCATTCTATAACAGAATCACTCATAATGACAGCCTCCGTTGCATGTGCCAATTACTGAAGCTGAATCACTAAGCTCACAATGAGTCATACAACATATTTGATATTCTGCTATTCATTTTCTATTCAAGTTCTGAGTATTGAGATTGACTTTATCTTATTATTTTCTTCTTATCGTATTTAATTCAGCACAGAATGGTGTTATTAAACGCACATTAATGTTTCTATACTCCATTCGTGGGTCGGTAAGAAGGATACTAAATGTCACGTGACATTATATCAACTTTTTGGATAGCACGTATCATTAATGCATTATTTTGATATGAACTTAGACAATGATCATATTGATATAAAATTTCTACTTCAGGATAGGAATATCTATGTTACAATGTACGTGTAGTCAGTTCTAATACATATAAAAGCAGAAACGTTAGACCGTCTCTAGACTAGATGTGTAAATGTATTTAGCAATAGACGGCTCGCTGTGAAATATATTTAACGGATAAAAAGTGTAATGCAGCACGAGATCTGTTTTACAATATCGTATTTACTAATGTTTCATTCAAAGTTGCAATGAAGGGTAATGAAAAAAATTCGCGATTTCCACTCGGTAATTGTTCGCTCGAAAATGAATCGAAGAATACACATTCTCTCTACTATGTAATTTAGCTTCGAAATGTCATCTTTTGTGAAGCCAATTAGACCACATTCAGTGTTCTAACAGTTATTCTCTTTTTACTCACAAAACAAGGGCAAATACAATGTGACAATTCCCGAGGTATTAATGTACCGATGACCGGGGGATATTCATTTATTCAACGTTGTGCGACTTCATTGTCGGAAAAAGAATGCTTTCATACTGATATGGTTATATTCTTGGTTAATTAAAGCTTGTTTTACCATTAATGAACCGACAGTATTGTTGCAAAAGTAATATACACGCGCTGGGTAATGAATAGCTAGAAGCATCGTCTAGTGGCATTTTTATTTACTTCTTTAGAATAAAATTCGACAAATGTGTGTTTTATGAATCAAATGATTTTTAAGTTTAGTAAACCTGGTTGGGTGATAAAAAAACCAAAGGAAAAATATACATATCGTACAATGAAATATGCCGCACTGACCTGTTTGAAGAAAACGCATACATGTATATACCGTATACCAGACTCTATTTAAGAGAATAAGTTAAGCTGGTCCTACGTGTTTGATATTATTTGAGCAACTATGTATGTACGTATAGACACCGACTTGACTTTCAGAAAAGCCTGGTAAGATGATGATAATAGTACTTTGGAATAATTATATCTGTGGTGGTTTCATAATTAACGATGTGTTGTATATAAAGTACCTCTAATTGTGTTATAAATCAGGTATCCGGACCTTTACATTAACATATATCTATATCATTAAGTACTGGTTGATATCGTATGAGACAAAAATGATACTAGTATGTATGGTGTATCTATCTATATTTATACTTACTATATTTACACTACCGTCATGACGCAGCCGTAACTTACTAAATTATATTTTCTGATCTACAACTGAGAATGATTAGTTTAATATGTAGATGATACTTGGTTGGTGAAGTGATATTCATTTTACTAAGAAAGTTGACAACCCATTCACCGCAGTATCAGAAAACGCACAAGTTGATTGTATATTCATATCTAGTATATCAAGTATGAGAAAACTCAATCCAGATTAACTGTTTGGTGTTAAAGTGTTAACCTGCTAGCATAGTTTGGGTATGGCGTAAACAACATAGCACATTCATCTATAACGTTGAGTAACCAAAATAGTTTAATAATGATCACCTGAAATAAATGCTACATTGTAAACGATTTGCAACACTAAATTCGTATCATGTTTCTGGAGCTTTCGGAGTAAGTTCAGTTAAATATCGTTTCTTGGTATGTTATCTTGTTGTGTTCGGGACGTGTCTTATACCTTTAACATGTTCGTTTTTCCTATTCGTATGTTCCTTGTGTTCCTTTTGTGTCATAAAACTTTCATTTAAACATAGGAACTAAGTTGTTATTATTCTATCTGAACCTGTCTTGTCCCGCCGTTGTTTGTGTAGTAATGCCTCCCCTGTGATGCCTCTCCTGTTCGATTTGTTATCATCTTTATGCGGGCTCAATATGTCAATTTTATACAATTGGTATACAAACACCCAAATATCGTTTATGACATGATCAATGTTTTGCAGTTATTTTTATGCCTAGTGTTCCATTATGAATGAGCATTTAAACTTAACTACCGGTATGCCACAACAAAGACGTCTAGTTATAACACCTCTAGGGTTAACAGGTTGATTATTTATCATAAACACGTATAATCGAAGAGAATGGATATGTTAAAGAATTTAACTTGTTTAACTTTTAAATGGTACCCATTCAGGGTATATATGTTATCAATTCATATCTTTTCCCTTAACTCATAATTTATTGTCTTACTTCTAAACAAAGTGTCACTTTGTTTATTTCTAGCTGGTAACCATTTAGTGTCTTGATGTTATAAATGCCTTCACATCTTCTCACTTAACTCATATATCCTTACTTCATAGTAAGGTTTGCAATCAGATTCTGCATCATGTTGATGTGTAAAAGTAAATTAACAAACACCGTCCTATACTTGAAACGTCTCTCGTGGTTCTAACTTAAAGCAAAACTCCTCATTCTGGTGCCACTTGTTTGAAGCCAATCTTGTATAGTATTTTGTAAGATGTAGAATGACTGTCCTTGAAAGTTTTTCGTCTGGCGACGAGATGGCGACGAGGAAAATATTATCTTTACATGTTTAATCAATACATAATCCAAAACTTGGCATCTAAAATCTAAATGTGAATCACTATTCTGACCAAAATGCAGTACAAGGAAAAAAAGGTTTCCAAGACTACAACTCGAGTTAATGTTTAAACTTATTGATTCCATAAACATGTCTGTGTGTATAAAATTATCTTTATATTTCCCAAATTATTCGTTGTGTAAATTCTGCTGTCGCCCAATAACCGCATTGTCATATATGGCTAGTATAGCATCTAGTTTAACGAAATGGATCGAATTTGGGTTCTATATTGCAATAATCAAATGACCGTGTTCTAGACTAGTGGGGCTTTGTTTAAAACGAGTATGCTTAATTTATTCATTCAAACTTAGTAACATAATGCTAGATGCTGCTAAATTTATCTTAACAACACATACAATCGTACATTAAATCTTGGTTAAAATTTAGTACAATGCAACGCCCTTGTTAAACTAATTAAACAAACGACGATATTTGCTGTTACATACGTAAATAGTAGCTTTAGATAAATTATCATACAATCATGGACCATATCGAACAGACCCTACATCCGTTATTATTTTTTTGGAATTTCTATGACCATCGTATTAAATTGGCACTAATTAGGACTATGGAAATATCGTGATCGTCTTACCACATACTCCACATCTACGTTGTGTACGTATTCATGAAATAAATGATTGCTAAATGAATTAATTCGTAGATATGGTATTCATGCATGCGAGCAACTACGTACATTCGCTTCCGCCAACATATTAAAAAATCGTTAAATATGAATGTATCCAAGCTGATGCACATTCGACTAAATTTGTCATTGTAACCAATGAACAATTGATCATGATTATTTTAGATGTCTATGATGTCGCAACTGAATTTCAACCGTGAAATAAATTTACTGTGAAATTCATATCATGAAGTGACATGTTTATGACAGCAATAAATTTCATATTGTACTCAATTAGAGAAATGTCTCTTGAATCAGTTTTATAACCAATAGTTGGACTCTTTTGTCAAGTGAAATGCAGAGACATTTGCATATTCATGACAACGGAACAACCATTTACACATTCGAACAATTAAATCCAACATCAAGTACAAGGTATGGCGGGTGATTATAAATATTGTTGCTTTAAAGGGCCTGCGTCACAGATGGAGCAATTTTTTAAAAAAAAAGTATATTTCTCTGTCTAAATCAAGTATTTATATAATATAACGTTACTGAATGTTGCTTTAAGAAAAAAACTGTTGAAAATAATCGATTTAAACCACTCTCAATGACGTACACACCGGTGTGTGTTTTTCCTTTTAAACAGCACCGATTTTCCTTTCATGATGATTTGTAGGTTATGTTTTTCAGTGGATCGGTCTGAAACATTAACACAATTTTTTATATTTAATTTTCATCACTAGTGAATAATTTCAGACAATTTAAACGAGTGTAGTCGAAATTTTATACCGCCGTATTGATACGGTATAGAATTTTGGAGGTAAAACTACTAAATAATTAATAATAACTGATGTTTCACAAGTTATATTCAATATCGGTTTGCTTGTTTATGGGATATACAAGCATTAGTATTTCGTTGCCATTACAATTACAAACGTAATATAATCAATGTCCAGCAAAAATAATCACCTAATGTTAAATAGGGGACATTAATGATTGTCTGGACATTATGATTAAGGCAACATGCATAGTTTACTATCGTGACATAATTTAATCATTACGTCTTGTCAACGCCAGGTTCAAGTAATGTAGTATATACATAGGATTGTTGATTATGTCGCGTTAATGTCGCATGTCATCGTAATCTGCGAGTTAAATTTGCACCAATTGTCTGTATCATTTGTTAACGGGCATTACCGCGTACATTATGGTACCTGGGCGATATAATAAAAGTTTGATATGGGCCACTAACAAGCACCTTGCATGATTGTTTATTATCGATGTATTACAGTTCACATTTAACGCCAGGAGGTGGCATACCTTATCAAGCAAGTTAATTGTGATCGACGGACATACATTTTATAAGCCATGTCAATATAACCATCAAATACATAATTTCAAGGTATACTTTGAACCTGCCACAAACTGCATATAACATTTATATAAAAGCCTGGCTCGCTGGTATCAAATAGATGATCATGGTGCATCGGGTTTTATAGTAAAACACATTCGATAATCAAACGCCTTGTTCTACTTTAGATTGTACCCTTTAACCGTCGGATGGTGCTTAAATGTGCTACTATATAGTATGTAGCATATTTCTCCATTTCGCACTTCATTTTTACATAAAAAGTAAACTGTTGGATACGCAATTGTAGAATAATAGTTTATAATATTAACTAACCACTTACCCCTTGTAAAATATTTAATCCCTTCGAAACTACCAAGAACTCTTGCTTCACAATTCCAATAGCATCTGATATAAAAAGTGAACATCATAAAAATGCACACAATCTCATCGGGAATAACTCGGATGTCAGAACAATTACGACCAGTTTTCAGAATTTTATCCCGAATATGCGTGGCTTCCACAAACATGAAACATGCACCATTTCCGAAAGTCGGGTATTATTACAAATATTATATAACGTATAAACAACTAATAGAATCCGCATACCCATTCTATAACAGAGTCACTCATAATGAAGGCATCCGCAACATTTTGCCAATGTCTGTAGCTGAATCACAACGATAAGAAAATCAGCTCAAAGCTTACAACGAGTCTTTCGACATATTTGATATTCTGCTATTCATTTGTCGTAGCTTAATCAAGCTCTGAATATTGAGATTGACTTTATTGCTTCTTCTCGTTCTGGTATTTTATTCAGCACAGAATGGTATTATTTAAAGTAAACGCACATACATACTCCTTTCGTAAGCATTCAAGGTTGGTTAGAAGAATACTAAATATCAAAATATATTATGTCGACTTATTGGCTTCCACGTACAAATATCAGTAATAAAGTATTTTAACATTGAACATGTTTGAGGGTCAAATTGAAATCCAATCACTGATTCCATTCTTATATCTGTAATATCAGAAACATTATCCTGCCCCTAATATAGATTCTATTATTTTATCCAGTCACTTCCGGCAAAATCGGTCAAATTACAGGGTGCCGATTAACATTTCAATTAACCGTCAAGTGGTCATGTGAGTTGCAATAAACGGACACCTCATCACGTGATCTTACATACTAGTACTTCTTCTTAAAGTGGAAACTCTGAACCCACTTCGGTCGATCAATAATTGTTCTTACCTGCGTGTACATGACGTCATCAAGATGTCCGACGTTGTTGTTTTGTCGTGACGTCAGTGAACGATCGTGACGTTACACACAAATAAAGAAAAGGCAAATAAATAGTCCCGACTTTTATTCCCTTTTCAAGGAGATGTACGGCTCACCCGATAAATTCCTCCGCCTTGCCAGATAAACTTACTCATCCACGGCACTAACCGATTATTCTCTATATAAATATTTAGTAATAGAAGAATGACTGTAACATAAATTAAATGGATAGAAATAGTAATGCCGTTCGAAACCTTTGTTTTCCAAATATCGTATTAACTAGTGCTTCTTTTAAAACTTACAACAAAGGTTAATAAAATGAATACAAGATTTCCATTCAGTAATTGTTCGAAAATGAAGCGAAGGATATACATTTTTCTCCACGATTCAGACACCATTTATCTCCATTTTGTCGTCTTTCGGGAAGCCAATTAGATACACACTCGAAGTCCTAACACTGGACATTTTACATTAATTTTATACTACTGCTACACAGAATACATGACTTGAATCAATAGTTCCTACTTAAATATCGTCATTATCAAATATGTAGAGACAACACCAGCAATTGTAATTGATATAGCTGACCGATGAATATTCATTTATTTCATGTCGTACGACTTCATTGCAGAGAGAAACCATGATTTTCGTATTCGTATGATTTCAGTCTGAGTTAATTAACGCTTGTTTTTGTCCTTAATGGTAAGAAAGTACTGCTGCTAGAAGGATTATACATGTACACGCGTTGCTACTTAAATATTTCGATTTCCCGATACATGTAGCAATCCCTTACGGCAGACTTATTTACACATCATGATAATGATATACATGTATGACGCAATTGTTTTTAGTTGTGAGTGGTATTCAGTTACCAGTCCAAGTACCCCTAGCCGGACATTTAAGCGTTGTCAGACAAGCTAAAACGAAAATAAATATAGTGTAAAATAGCAAACAGCTCACTTACCCTTTCACATGCATACCGCACCGTGACGTTTTATTAAGTTGAACTGATCCTACATATATGGCAATACTGTAACAACTACACATGTATGTCACCGGCTTTCAGAACAATGTGAAGATGATATGTAAGACAAGTATTGCCTTCGGATATAATCATAAATCTTGTGGTTTTATACTTAATTATTTTTTGTATATGATCCACAATGTGATATCAATATTGTAACCGAATCTTTAAAAATACATATAGCACCATCATTAGATTAATGACGGAATACTATATCAAAATATAGTTTGAATGACGTATCTATTGTTTATAGTCCAATAAAATACAATTATTTACCACTAAAATGACGCAGCAGCACTATATTATGTCTCTTGATTCGAGTAAGATTCTATTAATCATAGAGCAGTTGGTGATGTTTCCTAGAAAAACTTCGACATGTCTGTCAATGTGGTGACAGTAAACACCACGAATTCGTTAAAAGTTATGATACGGCAACTTCCAAGTAAGCAATTATGCCTCGTTTAGACAAAACTTTTTTGTGTACGTATCATGTTTCCGAGGACACATATTAATGCCCCTGATCGAATATTGAGCAGTGTGTATTACGCCAAGCATTTGACAAAATTCTTTTAATAAACCTATGTATTAAATACACGAACTGTCATTTTTACTTTGTAGTTGTAAAGACATATTTTTGTTCATTATACCAGGAAAAGTGCTCTATTATACTTATCTTATGGTCAATATACTTCAGACTTTGCATTTAAATAAAACAATTAATGTGTTGGTTAGTTTGATGATTTCTACGACATGCCTGGGTAGCCATTACTGACGTTACTATGGCAGCAGTGCAATCTTGAACGACACACCCTCAAGTGTATGATTCATGGTGCAATATACGAGGGCATATCCAAAAGTAACGTCACTCCTCCCGTGGTTTAATTGTTTATAGGCCGATATGCATAAATATGATATCAAAATGTTCTGCAATTCAATTCTGATTAATAAACAACGTGCTGCATTATTCGATTTTCATAGCTGGCTTATATGAACATTCAAAATATACCTATGACGTCATTTCGCCGCACACGAATATTACAATTGTTTTTTTTTATTATCATACCAATTTTCTTTTATGCATTTTTATAAAAATAATTCTCGAAAGCAGACAATACTTTCGTGACGTGATGAAATAAATGTTTTGTGTCTGCTGCTAAAAATCAATAACGTCACTTAACTTTGGAATTGGTAATATATTTTCAACGCATTGATTACTTAGCGAAAACACGGCAGATTTGTGACAAAAAGACGCTGCGCGTAGTAATGCACTTTTCCTAAAAGTTTTGAAAGTCACCTACTGAAACTTTAGTTACACAAGGCGGCAACATAGGCTCATGTGTATGTAGTATAAGCTTTTAAGGGAGCATAATATCACCAAATCCTTATCGATAGAGAGTCATATAAACGGTTTTAAGTAGATCCGAAAAGAACATAAAGAGTATTTTATTTTTAACGCCGTCATTTCAATTCGACGTTCAAAACTGCAATCATTATGTGGTGAGTTAATTATTTTGCCATGGGACTATGTAGAGGACACTTAAAAATAATTTGATTTCGCACAGAGGAAGTGTCGGGTGGGTAACACATTTTTGAAGGTGTTGGAAATGACTGCATGGTTTATGAGTCGTTAGAAATCACCAGGAATGAACTTCCTCTGGATAAGTAGGTGTCCGCAAGTAACGTCATTGTGACGTCGTTGACATTTGGCTTGCGGCGAAGTTCGTAAGTATGTCTCATGCAAATGTTCATATCTCCAGAACTGTTATGTGCATTGTTGTGAAATTTGGCCATCATATTCAAATTAGACTGAAGTTACGGAAAATTTCGTGGTTTTACTGACACTATATACGATTTTATAGCATCAGTTACATTACTTTTGGATATACCCAAGTATATCATGAATTGTTCTATTTAAATGCAAAGTTTAAAGTAATTGTACCACACGATAACCATTATAGAGCATTTTTCCTGCAACCTTTGAAACGTCCCTCGTATAACCGAAAAAAAAAGATATTTTAAACTGAACAATATTTCAAATAAACCGGTACTCTTAAAACATCCATGTTTTCATTCTCTTCACATCATTTCACTTAACTCATTTAATACGTCTTCGTAATAACGTTTTGCAATCAGATTCTGCATCATTTTGATGTCTAAAAGTAATTTAACAAATACCGTCCGACACTTGAAACTTCTCATAAGATTTAGCTAAAAGCAACATTTCTTATTGTAGTGCCACTTGTTTTGAAGTCAATCTTGTATAGTACTTTATAGTATAGAGAAGAAGTGCCATTGAAAGGTTTTAGTCTGGCGCTGAGAAAAAATATTATCTTTTTACGTGCTTCAATAAATTAATTCAGACCCTAAAGCACCATTCATTCTGGATAAAATGCAGTTCGACCAAATATAAGGTTTCCTAGTCTATAGCTCGATCTAATGCATTTTGATTCCATAAACATGTCAGTATTCATGTCGTAATTGGGTCATGAATTTAGTTGCGTTTATGTTGCTGTTGCGCCAATGAACGCAATTTCATAATCATGGTCTGATGAATTAATATGACTGCATATTTCTGGAATGAAGATGCGACGTTTATAGGTTAGAAACCACCAAATAGATTTGCTCTATAGCTCAATGTAAATTGGCCATAGTAGGCCCCAATTTTCAACTATTTTTAGTCTATGGCCAACTGGACCACATATATCATTGTAAAGAGGGGCAGTTAAGCTTTAAAATAATGCAATAAAAAAGGGGGGTCATGTATCTTCTAAGAAAGTTTTTGTCCTTCAAACACGGTCTATCCGTTTTTATGCATGTCCGGATTTATAAGTTCTGGGTTTTACCCTAGTCTACTTTCACTTTGGTATCAAGAACAAAATAGCGGAATAATACAAATATTACAGTTTTACTACACCACATGCATATTTACCAACCATTCAAACTCAATTTCATCATTCAACTCCACATTTGTCAAGAAATATCTCCATTTACAGGCAAACCAAAGTTTATTTAAGGACTACTTGAGTGTATCACCACTTGGTCCGCGGAGGCATTTAGTGGTTCTTTACCTTAAGACAGCCTAGTTTTACTTATTCAAGTGATTTTTGCACTTTTTTCAATACTGCTATGTATATGCAGCACACAACAATCAATTCTAGACAAATTGTGCATGAATTCTAGAAAAAATGACAAACACGCATATGCGCCTTTAAGGAGAAATTTGGCCAGCGCCTGCAAAATATTATGAATAGTGATTTTAAATTGGGTTTTATTTGTGAAAAACTGTTTCACTGAACACTAATTATGCTTTAGATGCCTAATAATGTGTCTATTCTTCATATTTAATCACAATTACCCCTGTCTGACACTAAAATAAGGTCAATTTTGGCATGAAAATGTCAATTTTAGAAGAAAAAAATCTGAAATTTTCTAGATTTTCATGATAAAAATCCAAATTTTCACTTCTTTAGACAATTTAAACAGATAAAAGTGGTCAAAACCCTATCTGGGATGCATTTCCATACATTTGAATGCAAAAAAATGAAAACATGAATTTAATAGAATTTTGCCCTTCTTTAGGTTAGAAACCACCAAATAGATTTGCTCTATAGCTCAATGTAAATTGGCCATAGTAGGCCCCAATTTTCAACTATTTTTAGTCTATGGCCAACTGGACCACATATATCATTGTAAAGAGGGGCAGTTAAGCTTTAAAATAATGCAATAAAAAAGGGGGGTCATGTATCTTCTAAGAAAGTTTTTGTCCTTCAAACACGGTCTATCCGTTTTTATGCATGTCCGGATTTATAAGTTCTGGGTTTTACCCTAGTCTACTTTCACTTTGGTATCAAGAACAAAATAGCGGAATAATACAAATATTACAGTTTTACTACACCACATGCATATTTACCAACCATTCAAACTCAATTTCATCATTCAACTCCACATTTGTCAAGAAATATCTCCATTTACAGGCAAACCAAAGTTTATTTAAGGACTACTTGAGTGTATCACCACTTGGTCCGCGGAGGCATTTAGTGGTTCTTTACCTATAGCGCTATGCGTTTCTGTGCAATTAACGGATGACAGTATGTGTTACTGTTTGTAATGGCATAAGGCTTCAATTGAACATTTGGAATTTTAACACACGGTGCTGTAAAATACTGATGCGCAGTTACATTGTATCTGGATAATATAACCACCGACAGTATTTTAAGTTAATACACCTGGATACAGCATATGAACTATTCAAATTAACAAGTGAAGACAGAAATGACAGAATACAAATAAGCGTAAAGCATTTCAGATTAAGTCCTCTAAATTCATTTTGAGCATTGAGTATTAACGTGTACATTGATTTTCAATTGAAGTTATTTCTTTCCAAGATATATTAATGGCACCGTTATCAATGTATCAGTTGCTTAAGAGATATCCTTATTACAGATGAAAATTCAACAGAAGCATTGTATCGTCAATAAATGATCTATTAATCCATTAAAACGACCGGTAAACAAGTTATCTTCCACGCAAATCTTTTCTTTTATTAGAGATATCGTAAATTGCATATCGCACACTAGAAAAATAACCAAATTACGAGTACCAAATCCGTATCACCTAATTTTCACGAATTAATGTTAATACAATGTAGCTGTGTATACGCATTATTTATATACAGTCGAATAACCAGTTTTCGTTATGATAAGGATACAACGGGTGATAAATAACCAAATGCAAATCTTTTTCATCAAATAAAGATACCAAAATGTAGAAAAAATGTTAAGTAAAAATATAAAATCATAAATACTTCAGTCATTATCGAGAAAGTCGCTCATTTGATGAGGGCACTGAAGCGTGCAAAGAAAACACATCGTTACCTGAAGTCGTTTGCCATACAATCACACGTTTTTTCTTTCTAAATTAAATAATTCTTAACCAGAAGGGTTCCGTATTACGTAAAAGCGTAATTTGTAAAGAATGTCCAATTAAAACGAATAACTAAAAAACTAAATAAGACCTCACTAGAAATTCGTATCACCACGCGCGTCGCTACGCAGATCCAGTAAGTAGGCTCGGTAAATCGGTAATTTACACTCGATTTAGCTACTAGTATACATATTTATTTTGAACGCTTAATTACGTTACAAAAGATTATATCTACCATTAAATTCAGTGATAACATAGCGAGTTACCTAATATTACTATGATACAAAGAAATTCCAAGGAAAGACAATCGTGAAAATGAAAGGTCTTAGAACGAGTTTGTTTCTCTTTGTTACTTAGAGATCCCGTAAATTTCGGACATGGCCTTGAGAAGAAATGAGTAAACAAACTGACGATTGCAAAAAATCGATGTGAAATAGATCACGCGAATCAATTCCACTGGTAATCGAGTCGAATTATATGACATTACAAAATTTGACGCAATTTGCGACATTCCTGAGGACAGTTTTCTCGCGTATGACGTCATTACTAAAATATCAATGGAGATATTGAAAGTAGTTCCACTATAACGATTACTAGGATATAACGAATTGAGGTTACTCGACGGTATCTATATACAGAAGATAATATGAGTTTTGTTGTGTGAATCATTTATCATTTGTATTTAAACGCGGCATTCTGGGATAGATGCAAAACTCACAAACCGTTAATAGAAGTAATCCAATTTCTTTCTTTAACTTTGTAAAACAATACTTAAAAAGTCGTGTCTTGTGTCAATTTCTATTGGGCCACTTTCACTTATGAGCCTCTCGTATTCTAGATCTACTGTTTATGAAGAAATGCTGGCTCCCTTGTCAGATTTGTCATTTTATGAGTACACTGGTTCAGCCTATGAATATCCTGTCTTGTATCACCATGTATTAACTTATATCCATTGATTACCGAGAGCTCATCAGAATGTCAACAGACAATTCTGCCAGCTATACCGCATCTCGTTTCTGATTCCAAAATCCATACAAATACTGTGATATCATATCTGACATGATGGAAGGATATTTCATGATATGTAAATGTAACCTATAGTTTTCACAATGTAGCATCGTGTGACAGGTATTTCACAGCTTCACAGCTTCACAGCATGGCATGATCGTATCACAGTATCCAGTCTAGACGTCTAGTTGACACTCGAGACAAAATTCGTCTTACTCTTTTTACATCAGTCCTATGTTTTCGCCATTTTTGTATATTATTACCTATTCTGCAAATAAGCATAATTATGGAATGTAACTTTCCTGTAACCTGTATGCAAGGTAACGAACTAGACTTACAAGTTGTAAAACTATCTAAACTAATGTGACCAATGATTAGCTCATTAATATCTCTCCAGAAGGTTTACTTCTAAATTAGTCACTCTTTTTCTTCATTAATATTCCATTCTAAGACATTGTCATATTTTAAATTTAATATTTACAAGCCTTTGTGACTATATTGTCCTTATTATCCACCAATCGAGCTTCTGGTCGTATGAAATGTTTCACTCTTCGAAGTGCATGTTCTATGTGTATACATCTTGAGATATAATAATGAAAAACATTTAAACGTCCACAAAGCATAATTCATAAACTCCGGATCTTCAAATTAGATTCAGCTATGCTGTCGACCCTAGATTAAAAGACACACACTCAGTTTGTAAATGTACTTTATCATAGTTGCTAGTTTAAATGTGAGAGTTGTTGCAGTATCTTTCAGACAAATCATTATTGATTACTTCCAATTTCTTATCATCAACTTACTGATTACTGTTAAGCAACCTTATATGTTCACTAATTCGTTTTCATTAGGTCGTTTCCGGGGAATCTTATAACATTCTAACATTATCACAGAACATTTATATGCCTTTATAGAGTCTCAAATCAGTAAGAGAAGACAACAAATATTTATTCTTTGTCCCATTCTGATTTGGTACTTGGAGAAAACATTAGCAACTCAGAATACGTATTGATTCATTGTATCACAAGTTGATTAGGGAGGTTGCGACTCAACGTGTACAAAATGTATGATTACCTGTTTACACTGTACATTTCACTACAATTGTAGTAGAATGTTCTACCTATACACTTCGTAATTTCAATTTTACTGATCATCTATATCACCAGTAAGTGAACCGAATATACCATACTGGAAACAGGAATCTATTATCTGAACCATTCTGAAAAAAATAACACGTTGTTATGATACGAAGATTTATTTCATTGTTCAAAACTACAAAGTCGCACATCGGTATCTGGTAAAAGCTCTGTATGCCCGAATGACAGCCTGGCATCTTTATTGCAGACAGTGCAATTTCATTCTAGTACAAGTCCGTTATGATGTTTGTCCGTTCTGTTGGCTCGAATCCCAGATATGTTCTATCTGACTTAGACCCGCGCTACAAGGCAAGGAAATAAATGCATCAAGATCAAATTCTTTGTGATCATTTTGCTCGTATCCTACAAAAGACCCGAGTTACCAAACAAAATATAGTATTGCTAAACTGAAGTCGTAATTGGATGGATAATGTTTGCTAACAGATGAGATAGTAGGAGAGGACATAAAGGTCAGAAAAAAGGGATTCGTCAATTCCTACCAACACTATGTTTAATAATTCATGTCTACACGATCATTACTCAGGCATTATTCTTGCTTCCCTATTTGATTTGATTTTCTGCTTGCTCTTATTGCTGTCTGGTTCTAAAATTGTAACATATATGCATCGTTAATGTGTGGTTTTTAATACGTTGATTTACATCTTTCTACTGTCGTTGGAGGTCTATAATGGCGTTATAACGTTACAAATTTGTTTCTTCCGACCTTGTTTGCTGATTTCACACTCATAACTACTGGCATATTATCGTGAATTGTACAATATTAGTTTTCACCGAGTGACAGAGGTGGTAGTAAAGTGACGATGGTGCTGAGAAGATGTGAAGGTCAGACAAAAGTGATTCATCATTTTTCATACAAATACAAGATTTGACATCTCATGTTAATGCGATCATGACTCTGGGATTATTATTGCTTGCCAGATTTGATTTGATTTACTATTTGCTCAAATTGTCGTCTCATTCTAAAATTGGAACCTGTATGCATCGTTAAGGTTAATTTACCAAATTGGTGGATCTTAATTGTTTTTATTTACATCTGAGGTTAACACCATCAGTTATCCAGTTTTCATTAAACGAATAATTGGAATGGCAAATTTGAACAATATTGCCAATAACATGAATTCACTTTGCTACTTACTTAAATGTAGTAGTGACATCCTGATGATTTAACAAGTGTAATATGTAAAATGTTTCGTGACCTATTTATATGAGATCACACGTCGTACAGCAAAAGATCATTTAATTTCAATGGGACAAAAGCTCATGGTTTTGGTACAAAATACCATTTCGGTGGGACGTGATTCGTGAAATATAATTCCCAGCGAAAATGAAGTATTTTAAATTATTTTATATTGCCTTGTGCGTATGCCACAAATTATTGAACGCTTATCAGAAGGGGTACGGTATGTCTGACAAATTCAAGGCATGGCGAACTGAAAGTATCCAACCAATAACCGGTCGATGTCTGCTCGATGACTTATGTATCGTATGGTTATCGGTAATCGAATTCTAATGATTCTAGAACGTGCCTGATAACTGTGGGATGTATCTTGTCTAAAAGGTTTAGTAAAATTTAACATAAAATTTTGTCAATTAAATGTGTGCAAATATACGAGGACGTCTTCAAAATGTCAAGTTTACATTGTTTAAAATACCAACATAACACGCAGTAGATAATCATTAACTATAGTGTTATGATGTATTCGAAGAAAATTACATAATTAGGTCGTGTATTACTAGAAATTGATGACGTCTCTTACATAAACTATAAACCTTTACACATACATTATACTTTCAGTCCAGTTAGGATAAAAATACAGTGACGCAATGGAGCAACCCACTGGTACGGTGTACAAACAAGTATAAAGCTTATACCAACTGTTCAATACCAAACTAAACTCTACCTGTTCAAGCAATGGTTTTAATCTTTTGGGTTTACATAAACGATGACGTCACTGTCAGAATACCCAAACTGGACTATACTACATTATCTATTGAACACTGTTGCCTGCTTAGTATCATGCAGTATCTAAATATTTTCACTTGGACATTTATTGAACATAATTGCGAAGACTATATATAAACCGTGTTACGTCTCTTCGGTGCCAAAATAAGTCGATGCAAGTTTTGAAATCCGCGTTTCGTAATTCGTCGAATCATTTTACCGTTTTTGGTGAATTTGTCTTGATTAGACATACGTATTTATCTTCAAATATCGAAACTTTGTTATTTTATAAAATGCTTAGATAAGACTATACTTTAAAGGGAAAGAAGACATTAGGAAGAACGTCACGTCTACTAGTTTTATGAATAAGGAGCTCGAAAGTCGAGTCCAATTTCAATTATGGTTATAAACTATATAAATTAAATAAGAATGGGAGTTTTTAAATGGTCGTGGACTTATCATAGAGGTTTTAACGCATCAGTTTTTGTAAATTGTAAGGCATGCAGCTCCGTGCCAACCCAGAGTGAACGTTTTAAAAATGAGTCCTTGTTTTATGACTATTGAATGTTTCTGCATTTTGGACCCTTTTATAAAGTCGTACTTACATGAACATAATGGAGTATTAGTAAGTTTGTTAGGTGGTATGTACAAATTAAAGTGTTCAAACAAAGCAGCATTAATACGCTGCGAGCCTGCAACCATAATAAACCGCTTAAAATGAAGGACTGATATCTTGAAAATGATTTATTTCTTGACGTCAGACCGCATCAACCATCCGCATATTCTCATTTTACTCTTATTCAATACAGGTCACAAAAATACGTATGTAATCTAATAACACAACCTTGCGCAAATATAATGCATATCCAGAATTTAGAATGATGCATGATTCTTGCAGTGTGATGTCTTAAGTAATGGTTGATCTACTGTTCTTCTAACTTACATTATATACGTGGAGATTTATGAAGGAGCCATTATATTCATATAGCTACTATGTATGTACAATTCCATGCAAAAAGTATGTCTTCATTTTTAGTTAATTATGTAATGTGCTTTAAATACGACTTCGTGACATTGTAATGAGTATCTGCGATGTACATCATTTGCGTATCTACTATTAACAACGTTAAAATTGACACTATATCTTACGATTTTCTCTTACATCGTCCATGTGTTGTAAAACGATATGTATTCCTCAATGTTCTGGCGCTGTCTGGTTTCTTAAAATCAATTGAATTCGATTACCATGTACTAATAAAAAACCGGAAGGACAATGATCGATATAACTACGCTACATATCAGTCGTCTGATGAACATCATCTGGTTACCAGGTGCTTACTGTGAAATCGCTTTTTGCTAAACCACGCCTTGATATTATTTGACAATACCATTGGCTCGGACAACGTTTTTCTGACCTACGATATATACCCTCTCAACACCATCGTCTCTTTACTATCACCTCTGGCACTCGATGTAAACTAATATTTTATAATTCACAATTATATGTCAGTGGTAATGGGTGAGAAATCAGTATACATGTATAAGGTTGGAAGAAACAAATTTGTAACGTTATTACGCCATTATAGACCTCCATCGACTGTAGAAAGATGTAAATCAACACATTAAAACACACATACTTTGTAAATAAACCTGAGCGATGTATATTGGTTCCACGTTTAGAACCAGACTGCAATAAGTTCAAGCAGTAAATCAAATCAATTAGTAAATCAAGAATAATTCCTGAGTAATGATCGTGTAAACATGATATTGCAAACATAGTAGTCGTAAAAATGACGAATCACTTTTTTCTGACCTTCATGGCTTATCTGTATCATCTACCCCGTACTATCACATCTGTTTGCAAAATTATCCATCCAATTACGACTTCAGTTTTGCAAATTAACATTTTATCGGTTACTCTTGTATTTTGTAAGATACGAGTACACTGTAAAGAAATGGATTTTGATATTGATGCATTCATTTCCATGCCTTGTACTGTAACGCGGACCTTTTAGTCCAATCAGATATGTCAGGAATGGGATCCGAGCATGACGCTTACATCATAACGTACATAAAACATAACGGACCTTGTGCTAGAATGGAATAGCCCTCCCGCAACGATTCCTGCACAATTGTATTGATTTAATGCAACAAATATGTCGTGCTGCCATCGGGGCATTCGGTGGTATTACCCGATGTTGATGTGCGGCTTTGTTGTTTTGAACAATGAATACTATGTAAATGGTCGTTTCCTAATGTTCGGTTATTTTATTGCAGAATGGTAAGTTACTTTAAATGAAAACCAATTATAGTTTTTTTATATTTTAATAAAGTTGATACTGATCAAGTCAAATGAAAGTCACAAATTTTGTACCTAGAACATTTGATTAGTGTACATTTACAATATCATCGTACACGTTTTGTCGCAACCTCCCTTATCTCCCGACGGACAAGGTCTTGTGATACAATTAATCAATACGTTTTCTATGTTGCTTACATTTCCAACAAATACCAAATCAGTTTGAGGCAAAGAATAAATATTTGTTGTCTTCCCTTACTGATTGTGACTCTATAAAGGCATATAAATGTTCTGTAATAATGTTAGAATATAATAAGATTCCCTGAAAACGACCTAATGAAAACGAATTAGTGAAGGTAAAAGGTTGCTTCACATTAATCAGTTAGTTGATGATAAGAAATTGGAAGTAATCAATACTGATTTCTCTGATAGATACTTCCACAACTCTTATATTTAAACTAGATACTATAATAAAATTCATTCACAATCTGATGTTTCTTCTTATATTCAACATTGACATTGAGACTCATCTGAAGATCCTCCGGAAATACACACATATATATATGCTTTGTGGAAATGGTTTAAAATGTTTGTTATAGAGAACTCCATGATCGTATTGCATAGACTTCGAAGAGTTGAAAATTGTGTGGCCAGAATATAAACCTTGCTTTAAGGTATTCTCCACTTATAGTAAAAATAGAAAAATCCCAAATCAAGTTTTGGCTTAGGGCCTTCATTTCTGTAACTGTGTTATTATTGTACATGTTCTGCTGCAATTTCGCTGTCCAGCATTAGGCTGCCTTGTATCTTTCAAAAGAACATGTATATTGTGTCATTTAGATGTGTGTTGTCCTTTGTTCTAGTCTCGTCGCTTGATTCTTACCCCGCGTAGTTTGACTGACTGAGGCGGCAAACGCACAGGGCGAGATTTCGGGTTTGTGTAATTTGTATACCTGTTGTCTTCAAATTGTACTCAGTTATCGCAGTGACTATGGTCCCCTCCCTTTAACAGCACTGTGCAGTGTCGTTGTATTTTTGTTTCCAGTTGTCATTGAAAGCTATTTCCTTGCCCTCCGTTTAAGGTTCACCGCCCATTTCCCCCTTTCTTCATCAGTTGTATATTGCGGAGTTGCTGGATGAGATACGTTTTAATTAGGTCACTATGCTGTTTGGTCACTATAATAAACATTTTTGGCATATATATTTTTGCCCTCTTTTTGCCCATTTTTGTAAACTAGGTCAAGTCGCCCCCTCCTTTTTACAGCACTGTACAGTGTCGGTTTATTTTTGTTTCCACTTGTCCTTGGAAGTTAATTTCCTCTGCCATTTCTTTTAAGTCCACCGCCAACAACTACCCCCTCTTTTCATCATTTTTATCTTGCGGAGATGCTGGATGAGATACTTTTTCATTAGGTCACGTACCTATTTTGGTTTCAACTTGTCCTTTGAAGTTAATTTCCTCTGCCATTTGTTTTAAGTCCACAGCCCACAACACCCCGTCGTTCTATCATTTGTATCTTGCGGAGATGCTTGATGACTTTTTCATTAGGTCACTGTGCTGTTTGGTCACTGAAAGATAATTATGTTTTAGCATATATAGTTTCGCCCTCCTTTTGCCCATTATTGTAAACTAGGTCATGTCACATAATGCCTCTCTAACACGTTTTAACGTTACGTCACTGTCCTTGGTGTTTTAACTAGGCCAGGGGGTGGCTGTGTCTCATTTAGTCGCCGTTTTGGCATGGGTTTGTGTGATTGGTTCGCCGTGCAGTGGTGCCTTTGGGAACTTGGTCGATAATTGGCCTCGTTTCAATTGGCAATAACCGCTATTATACATGGGTATAAGATCGTGTATGATGTCAGTAAAACCACGAAATTTTTCACTACGTAACTAATTTGAATATGATGACCTAATTTCACAACATTGCACATAACAGTTCTGGATATATGAACATTTACATGAGACAAACTTTCGAACATCGCCGCAAGTCCGACGTCAACGACGTCACAATGACGTTACTTGCTGACACCTACTCATCCAGCAGAAGTTCATCCCTGGTGATTTCTAACGACTGATAAACCATGCAGTCATTTCCAAGACCTTTAAAAATGTGTAACCCACACGACACTTACCCTCTGCGAAATGAAATTATTTTTAGTGTCCTCTAGATGGTCCCACTGCAAAAAATTTAACTCGCCACATGATAATGGCAGTTTTGGGCGTCGAATTGAATTGACGGCGTTAAAAATACTCTTGGTGTTCTGTTCGGATCTACTAAAAACCGTTTATATGACTCTCTATCGACAATGATTTGGTGACGCATGTCCCCTTAAAAGATTATACTACATGCACTTGAGCCTTTGTTGCTGCCATGTGTAACTAAAGTTTCAGTGGGTAACTTTAATAACTTTAAGGAAAAGTGCATTACTGGGCGAAGCGTCTTTTTGTAAAAAATCTGCCGTTTTTCGCTAAGTAATCAGTGCGTTGAAAATATATTGCGAGTATCAAAGTAGAGTGACGTTAATAAATAATTAGCAGCAGACACAACATATTTGTTTAATCACGTCACGAAAGTATTGTCTGCTTTCAAGAATTATTTTTTATAAAAACGCTTAAAAGAAAATTTTTATGATAATGAAAAAAAAACCCATAATTTTCGTGTGCGGCAATAGGACGTCATATGTATATTTAAAATGTTCATATAATCCAGTTATGAAAATCGAATAATGCAGCACGTTGTATATTAATCAGAATTGAATTGCTGAACATTTTGATATCTGCCTGTAAACAAATAAACCACGGGAGGAGTGACATTACTTTTGGATAAACCGTCGTATAATTTCCTTACTAGACGAAAGGGTAATAATATTACAACATGGCTGAAACATAACATTTAAATCAAATAAAATGGTCCCTAGATGGTTCTAGCCATCCAGGTTAGCCCTTCTTGGGATTAATCTAGGTCATGTTAATATATTAAATGAACCCGAAATTGTATCCCCTTATCATCAAACGTATAGGCGATGATTGATTGAGCCATTGTTTCATATCTCTCTCCGTAGGACTATATCGTGACTAAACGCAAATACCAACGAAGAGGAATAAATTGTCGGTAATATAAAATTATTGACGCCGACATTGTAAGTAGCATTGCTACACATGATACATGTAATGCATCGGACAAGGTTTCAAATTTACAGTGAATGAGAAATGAAAAGTTGATCAGGTATTCATCTTCGTGGTTCTACTTTAGGAAGAATAATTCAAGGGCTTCATTTTGTTATTTATGTGCACATCAATACATCGACAGTTTTAATGTCTGTACTTCATATCTTATTAGCAATGGCGTAGTTAAAATACATTTATGATTTTTATAAAAACAGTTCATGTTAAACGTATGAAACTTTTTAGCTATCCGAAAGCGCTTATGCATGTATGATGTGTTTGGTTTTCGACCTGCGACTCAACTATGTAAGTACAGTCGGTTGAACGTATGAAAAAATAATATGGTTTGATATTTCCTTGTTCGATGTACGCTAGCTCGATATGCGTTGTTGTCATGGGTTGAATCGTCAATGTGCTATTAAGCATTCCTTGACAATCAAAGGTGTGAAAATACATCACCTAAAATATTGTGCAAGCATTGTATGAAAATAGAACGCTGAAAATTTAGATTTAATTGTCAGGATATCATATTTCCATGGTAACCAAATGGTTGACATACACAGCCGTCTTCGAAATAGCGTGAGCGAGTATTAAATGCTTGATAATACATTGGACAGTTTCAAAAAAAATCTGATATAAAGGATGACTCACTTTCGCAAATGTTAACCATTGCAATAAATATGTCATCAGGATATTCTCATCATCAACGAGGATCAATTTGCTTCTGTGTACCCTGGTATAGTTCTCAACGATCGGTGCAATTTTATTATGCCTCGACATATACCAGATATTCAAGGGGTGGTCAACTGTGTTTATTTTATGGTATGATTGTTAAGATTGGTTTCATAATCCGAGTTCAGTTGTATGTAAATATGGATATTCTCAAGTGAGCAAGTAAAATAATGGAATTTTTTTTCCAACTGACAATGTTCATGTTTGACAATATAACAAGGCGCATCGTTGTTTAGGACTAGGACATTCAATACACAGTTCAGAATTGATTGATAAAATGAGCGATCATGAAGGACAGATAACAATCTGACAAAATGCTCTAACACATGCGTACTGTGGGATGTTTGTGTACATCTTTTATGGTACTTAATTCTTGACGACCGATGGATGGTTTAGACAGCAAAGGTTACTCTTTCCAAACACTCATAGCTTGGGTACAATTTTTTGTATAAGCTAAAGAAACACGACAAGGGATGTTTTGCGTTCTTGTGCGCTTTGATATAGTGTACTCGTTCTGAAACAGTTTTATCCAGTAATGGCATATTTAGGAACTATTCAGAATGTGATAATCAGTAAATACTGTGATAACGCTCAGTATGAAACCTGATATATTTCATGATTTCTTGAATTTCATGCTCCAACTCTATAACCTTAGCAAATAAACGAACAATTAAAACAGCAATACATGAATATTCTCGTTCATGTTGTATATTGTCGGTGAGGTTCGATACACCCAGGTTCATTAAGATGGCACTTTATTGTCACAGTAAATTATTAGAACGGCTTTGACATGCCTGTAATGAGAATGCCAAGACATGGTACACACAATACATAACTCAAATGGTTTTGAAGACTTTTGGTCGGGCGGGGGATACATTAATCTCAATTGAAATGAAAATAATTTTAAAAGACCCACATTGCTTGGAAGTGTCAATATATAAAGAACGTACGACTGAAATCATTGTTGTGATAAGTTGTTTAATAGCAACTTACGTTCGCTTGAATAAACGCAAAGTTAGAAATGGTAAATATTAATTAAATCAGACTGGAAAACAGTTTTATACGACCTACATTGCTTGGAAGTGTAGATAATAAAATTCGTACAACTCAAACCATTGAATGATGCGGATGTTAAGTTGTTTAATAAAAACTTACATTCGCTTGAATAAACGCAGATTGTGAATGGGTTGTTTATCAAATATAACGTCACAAGGATCAATGACAACAATGAAAGTGTTCTTAATTTGACGTGTTGTTCTTCACAGAGTAACATTCTGGTTCGACCTAGAGTTAAAGAGTCAAGACAGATGACGTCACGAACTGATATCATGACGTCATCGTTTTGCCATTGATCATGTGACTGATAATAGCAGATCGGGTAAAACAAACAACAATCCATAGAAACAACAGAGCACGAGAAGAGCCAAAACGTTTAATTGCGCGAACATTCTATACTTCATAAATTGACTCTATTGAATACTGTTTGTTCTACTACAGCGTTCCAATAATACTGACTTTAATGTAATTAGACGTGAAGTGGGATAATTAGATTGATTGTTTAATTGGTATAACAACGAGAAGCCAATGCTAGCAGCGCTTACTTTCGTTTTTATAATAATTTATCATTTTACGTTCAATAAATAAACATTATGTTTGGTTAAACTATTGTTATTTAATCGGAGATTTAATTATTTGATACTTTGCGCCCTCAAAATAAATAAAATCTTCAAAACTAAACGAATAACGTTCTTAAAACAAAACAGACCGGTAGAACTATATTGTTATTGTTGCTGTAAAGCAATGCTAAAATGATTTATTTATTTACGTTATTCCACATCAAGCATCCAGCAATGCCCGGCAGTGTATATCTTACACAATAAAGATACTATATATAGTAACACAATATAGAGCATAATAATACACACTTTCGTCAATCTAATCTATATCCTGTATATTGAATGAGTAATGTGTTTTTAGTAAATAGTAGGGCACAAACCAAAGTCATACAGCTACGACGACAGCGCCTAGCCACACACGCTAGAGTCAGACATAGTACTAGCCATCCACATCCCCAAAAATGGATGCTTCAAGCGAGCCTTATATGCTCGCTCCGCAATGAATGACACACTGCAAACTTTGCATTTTGTGCATAATTAGCCATAAAGGGAGGAAATTAAAAGTGATAACTTCACTGAAATGAAGTACGGGGCGACTTTTTACAGCCGCAAATATTTCGTTTGTTGTTTATGTGCGATTCTGGTCCAGTACCTGCAAATGAGAGACAAACTTGACCAAAAACAATTATTATTTTAGGCGGTTTATCAAGGTGTCTTTGTTTGAACACTTAATTACACTTACCACCTTACGAACTTACTAATAATCCAATATGTAAGTACGACTTTACGAGAGGGTCCACAATGCATATAAAATGGCGATAGTCATAAAACAGGGACATATTTTTAAAAGTTCACTCTGCGTTGGTACGAAGCTGCATGTCTAACAATGTACAAAACTGGTACATTAAAACCTCTATCATAAGTCCAACCTTGAAATTGACGACCATTTAAAAAGCTCCTTCTAATTTAGTTTATGTTGTTTACAACCATATTGAAGTTGAATGAAGATGGACACGAATTTTGAGCTCCTAAAGTCATAAGGCTAGTAGACGAGAAAGTGAGTGTTTGATTTCTTCCGTTAAGAATATAGTCTTATAGAAGGATTCTATAGAATAACAAAATTTCTTCATTTGAAGATAAATACGTACGTATGTCTAATCAAGACAAATTGACTAAAACGGTGCAATGATTCGACGAATGACGAAACGCGAATTCCAAACTTG
The DNA here is from genome assembly GCA_963678985.1 of Spisula subtruncata. Classification (NCBI taxonomy): domain Eukaryota; kingdom Metazoa; phylum Mollusca; class Bivalvia; order Venerida; family Mactridae; genus Spisula; species Spisula subtruncata. Next base: position 27,850,225 of record OY787663.1, on the reverse strand, counting down.
TATCGACTTATTTGGCACCGAAGAGACGTAACACGATTTATATATAGTCTTCGCAATTATTTTCAATAAATGTCCAAGTGAAAATGTTTAGATACAGCATGATACTAAGCAGGCAACATTGTTCAATAGATAATACAGTAAACACAATATATGTGTATAGCTAGTTTGCGAAAAAATCGTGTTTTTTAAATATTTCTCTGTAATTACTACACCTACAAGTATGAACTTTTGCACGAATAAACAAAATATACCTACCTAATACACACTGAAATTTCAGCAACATCAGAAATGAGTTAAAAAAGTTCATAAGTTCTATGTGACTTTTGTGTCGTTTTGTTTGAAAAATCAAGTTAGAAGACTTGATACTTGCAACAACCAACCAATTTACGGTCACGTGATACGCATAACGGTATATTTACGTATTTGCAGCCTACTTAATTTAACACATGCTAGGCCCGTCTGTGAATATGACGAAGTACATGTTTTTGCTGTACATTGTTTACAAACGACACACCTAAATAAACCGAATCGCAAGGGCCTCCTAAGTCTTGTCTTTATAACAGCAATCTCAATCCCGCTGATCACGGATTGTAACGGTTAAATACTTGACAGTAAATCATCAATGGAATATCAGATTACCTCCCTGCGTTAAACTGTAAATACGCATGCAATTTCAATATGTAATAAAGAATAAATGTCTTTTTATTGGTGACTAAATATTATGAAATTCAAAATGACACTAGATAGGAAGTTATTGTAGTTCTGTGTATATTTTTAAATAGATTTTAAGAAATCTTTAAAAAACACGATTTTTTTCTATCGCAAACTAGCTATAAACGTTTCTTGTTTCTGTAAGAGACGTCATAATATCAATGTTCCGGTCAAATATGTAATCTGTTTTGAATACAACTTTACGTCATATTTAATGATTATCTACTGAGTGTTACATTGTTATGTCTCCATATAAAAATGTAAACATTGACATTTTGAAAAGGTCCGCGTAATTGTACGAATCTTATAAGCAATAATATATCGTGTTAAATTTCTTTACTAAACGACATAGTTCACACTTTTTTGGCGCTTTGTAGAATCATTGCAAGTCGATTACCGGTCACAAATCATACGACGGAAGAATTATAGCCGATAACACTACGATATACATACGTCGTCGAGCGGACACCGACCTGTTATTGGACGAATACTTACGGTTTGTCACGGCTTGATTTAGTTTGACAATGTCATTCTCGGTTAGCCATACGTGTGTACGGTACCCCTTCTGATAAACGAACATCGATTTGTGGCCTACGTACAACACATTACAAAAATACGACATGCGAGCTCATGTAAAGAGGCCACGAAACGTAGAGATTTCACATGTGCCACTTAATTAATGCATTTCAATTGTTTAAAAAATCATCAGGATGCCATTAGTAAGTAAGTGGCAAATGTTGTTCAAATTTGCCATTCCAATTATTCGTTTAATGAAAGCTCGATAATTAATGGTGTTAACATTATATGTAAATCAACACAATTAAGTTCCGCAAACTGGGTAGATAAATATTAACGATATATATACTCATTATAGGACCAGACGACAATCGGAGTAAACAGTAAATCAAATAAAAATCAGGGAAGCATGATTAATCCCAGAGTCATGATCGCATAAACATGAGATGTCAAATCGTGTATTAGTATTAAAAATGACGAGTCACTTTTTTCTGACCTTTTTATCTTCTCTGTACCATCGTCTATTTACCATCACTTCTGTCATTCGATGTAAACTAATATTTTACAATACACAATGATATGTCAGTTGCAGTGGTAATGGGTGAGAATTCAGCATATAAGGTCGACTGAAACAAACTTATAACGTTATAACGTCATTATAGACCTCCAGCGTCAGACGAAAGATGTAAATCAACACAATTAAAAGTGAATAAAATGAGCTATGCATATAGGTTCCAAGTTTAGAACCCGACTGCAATAAGTGCAAGCAGTAAATGAAATGAATTAAGGAAGCAAGAATAAATACTGCGTAATGATCGTATACACATGAACTATCAAACATAGTATTTGTAAAGAATGACGAATCACATTTTTCTGACCTATACATCGTCTCTGTATCATCGTCTCCTAACTTTCACCTCTGTTGACAAAGTTTATCCATCCAATTACGACTTCAGTTTAGCAATACTATATTTTGTTTGGTAACTAATATTTTGTAAGATACGAACATAATGAACACAAATAAACTTGGATCTTGATGCATTTATTTCCTTCCCTTGTAGCGCCGACCTAAGTCAGATAAAAGATGTCTGGGATCCGAGCATGACGATAACAACAGAACGTACGTTAATAATAACGGACCTCGTACTAGAATAAAATTGCACTCCCTGCAACAAAGATGCCAGGCTGTCATTCGGGCATACGGAGGTCTTAACCGAATCGATGTGCGACTTTGTTGTTTTGAACAATGAAATAAATGGTTGATATGGTTGTTCAGTGAAATGGAATTTGGAGTGTGTGTATCTAGAACATTCATCTAATGTAGATGTACAATGTAAACAGGTAATTATACTCGTTGTGTCGTAGACTACCCTAATCTCCCGACTGTATGAGCTTGTGATATGATGAATCAATACGTTGCTTACATTTTACTCCAAGTACCAAATCAGGATCAGACAATGGATAAATATTTGCCATCCTCTTTTACTGATTTGTGACTCTATAAAGGCATATAAATGTTCTGTAATAATGTTAGAATGTTATAAGATTCCCTGGAAACGACCTAATGAAAAAGAATTAGTGAAGATATAAGGTTGCTTCACATTAATCAGTTGGTTGATGAAATGAAATTGGAAGTAATCAATACTGATTTGTCTGAATGATACTCTCTGACATTAAAGCACACACATAGAAGTATGTATAATGAACTACATTTACAAAAGGATTTTTGTTCTTTCAAGTTAACGTTGAAAGTGGTGTTGAATCATTTTCAAAGATCCTCATAAAATTAAGATAAATAATCTTTGTTGAGTTTTCAATGTTTGACATTATTATAACGCAACATGTGCGTGGGTGAATCAAAATGTTCGAAGAATTTTGTCATACATTTTTATTTTCAGAGTTATTGTCGTCATATTTATGCTGAATTAACACATGGGTATTTTCGTTATGTATACAGATTTATTATAGCGACCTGATGATAACCGTTTAAAAAATATAAGGCCGATACGTATACCGGAGCAAACGGACAATTTGAAACACATTTTATCAAATTTTCTAAAATATCTCAATTGTAGGACCTCAATAACCCGTCAAAATAGTATGTCTGATTGCATGATATCATTTATAAAGTCTGTTAAAATTTCAGACGTCATCTTCGATAAGTAATGTTTTAATCGAAATTTGCATAATCGCAGTATATAGAAATACCCGCGTAAAACGGTTCTACTGGAATTTACAGAACGACGGGCTGTTATCAAAATCTGCGTGAAGCTGGAATAAACTAACGGCATCAGAGACATTACATGGTTTGAAACGTTTAGGTATATATGCTGAAATAAATATACATTGATTTATAAGTGGAATTAGTGCTTTCGTGCTTTCGATACCAGAAGTTGACAACCGAATAAATACATCCGATATTGGTGACGTTGGTTTGCAACGTCGTCCAAGAGGACCAGCGCTATATAATAGCGGATATAGCAAAACACTTAGATTACTTTTATGGGACAGTGTACACGATATTAAACAAATAATTGAAAATGCAGAAACTATTATCACGATGGTTATTAAAAAAAACCTGCATACTAGTCAGTCGAGAAGCGAAAATGAGTCAAAATGTTAACGTAAGTATTGACAAACGTGGCGTAAGTTTGACGTTGTTCATCAAATGACGCTGATGTGCTCCGTTATGCTGTTAAAGCATGTGTGCGTTTCAATGTAAAAATCATGTAGTTTTGACAAGTTCATTGAAACTTGACACATCGTTATGTTATACTTATGATCACGTTAAATTAAAATTTGAAAGCGTTTTAAGCTGTGGTTTGTGAGTTATGATAATTTTCTACGAACTTGTTGATCCATCCACGTATTTGAGAAGAAATTCGAAGACTGGATTCATCATTGACACATTGACACAGAGAAAAACAAATTGCATCTAAGACCTGTCATCAACTAAACCTCTGCAGAAGGGATGCCGTTTACAATCTGCTCGTTTCGGGAACCCTTCGGGACCATTTATCCATAAAAAAGGGCGGAGCTTTGTTATCGTGCTTGTTCGGTAAGTATTCAAGGGTCCGAATACGAATGGTTGCTGTATGCACACGGTTTGCATGCCGAAGCATATCCGAAGTAGCCGAATGTATCGCGACCGAATGCCGACAGCTCATGAGTTAGTTACGACAGTTTACCTATCGTGTTGTAACGTTCTATGTCGATATAGAGGCCCACAGGGAAGAATTGGCTTGCCCAATTGTGTTGCCTCTTAATATAAAATCGTTATTATTACTATTATTATTATCATTATTATTACCATTCGTTTATGGTAATGTTCGGGTTAAATGAACCCGAAAATTGATCTCCTTATCATGCACGTGGGTGATTGATTGATCTATTGTTTCATATATGTTTGCGTCGCACTATTACGTGACCAAACGCAAATACCAACGAAGAGGAATGACTTTTCAGTAATATATCATTATTGACATTGTAAGTATCATTGCTGGTTCAAATATCGAACTTCTACGCGAATGATAAATTGTTGAATTAAGCACCAACAACGTTTTCCGTAATATAGGTAATAAATGCCTATAAACATTACGATTGTTAATGTAAGCAAGAAATCCAGACAGTAGATTTATTGGTAATTTGTCATACAAGATAATAAATGATAATGCATCCGACAAGGTTTCAAATTTTCAATGAATGATAAATGAGAAGTTCATCAGACATTCATTTTCGTGGTTCTACTTGTGTGCGTCAATACGCTGATAGTTACAAGTTATGTTCTTCATGAATCGATTAGTTTAGTGGAACGATATGGCTGGCTTAGGATGCGAAGGTCCTTACTACAAAATCAATATTTAGAGAAAACAAGAATAAACTGTCTGAAAATTATGTATCAGTCTTATAAGGTCGACACTTACGACCTTCTCATTCAAAGACAAGTTCGATATACTGCATACGTATTAGCAATGACGTAATAAAACTACATTTATTCTATTCACCAAAAGTTCATTGCAAACGTATGCTAGCCTAAAACGTTTGTGTATGTGAGTGGCATTCGACCTGCGACTCAACTATCTCGATAAACGCAATAGTGTGTTTTTGAAAAAATAAAGTCCAGGTGCTTCAATTTCGTTATTGAAATCAATGTTGTACAGTCGGTTGAACGAACTCATATATGAAAAATACTATACTATGATATTTCCTTGTTCGATGTACGCTAGTTCGACACAGTATAGTACGTTGTTGCTATATGTCTCTATATCGTCTCTGTGCCATTAAGAATTGCTTGACAATCGGCATAGAAAAGGTGTGAAAATACATCACCTAAAATATTGTGCAAGCATAGCATGATATCGAACACTGAACATTAAGATTTAATTTGCAGGATAAAATAGTTCCACACAGATGGGTACCAAATGGTTCATATAACATAGTCGTCTTCAAAATAGCGTGAGCGAGTGGTGAATGCTTGATAATATATCGGACAGTTTCAACAATAAATCTCTTATCAAACATGATGCGCTTTTGCAAATTTTAACAACTGCAATGAATAGGTCATCAGGGGATTCTCATCAGTGATGGGGAAATAAATTTCCTTCTTGTTCCCCGTATTGTTCTCAACGATCGGTGCGATTTTGCGACAGGGACATCTGACAAATATCTTCAAAACTAAATGAAGGAATTTATGTAACCGACAAGACATAAATATTGATATTTACATGTGGCTGTAAATCGATCCAAATTTAGTGTTCCTGCCAGTGGTAATTATAAGCGCAATATAGGAGGATTATATTCACCGATGTCCTGTGGTCGGTTGTCCGTGCACGGGTCTTGTATTCGTCCTGGAACGTCTCGTCTACGCAGCCTGCCGGTATTCGTCTGCCATCGAGCTTCCGCTCGCGCTCTGACGTCATAATATGGCCTTCTGGGTAAAACTGATGGTCTAAAGACCGTTCCCCGGGACCCCTTGTAATTCGGCCGTAATACCCGGAATTTACTCGATACAACACAAACTTGATTTATTTCTCAGTCTGCATCAAACATCAAATAATTCTCGACATTGTAACTCTTACACAATATAGATCACAAAATATGTAATCAAATTACAGGCGCTTATCTAAATCTGATTTGTATACTAGATTAGTGAGTCATGTATTTTTCTGTAACAGGACAGCATTCATTACAAGTTGAAGTATTTTCATATTTCTGACGCGAAATATTTTACATTATTAATTTCTTGACTATTATCCTCTATTCCTATTAATTCGTGAACATCTACAAGTTCGTGCATTTCAGTAAAACGTTGATTGCTCTGCTAAAGCTCCCATTTTCGTGTCCAAACTCATTTTAAATCATTGAGAAGACATTCAGCCGGCCGAATAATGCAAATAAATATTTAAAAAACAAGGTTTGTTACGTTCATAGCGAGTTTTGTCCGATCACCGATTTAACTGTTTTACATATTCACCGCTTCCGGTCGCGAATAACTAGAGACCTTTGTTCTTCTTATTGTTTCAATAGATGCGATATATTTACGATCGGAAAAGCAACTGATCTTATACTGAAAATGTATCAAAATGTATTTTTGTGCAACTTTTTATTGGCAAAATATTTCACGTGCACTCTTGATGACGTCATCAATGTATGTGCACGAGCTCACAGGTCACAAAGTTTATTTCACGACTGCAGACTGCATGTAGGATGGAGGCTGATTTCGCTATTTTTAGCAGTTTGACACTCAATTTGTGTTTGGATTTTGTTATAGGATAGATCATTGATGTTGTTGATGGTAAAGATGGTTCCAATTAAATTGCTTTTGTGCAGATGTGCCCATTTTAAATTTTAGGTGCACGAACTTACAGGTGTTATCAACCTAAACTACAGCCTTTCTGACACAAGTGAAGAAACTTTTTAACGAAACGACGCATTTTTAAAAAAAAATATGGCTAAAATACTATCCCCTTACCGCAACCACCACAGAGCGTAATGATATCCTGACGTCAGCGAAGGGGTTATTGGCGTTTTGCTATTTCTCAAATGGTTAACCCGAAATTAATATGGAAGTTAACATAAATATTTAAGTTGTTTGTTATTACATATATCTACCACAACATTTTCTGCATTCAGTTTTAAGAATTAAGCAAGACTTAACTGTTGTATGATAAATTGAAACATCTCGCACATTTTGATTGGCGTTTCCTTAAACGGCCAAACGTTTGCAAATTTCTTCCAATCCCTATATCGTTTTAAATACCAGTCTGTTCTTCAGAAATTTGATTTGCCACTAAATTAAGGTAATTTAGACCCTTTTCGCTAAATATCGCCTGTAACTCGGATTTTGATGATATTTTGCATAAATATAGTATCAAGTATTGGCTTTCTGATTTTTATGGTTTTATGGAGAAATATCACGTGAAGTACAATGAATAGCGCCACCTAGCGGTGGCGTAATTTTTGAGTGCTTTTCGACGTTTTTCACCTTTTTTTCGAGTTAATACTTATTTCATTGAAAATCGAAAATTATAGTTTTGTAGGGCAATAAATACTGCGTCATATGGTGCAAAATATAGAAAGAAATTTTAAATAGTATTAACGTAACGCTAAAATAACCGCGCCACGGCCTCGATAATAACGGCGTTTTAATCGCGGCATTTTTTTTATTCACACGCATTTAGCAAGAACGCAAGGTGTTCAAATTTTATTTTATTTATTGCATAAGTTTATTTGAAGTGTCTTTTTTATTTTAGTGAAATAAAAAATGGGGTGTTCTCGGGGCCGTTTTCGCGCTTTTTACAATCAAAAGTTTTTAGTCAGGGTAAAATTACGCGACGTAAACGTTAGCATGACGTGTGCTCACGACAGGAACATCGGCTCTTTCTTTTTTTTAATAACGCAATTAGCGAACGAAAAGACGATAAAAGTATTTTTGATAATTCTAGGAAAGAATAGTTTTGATTTATATCAAATATAATTCGTTTGGTCCGTTTTCGCGCGTTTATTAATCTAAGGTCGGTATACAAGTTCTTTTAAATTTTGCCGTTAAACGTTAACTAGTGAGGTTTGGCGAACCATACCATATCAAATATGAAAAATATTTCGTTGCTGAAGAAACATATGGAGTTGTGCAGGTATCAATTCATTTTGGGTTGATTTGTATATTCTGTAGTGACGTGTGATGTTATTGTGATGTTTGACGCTGAACGTAAATACACTTAGTGAAAGTATATTTTATGATATGCGTCAGTTCAGCAAACTGCACATTTCCTGCGAACCTGTTATAAAGCCACACGTGGACGGTATTACTCGTCGGTCATAGTGTAATGGTCCTTAGGTACCTAATCATACATCTGTATATTAAAGTGAAGCAATCTTGATTAATCTTGCTTTTAGGAAATAAGCACTGGTACGTACGGAGACCGACCTCGTACTCCTTAATAAGTATGAGTATACAAGTCCTTCATCTAGGTACGCCCATCGTACGATAGTAAGCTCACCCCCAGTTTACAAGAATGCTATTTCATTATTGATGTTTTGGAGTAGAGAAGAATGAATAAGTAAATCATGTGTTCCGATTAAACTTTCGGGCATTATTCTTACTTTAAGTTATTTCGTGTTTTTAAATATCCTGTTGTCTAGTTTATGCAGATATTTTCCAATGCAATGGTCATTTGAATGACATTCAATTACTCGTTTTCCATATTGATACATGTACATAATTAAAAATAAACCTATATAGAACAATTCTTATACAAACGACTCGAGTCTCCCTTTCTCATGTGGGTGTGGCAGCCACCATCGACGAACTATCTCTCGGTCGCCGCTCTCAACTTAACGGCGAAGTTGCAATATTATGACTGATTGAGATGTAGAATTAGAAAAACATATATGAAATGTGAAATGAATGATAACATCAATATTAAAAGTGCTTCAATTCTCACTCCATATTTCACAGATAATTAATAACGCAACATGTGAACTATGCACTATGATGTTCCAACCGCCTCGATGGCTTTGTGGTAGAACGTCCACTTCGAGTGATGGAGGTCCTAGATTCAAATCAGGCTGCATCATTTCCGAGACAAAAACTTTGTATAAGTGATGCCCTCGCTGAGCTTAAAACTCGTTCTATCACACTCTCTCGAGTCGATGTTTACATTCGGGATTATTGCTACGGTCACAAAACTCGTACGATGTCCATTCGGATTTTTGCAACTCGTACGAGTCCAATATATTTCAAATCCCAACGGTATGTGTGGGTTCTTGCGTACGGACCTCGTACGAATAAAAGAGAATGTCTATACGAGGTCCGTACGGACATCATAATCGCACGCAGATAGTACGGGATCGTCGTATGGGGCTCACAAGTAACTCGTACGGTGTCCGTAAGGTACTCGCACGATGACCGTACAAGGTCCGTGCGACAAGAATAAAATTCTTTGGCACATTTCAATTTTCATTAACAAGCCCGCCAAGCTCAGTCGGTATAGCCCGAGACTAGTAGTTATATTATGAGATGAGTAAACATAGTCTAATTATTCTTATTTTACAATTGTTATGTTCTTCTAACTGAAGAAATTAATGAAATTAATTTTGTGATTTTTGCACTTTGTTAACTTTAATTTGGCACAGGACTGTACAATGATCGGTTGACGTACATTTTTGCTAATTTGACTGAAGCCGAATGTTGTCAGGCAGCAGATCGGGGTTATTGTGTAGAATCGAGTGACGGCGACCAGGGTAATTAAAGTATCTTTAAAAATATACATTGCTACTCATCGGCCGGTGTCTGTGCAATCATTAATTAACAACGGGTACATATCGGAAACAAGGGCGGTGAAAGTGACCGAATGTTAAACAGAATCCGGGAACCCTAGATTGTATACAACTTGGTTCTTTAACATTTTAAGTGTATACCACCTATAGGTTTTTCAGCTACTCCATTTATTGTTAGGTGGAATGACAATGTGTCCCGGTCGAGATTAACACCTTGGATGGACCTGTCGATCCGTAGTCTAAAGCATTACCCATTCGACCACAGTCTGAGTGTCACCCGAATGGTTGATTATACCACATGTTGACATACTTATATATTGGGTCTTTTTAAACTCATTACAATACTTTTTTCAAAAGCAAGTAGCGCCATTATTACGATATAATAGTAATAACTTTATTTTAATAGGCAACCCGGATGGACAAGCCCAATCTTCCCTGTAGGCCTCTATTTGTACCTGATGCTTTTTAATAAACAACCATTCAAACAATGACTCATAAAGTTTCTGTATGCCCAACATTCCATTTTGGGTGAAAATAATTGTCCCATCACTTCAAGGACAAATCCGGCCACCTAGATTCCTAGACCTACATACACTAGTAATATGTCGGCACCCTATATTTCGTTCTTGCTAACACATCGTTCATTCCCCCAACTTCTAAATCAGAATGCCGACCCGATCGCATCGTCAGCGTTATAATAATGAACAGTGACACTCATGTCAGTATTTGAAAGTCTGATCCTTTTATGCATATCATAATGTCGAACGTTTCACAAAATTAATACAGTGCATTTTATTGCAATGTTTTAAGCATGCATATCAAGCATATATTAACTTTTGGGTATAACCATTTTGTGAATAATTATGTCGCTGCAGATATAAAAATACGTTCAAAATAACGACATTCTTTGTTTTTGAACGCTTACAGCGTCACTAAAGAACATCGCATTGCTTCACTAACATAAAGCAATATATTTCATCGCAAATCAAAAGAAAGTTTTCTTTCGCTAATGGCGTCGAAAAGAAAGAACATGGACGAATTGAACGACGTCCGCACTAGTTACGTCGCTAGTAACAGTAAAGTTGTGTAATTTTACCCTGACTAAAAACTTTTGATTGTAAATAGCGCAAAAACGGCCCCGAGAACACCCCATTTTTTATTTCACTAAAATAAAAAAGACACTTCAAATAAACTTATGCAATAAATAAAATAAAATTTGAACACCTTGCGTTCTTGCTACATGCGTGTGAATAAAAGAAATGCCGCGATTAAAACGCCGTTATTATCGAGGCCGCAGCGCGGTTATTTCAGCGTTACGTTAATGCTATTTAAAATTTCTTTCTATATTTTGCACCATATGATGCAGCATTTATTGCCCTACAAAACTATATATTTTTGATTTTCAATGACGTAAGTATTAACTCGAAAAAATGGTGAAAAACGTCGAAAAGCACGCAAAAATTACACCCCCGCTAGGTGGCACTATTCATCGTACGTCACGTGATATTTCTCCATAAAACCATCAAAATCAGAAAGCCAATACTTGATACTATATTTATGCAAAATATCATCAAAATCCGAGTTACATGCGATATTTAGCGAAAAGGGTCTAAATTACCTTAATACTGCATGTTATCCGCTTTTTCTCATTAGCAGCATAATTATGTGTTTGTTGTGTATTTCCAAGATCGGTGCGCAATTTAGTAGAGGCACGAATTTCTTTGCGTAAATTCATTAACGTTAATGAAATGTGACGGGCATTGATAAAATACTTCTCAATTTAAACTCAAACGTCCAAATAACTTAATAATTTCACGAAATAACATGATAATATATTGCGATAATCTGGTAATGTAATTTAATTTATTCGGAATTTATAACTAGTTGAACTGGTGAAAAGGGTACGGTACGACGGTCGGTGTGGTGCATTGTATCGCCTTACTATGGTAATACAACGACTGATATAATATATAACTTTACGAATATATTGAACGACCCTCGTATACGTATCTATTGGTACCCATCTGTGTCGAAATCCGATACCCTTTCAATTACATTTTAATGTTCAGTATTCTGTTCCGATGCAATGCTTTCACATCAAATCAGTTGGTGGATTTCACAGACATGATGCAGCGGGATGCCACATATAGCTAATGGTAGACGTCGAATAAGAAACTGCAAAGTTAAGCTCTATTTACAAGCATCATGTCAGTGGCTTAGAATGAGATGGTCGAAAGTACAAAATCAATATTTTGAGAACACAAGAACAAACTGACAAAAATTACTCTTATCTTTTGGTAAAATAAACTATTTTAAACGTAGTTGTGTCGACATGACAAGTTCCGATTTTCAAGAAAATAAGAAGCGCATTTTGATGCTTATTATACATATGTCTTATTAGATTGTAAGTAGCAATTCGTCTTATTTTTACCTAGCGATGTGTGCGGTTATTAACCGATTGTACATTTACCCCGATAATTACACATTTGTAAATAAGTATGACTTTTAATGATTGGTGTATTGGCATGAAAATAAATCACGACAACAAGCCTCTGAATTAATCTGCCGTAAGTAGGACCAGGAAGATGAATGCATGATCAACTTCTCATTTCTCATTCACTGTAAATTTGAAACCTTGTCGGATGCATTATCATGTATGACAAATTACCAATGAATCTAATGTCTGGATGTCTTGCTTACATAAACAATCGGAATGTTTATAAGGATTTGATACTATCATTACGGAAAACGTTGCCATTGCATTATTCAACAATTGATCATCCACGTACAGGTTCGACATTTGAACCAGGAATTATACTTACTGTGTCTGCGTCAATAATAATATATTACTGAAAACTCATTCGATTTCGTAGACATTTGATTTTGGTCACGTAATAGTGCAACATATTTTTATATCGCTGGTTTAGAATGAGAAAATCCTTTCTGAAAATTACTCTTTTCTTTTGGTAAAACAAGTTGTTTCAACAAAATACCAAGTTAAAATACAATGAGCGGCAATGAAAACGCAGCACTTTTAAACCTTGAATATTTCCATAGTCCGTTAACGTATAAACTTGAAATTTTGTATGCTCTCTTCGGTATATATTATCATTCTACAGAATTCCGCTTTTCCGTAAAAATACTTTAAGAAACACTCGTCCATAGTGGAATAACCTTAAACTGCATTTTCCGCGTGGCCAGAGATTTGCTCGCATATTGGGCAAATATTTTGAAGAATATGAATCAAATAGTCGGAAAAACCAAATAACTAATAGAAAACATGATGCGTATGTCAAAGGAAGACTCCGAAAGATCGGTCGGTATGGCTATGTGTGGAGTATCCGTACTAAAAATCAAAGTTTCGTAAATTTAAATCACCGTAGTCAAAATTTCATTCATTTAACACATGACTTAAAGTTTAAATACATATACAAAATTTGTTAAGAAACATAAAAATGCATTGGAAATCGCAGGATGTAAGAAAATTGTATATTTCAAGTGCGATAACTCTTGGATAATTATCCTCATTTTTTCAGATCAATCACCAAACTTTTACACTTAATTGTATAATTGGATATTACTGAACTTGTTTACATGCTCAAGTTATGATGTATAGTAATATTTAGACGTAAATTGTGTTTTGAAAATTAAACATGCATTTTAAAACCGCTGTTTTATAATAATACACTTAAGCGAATTTCTAATTGGCCACCCTAAAAAATATTATATCAATCAATGTTAGGCTGTATTATTTGTTCATTACACGCACTAATTTATCGATTTCCCGAAAGAAATGTCGTATTCATGTGCAAAATCATCCATGCGTAACGGTTGGTGCGAAATGGCTTTTTTGCACGTTGGTCTCGTGCACAGCTTGGAATAGTATCGTTCTTGGTATATGTTGATTGAATTTTCTTAAAACACTATAATTTGTGAAAATGAGCCATGTGGAACGCGCTCATGACGTCAGATGCATGCAAGCATTGAACGAATTTCTGATTGGCCTCGTGTTTTTTTATAGATTAGTTTTTAAAAAATGCTTTTAGAAGAATACAAATAATCGAAACCCGATACTGTCCAATTTATGGATAGAAAATATGTTTCTCGCAGTAATTCGAACTAAACCCCACGTTATCATAAATATCGCTTTTTTTCAAAATGATGTTTCTATGTACATGTCTGGATTTTGGTGCTGGTACTCGACATTCTTACAGCCCCAGCGCGCCCCATATTACTTATTCTCGCCAGTATCAATACTTTTAATTAAAAGCCAATCGACAGAGAATACATTCTGACTAATTTCAAAAATCAAACATGTCGGGCACGTGAACCACGTGCACGTAAGCTATTTTGCACTAACGGTTCCGCATGGATGACTTTATACATGCATGCCTAATTAATTTCTTGAAATCGGTAGATAAGTGCATGGAATGAAAATAACCAAAATTTCAGAAAATTGATTGAATATATCGCATAATATAATATTTTTTAGGGTGGCCAATTAGAAATTCGTAAAAAGTGTATAGTTCCAACTAGACGTTTTATAAACCTCAATAAGACTTCAATTTCAAAGGTATTTTTCTGAAATCTTTAAGACTATAATGTGTATTGACAGTGTACACATTTTAAGAAAAAAATGTTTGTCAATGTCCTAGAATTACGTAATCGAGGAAGCACGTACAAAACGTGTTTTCCATGTACTGAACACCAGCCATTGTCCGAAAATGATTTATTTGCAATCGCTTCCAAAGCCTATAGACATCCCGAACTTAAAAACATAAATTTATTAAACCAAGTTAAACATGCTTCGAATGCAGAACGATAAAAGAACACGTGCTATAGGAATGTTGGAAAGGTAGATAGGAGTCAGGTAAAATGCGTCAATTCCTTCATTTTTATGATTTGATTGTTTATTATTGTTTAAAACATTAGCTTTACTTTGGGAAAAAAGATTCCTGTTGGTATTGATTATTAATGCGGGTCACATTGAGTGTGTTGACGTCATGTAAACATACCCTCTGAACAGATACGTTCAAACCGGAAGTGAAGTGGATGAGCCACGATGACCTCGGCCTCGTGAAAAAATGCTTATAGAGGGTTGATGTTTTGTGTAATGGCATTTACGTATTCGTTTTCAACCAAAACGTCATTGACGTCCGGAGGCTGAATATACGCAATATCTCGGACGTCAATTCCAAAAATGATGACGTGTGGTTGTTTATCCCTCATACATGATGGGGCTCCTAGTCACACATCTGCCACAATTAAGAATTTCCTAGCACCTAATCGTGTTAAAGGGTTTACTTGGGTTACAAATCCCCATATAAACCACCTCTGGCTATAGTTTGATTGACGCATAAGACGACTTCCGGTCGCCCCTCGAAATATTCAAGAATTGCAGCAATTCATCTTTAGGGCACGGTCTGTCATTGAACAGGGGTAAATTTTACATCCGAACCAGGCTTAGACTTGCTAAAAAATCACTCGTTGAAATGGCGGATATACGCACTTTTGGAACAGTGTGACTTTTAACTTAGAGGGTCAAGTTGAAAAAGAATGTGTTTTGTGATGAGCCAACATGTTCTGTTATTGAATGATTAATCTTGTTGTGGGAAAACGAATTGTTTTTCATATCATGTAATTCATTTTTGCATGTTTCCAGTACCAACAAAAATATATCATAATAGTCATAGGGTTAGAACTTTGGCTCAGTATATATAATAATAAGTCTTAAAAGTATACCCATAGCGTTCATGCAATTTATTTCCAGTAAAAAGGGTGATACTTTTACCGTCCTTGGGACAAATAGAATACAATCATATTAATTTCAAAACGAGCAGTTCGGTATATGCGTTTAGATCCGCCAACTTGTGGCACATGGATATGTCTATTCTATGACACAAAATTCGCGATGCTTACACACTTATTAAATGTGTTATGCTATACTATGTAAGTGTTGCGTTTTCATTGCCGCTAGGTGTAAATTTACTAGCATCATGTCGCTGGCTTAGAATGAGAAGGTTGTTAGTACAAAATCAATATTTCGAGGAAATAAAAAACTACTGTCCGAAAATTACTCTTTACTTCTGGTAAAACAAGCTGTTTCAACTTCATGTTGATAAGTTCCGATTTTCATGAAATAGGCACATAAGATAAGAAACGCCTTGTGGTGATGATTTTTAGTGTGTATCAGTCTTATAAAATCGTAAGTAGTACTTCTTACATTCTCAGACCAAGCCAGCGAAATGTCCAGCTGTACTTTTATCTAGATAGTTCTAGAAATGTAAGTTTTAGCAAATGTTCACAAAAGCTATAACTTAAAGGTTAGTATTTGAAAAACACCAGGGTAGGCAAATGTACGACCAGTTTATGCTCCGGCACATTTGTCAAAATTACAAAATAAAAAATGTAATTAAAAGTTTGATAGCTCGTAAGGTGGAAAAATATCACTGTTGAAGGGTCGAATAGCATACCAGTATCGTGAAATTAAGGTAATTTAAGAGAATAGGGTATTCAGATAAAAAAGCAATATTTTGTTGATATACGATATGATGATATAAGATGTGATATGAAAAAGGTTGACGGTGCTAATTGTTCTCTCAAGTCCTTTAGTGGTGCCACTGTAGATCATTATAGTAAGGAAGAAGATTAATTTGTATTATTACCCCTCACTTTTTTTCGTAATGTTCATTTCCCATAAACAAACAGGTAGTATTCTTACTGTTACGATCAAGCAGATCAATACACCACGTGATTGGACATTTTTTTACTGTCAGCAGGGTGATAGTACTTTTTTTTGACAGTACTTTTCGTGTCACGTGGTTTATTTATGGAAAAACAAACATGGCGGCATATTCCTAACACATAACCATGTTTTAGTTCGAGTTCTTTATACCCAGCCTAGTATTTTGTGCCGACAAATATTCCAAGAGTTATGTGTAGCGGAAATTGATACTTTTCGCTACTAAGCTTCCCTTGGGTTGATTGGAGTTATTTATTTTCTGGTCGACGTTCGTACATGATGAAAGTTAAATCCGTTAAATTATCAGGTGATTAACTAATTACACACGATTTCAGTACTTGGAAACAAGGAAAATAGTATTTAATTTTTATAATTCAGGTAGTATATCATGCAATCGACGCCTGTAAAGTCAAAACATTGGAATGAAAGTAAGTTCATTCGTACCCGTAACTATTCGTACCCTGAAAATATATCTAACAAAAATAGATTGTGGACGAAAACAGTACGGGGTAATTAAATAAATAACACATTGCTTTGAGGGTGACAGTAAAAATGTCAGCCTGAGGGAAATACTGTTACCCAAGGACGATCACAAGGCTGAATTAAGTGTTTTATGCATGTATTGTAACAATATTCATTAGCAAATTGAAGTTACACTTTTCCACAGAATTTCGAAGCAGGAACCCACATCTAACTCCGACATTTTTCAACAATTCTCGGCATATGGGATTCCTATCGTTTTACAGATCTTGTTCTGTATGGGTAAAACGTTCCACTATCATTTTCCGTCACATTGTCTCAAGTTAGTTGGCGACTGTTTGGTCTGCGCATTTCTATTGCAAATCTGTAGAAACAACAAATCTTCATGACGCTGAATATATCTAGAAATTGTGTTGAATGTTTTAGAGTGCTGTTTTAGACAGTGTGGTAATTGATAAATGACAAAGTTGCATTTCATGTTACAAAATAGTGTCATTTTAATTTGAATTGTTTGTTAGATCTTGTAGCAGTGATGTTTATGTATCAATCTACTTACAAATAGTCAATCTTATATAACATTCTTACACCCCTACTACTGATAAAACTTCGCCTTCAAATGTATGGATTATTTATTGCTACTGGTGTTCAAATATTCATTGATAAAGCTTTTCAAAAATACTATATAGGGTAAACATATAAACTAAGTGCATTTTATTATCCTTTTTAATCATTGTTTTTATATTATGAACAGCTTAACGTATTATTTAGATAATGATTCGTACTGTTTTAGCTACTTGATGCTATTTTGCATATTCCATAATAGAATAAACTGGTAATTACTGTATACTTATATCACGACTGCGGCAATTTACATTGATGTTAACTGAAGGGGTGTTACTAAATCAAATGATAATACGATACTCGATGGTGTGTGTCTTAATTTCCAAAAGAATGAGTGCAAAATAATATGATATAGTCAAGTATACGCCCTCAACAAAAGAAGGCAACCTCGCTTTGCGTTCTCTTTTTATAATCAATTCCAAATCCCGGAAATAAAATAATTTCGAATAGGAATAGCTGGTGCAGGAAGAATATTGTTTCCATGTATTTGTAGCTTGATGAAAATCAGATCACGCATGCCTATGTAGCTCCTTGATTATGACGTATGTCGTCATAGCTGGCACAATCGACATCAGCATTTACAATAATAAATCGTGTTATTCTCATAAAACAGTTAAAGGTTACCAATTTTCTAGGGCTCTTTTCAGATGTTAAGTCTCTCAAGCACTTTTTGACATTTTCTTCATATGCCTGTTATTTATCAGCTAATTGATTAATTTGTTAATTTGCATGAAAAAAGGTTTATAAGAAGCTGATTGTAGATATGTACTTAGTACGATTTTCGTTTCATTCTAAGCCAGTGATATGTCCGCTCTTGAAACCGACAATACATTTACACCGACTACTAGTATTTCACATTTGTACATATTAAGTATTAAAGATATAACTAGAATTTATTACTGTTGATGTATTGGCATGTACATAAATAACGACAACAAGGCCCTGAATTATTCTTCCCTAAGTAGAACCAGGAAGATGAATGCATGATCAACTTCTCATTTATCATTCACTGAAAATTTGTAACCTTGTCGGATGCATTATCATGTATGACATATTACCAATAAATCTACTGTCTGTATTTCTTGCTTACATAAACAATCGTAACGTTTATAGACATTTAATAGTTTTATTTCGGAAAACGTTGCCATTGCATTATTCAACAATTTATCATCCACGTAGATGTTTGACATTTGAACCTAGGACAAGCCTTACACCGTCTGCGTCAATAATAATATATTACCGAAAAGTCTTAGACATTTGATTTGGGTCACGTGATAGTGCAACATAGTTCTATATCGCTGGTTTAGAATGAGAAGGTTGTAACAATAAATAACTGATAAAACAGTGTTTGAAAATTACTCTTTACTTATGATTAAACAAATTATTTCATCTTCAGTGTCGTCAACGTGACAAGATTTTCATATTAGAAACACCTTTAATGATGCTTTTTTTAGTATTAGGTATCAGTCTTATAAAATCGTTAGTAGTACTTAATACGACCTTTTCAGTCTAAGCCAGCGATAGTTGCATTTTTATGAAGATGGTTTTAGAAATGTAAGTTGAAGCAAATGTTCGCAAAATCTTTTAACTTATAGGTTAGTGTTTGAAATAATGCACCATGGGAGCCAAATGGACGACCACTTTATGATGCGGCACAGTATCATATAGTCAAAATTACAAAATAAAAAAATGTAATTAAACGTTTGATATTATATAAGTTTGAAAAACTTTAGTGTTGGTGGTTTGAATCGCAAACCATTATCATAAAATTAAAGTAAAACTAGAGAATAGGGAACTCAATTAGAAGCATTCTTTTTTGTTGATATACGATCTGGTATTAAAAAGGTCGACGGTGCTAATTTTTCTCTCAAGTCTTGTGGTGGTGCCACTGTAGATCAAGAATGTATTTTTTACTGATCAAAAGGCTGTATTAAGCTTTTGTGCTTGTATTGCAAACACTATTCATTAGCTAATAGAAGTAAGACTATTCCACTGAAATTCGAAACAGGAACTGACAGCTAACTTCGAAACGTGCCAACAATCCTCGGCATATGATACTCCTATCGTTTTACAGATCTTGATTTTTATGGGTAAAACGTTCCACTTTCATTTTCTGTCACATTCTCCCCAGATAATTGGCGACTGTTTGGTCTGCGCATTTTTACTGCTAATCTTTAGAAACGACAAATATTCAAGACACAGTATATATTTAGAAATTATGTTTACTGTTTTAGAAACGGATAGAATCGTGATTGAAAAATGACGAAGTTGTACATGTATTGCATGTTACAAAATAGCGTAATCTTAATTTGAATTGTTTGTTAAATCTTGTAGCAGGGATGTTTATGTATCAATCTACTTACAAATATTCAATCTTATATAACATTCTAACATCACTACTACTGATGAAACTTCGCCTTTACATGTACGGGTTATGTATTGCTAGTGGTGTTCAAATATTCATTGATCATGCCTTTCAAAAATACTAAATCATATAAATGGTATTCAAACTTGATTATTTTTGGGGTAAGTGCATTTTATAATGTTTTTATATACATTGTTTTATAAATTATGACCAGCTTAACTTACCCTTTATATGATGATTCACGAACTACAATTTTAGCTATATGCTATTTTTCATTTCCATAATATCATCAACTGGTAATTAATATATGTACTAATATCATGGCTGCAGTATTTTCTATTGATGTTTACTGAAGGGACTGTCGCTAAAGCCAATGATACTCGATGGCGTGTGTCTTAATTTTCAAAGGAATGAGTGTCATATAGTCAAAAAGAAGGCAACCTATAGCGTTTGCGTTATTTTTGTAACATATACCCGCTAAATTGAAGTGTAAAGACATGAAAAGACACGGGTACTTCCATTTAGCCATGAACCTTGAAAGGTCTAAGCGTTATTTTACGAATCAGAGTGTATAATATAATATATAGTGGTCTGTGAATGTAAAACATTGATTTCTATTACACTGTAATACTTATGTATTGTCATGTAGGAAATTGTCAAATACGCCGTAAGTCAAGCCTAAGATGTCATATTTAATGATATTTATTACATAATACCATTTTATTTATTGGCGATAATAATTGTAAATCAATTCCAATTCCAGGAAATAAAATATGTGTGAATAGAAAAAAATTGTGCAGGAAGAATAATGTTTCAATGTAGCTGTTGCTAGCTGAAATTCAGAGCATGTATACATCGTAAGTATCTGTGAGTATCGCGTCATAACTCATATGCCTGCCATTTATTAGCAGAAAACTGACAAATGAAGGTTGTGTTCGAAATGGTACTCGTCATGTTCGTACATACGTATGTATATTTCTTTGTTTTCTTCTTTGTTCGGAATGTTAGTTTTGCTGTAGTTCTTTAACGCTATTGCCGTAGCGAAAAGGTGGTTTGGTGGTGATGTCCTCTTATGCTCTTCCTTCGTGCTTCAGCAGCTTCTCTTAGTGCTCTATGAATACAAAAGAACAATTACAGTAGCATGCCGGTTTCGAAATAATGTTGAGACTAGAAATAGCAAAATAAAATCATCCAAGGGAAACGACTGTCTTTGACTGTGACAAAACGCCTTTCATAGTAATGTTTCCTAGAAATTCAAAACATGCTTTTGACTTGTTGTTCGAGAACTGAGTTTCGTAAATTAAAGCTCATTCATCTAACCATAATATGAGATATGTGGGGAGCGGTGGCCTAGATAAGTAGAGCGTTTCGAAATCGAACGGTCCCGGGTTAAAGTTTGGCAAGTTAAAATGTCAAAGGATGATTGAACGGTTGAACAGCTGAAAACAGTTCTCGAAAATTGGTAACTTTAACTTTTATGTGTAGGATATCTATTGAGGTAAACATTAGGTCATTAATTTTTTATCTAAATTGTGAAATTTAATTGTGTGTTTAATTTTGTTGTTATTTTTGCCACTGCACAAGTGCGTAACCTAGTTCATTTGGTGAATATGTTATCATGCTATTAATTGGCATTGGCTATGACCATTTTTTGTTATCCAGAACTGTTAACTTTTGCCAAACGTTTTACGTTAGTTATCATTACGGTTATGATATTTTCCTGGTTAAGAAAAATACATCATTCATCTAAACGCTGGTTAAACATATTTGAGAAAAGAAAGAAAGAAGTTTTTTCTGTAAAGCATTGAGTCAGTATGACATGCAGAGTTCTACCATCGGCTTTGATCTTATGTATACACACTACCAATACGATGTTATGTATACTATCTTAACATGACAATAGGCTAATTAGTATCATTTATCAACATGTTTGAAGTATTATAGGTTTATTGTAAAAGAAAAACAAACTTTTACCTAATAATAGTTTGTATAAGTTTATATAATAATAGGTACTAGTATTTGGTTGGGGTCTACAGAATAATGCAAATTGGACAAGGAAGGCAGAATTAAATTGATAGCCAAAGTAAAGAAAACAGGTAAAATACAATTACACGACACAATTCCCAACAGTACTAAAAGAACTGATGGACTAGGGACAGGAAGGCTTTTAGGTTAATCAGCATGGACAATTATTTACAGTCAACAACATCTGCACAGTAAAGTCATACATATGGCCGCAGCAAATCACAATCATGTCCACAGTAATTACTAAAAATCGCCAAAGTGATTCATAAGTATGGCCGCAGTAAAATTATACATATACAAAAAAGCTTGCAAGTCATATGACCCAGTAAATCTGTTCAGTATATTTGTCACAGTAATTCAGAAATATGACCACAATAATTCAAAAATATGACCGCAGTTAAATCATGTGTCAGGTCCCAGTTAGATCATATTATTGCCTGATCTTTAGTTTTGTTTTTGATAATGTTACATACTATTTTGGTGATGCTTGCATTGCGAACCTAAGGTCTAACGGATTAAACAATGGGGGATAATACAAACACACTACATAAATGTTGAATACATTCATACATGGGTAACATCCCTCTCGACATTATTAATAGTTATTGGACATCTTTCTCTAGTAAAATCGAAAATGTTTAAACATTATATGGCATAATAAACTAAGTCGTCTCATGTTGATAGGGATGCATTGCGTCTTCATAGCAGGGGTCTTTATGTAAAAATGTTCAGTATTTTGGTGCAATGACATGTAGGTTTCATATTTCTAATACTTCGCAAAAGTGATGTTGCTGTGAAACATTACTCGCGGTGAGTAAATGCAAATGGCTGTTGGTAAATTGGTTTTATATTGTACACTACGTTTATAGTAACTATAAAAATCATATTGAAAAGGCCTTTAATTTAGTTCAATTTCATGTACACATGTGTATTGTTAATTTAATATTTATTTTATTCCCAATCCTATTTCTTTGGAAATAAAATAAATAGTATATTCAATCTACAAAGGTTTATTGCTATGAAACGTCCACAAATTTATTGATCACCCCTCATGTGCACCAGGATATTGTTATTCTACAAGAAAACAGCTGGTAGATTGGGGAAATTGGTGTATGTCAATTATAAAACGTCTAGACTTATCTCTGTCATTTCTCCACGCTAAATGAATTAAGTATTCTTAATTTGTAGAATTTTGTTGACAACATATTGGATGACCGACTAGGAGGCGTAAAGGTAACAACCATTATTCGACCCTACAATTCACACTAATGCAATCCGCAAACAAATCAGACAACAAGTCCTTTATTTGGTGTCTACATATTCCGCCATATTGGATGACAGGTCAGGAGACATAAAGACAACAACCATGATTGAACCCTTGGAAAATATTTCCACTGAGACAATCCCCGTATTCAACCAAAAACAAGTCCTTATAAACTAAAACAAGTATTTTATTCTTACGATACATAGACTCGTAACTGTAAGTAGTTTTAAATGGCATTTTGATGCCACATTTTGAACTATCAATTTCACATTAGTTATTTCTGAACAACTTATTTATAAGTTTTATTACTAACACCTTCAATCACGATTTACTGTTTGACCAGCGATTTGATGACTGTGGTGTTTTATTCATGAAAAAGACTATGGACTGACAATAAACAAGAAGACATTAATTCCGAATGTAATTATTTCACGATGTAAATCATCTGTCCAATTTCCAGCATCCATTGACACATATATGTAGGTGTAATTGAACGTTCATTAACATATTTTATAACAATACGAGGTTTGAATTACTTCTGTGAATGGCCTACAAGTAAATACTCGATCGCCGTTCCCTTCTCTTAGTACACATACTAATATGAACTGAACATCATTAAGAAATTAGGTTGCCCCAAATAAGCGATCGACTCCATCCAGCGAAGTCAATGTTCTACATTTTATAAGAATGGCCTGTGTTTTATCTGTACTTTTACATGTAATTCATTTGACTATCATTCTGGATTCAGTTGACAAGGTTGATGAAAAGATGTGACATCTTGAACATTTTCTGGTGTTTTGCTCCTATTTGATACATGAATAAGTTAAGAACTAGTAATTTAATCTGAGGCCTGGATCGTTACGTTTAGGTATTCACTATATCAAGTTTATAGCTACAAGTTGGGTCACATAATACTCCTTTCCAATATATAGACGATTAGTCTAAATTAAAATGAATTGCGTACGGGACATTTAGAGTGGACGAATGACGTATGGATATAACAATAAGACAATTAATCTTAAATTTCGACAGAAACGCTCCTTTTCTGTTAAAAAAATATGAAGAAATCGAGCTTGGAAGGCAGCGATCAACACACGCAGGACTTCTGACAAGGTATGTTTAATAGCTGAAACTCCGATAGATGATGCGTTAATGTCAGGAAGACTTATCAGTATGATCATGTCCATTACGTTTGTCTATTAAATGATAGTATCAACAATTACCGGCATAATGTCCACAGCAGCGATTTGCATGACATGTTGGGAAAGTATTTATGACGTCTCATTTGCTAATGTGGTTTGTGATGGTGAGCTATACGTTTATATGTTTTGACACGTATTTGACATGCTTATACATTCTTTGTTATATTAAATAGTTACAACCTAAACGTACATATACATATGAGTCGTTCTCCAGGAAAACCGGGCTTAAGGTGGAACCAGTGGATTAAAATCCAAAAGAATTAATATACAAATTTGGTATCATAGTAAAATTGAAGTTATTTCCGATTTAAATCTGAACTATACACTTCCGTATTTTTTATATTGACGTTGCTATGACGTCGTGAAGTTGCCATGTAACGCTCGTTTTTACGTTACGGCGCGATCAACCCTTTACATAGTAATACGGCTGTGAAAATCGTTATAATTACACCAGCTATGTCAAACTTACGGCATTCGATTCGTGTGATGAATGCGCATCCGTGCATACACAAATGTAACACATTAATTTCAAAACGCGTCAATGAAATCCTTAAAATGGCGCCGTTTAATTTTTTTGTTGTGCAAAAATTACGAACGTTTCTGCAATTTAAAAAATATCTGCCCGTCAAAAAATGATAATTTTTTATATGTTTAACTTATATATCTTACCTACAAAATATACAAAAATTAGGTAAATTCATCTCATTAAACGTTTTTTACAAGACGTCAACCTATACCAATGGCGACGTTATCATTGCGTCATTTTCGTTTCTGGACGTCGGACATAAAAGTTTACATATAAACAAGTTTCAAATTAACATATAGATCAAACATAATATGCTACAGTTTAGCAGTAGTATATTCCCATAACAGTAATACCTTATTATCTCATTTTGAGTCCACACTAGCTTGATACTTATCGGTTTT